>QEPC01003390.1:1665298-1717870 GCA_003113815.1 Sphenodon punctatus
AGTTTCATTTCAGTACAAAACTGAAATGAAACTTAAAGCAATCTAAAAATCCTACTCAACGCCTGCTGTTCAGGAACAGTGACTAGCTCAGAAGGTGTTGGGAAGGGGGGGGCAGATAATTAGTTTCATTTCTTGCAAGCTTCTCTCCACCCCTGGTGCCTGGAAGTCTGCTCCTCAGTGACTACACCTCCCTGTCATGTTTGACCTTACAGTGAACCTTTTTTTGCCACCCGAACTCATCCGAATGCGATCCGAACTTACCGAACTGTTCGGCCATTTTGCTGTTTGGTGTTCGGTTTGTTTGCGTTCGTGTTCATGTTCGTGTTCGGTCATCCGAACAGTTTGAGTTTGGGCCGAACTCCGAACTTCCGAACCGCGTTCGCCCATCCCTACACCCCATTCTAGGGGTATAAAAAGCAGGCACAGACCTCCAAACAGTTGGTAGGAGTAGTAGGAGCTTTCACAAGGCAGGCTCGTAGAGGGAGCTGTCCTTAGTACTGGAGAGAAGCGGCAAAGGCGGTGAGGGCAATCCCAAACCCCTGTGCACGTGGGATGTGCTTGTGCAGTGTGCGCACACATGGCTTGCCTGTGGCTTGCTCTCGGGCTAACATGGCTATGTGCGCGTTCCCAATAAGGATTGTGCATGAGATACACATGCATGGTTTGTGCAGTGTGTGGGGTTTGGGATGGAGCCAATCAGGGCAAAGAGTTGAGGAACCAGTGTGCTTATTTAAAAACACATTCCCCCTTTCTGGTTAAACGGTTTTATATGATCATATAAAACAGAGAGCTGCTACGTTGTTTTTTTTCCTTAGGGTGGGAGGTGGCTATTCATACATGATTTCTCTTTTGGTGCCCATTCCCAGTGTGTGTGTGTGATATTCCTGCATGAAATTCTGTGGCTTTGACCCTTTTAAAGCTGATTAAAAAAAATTTGGTGGAGAAATCCTGCTTTTGTTTCTAATCCCAATTGGTTTCAGATTGTCTGGGATTTTTAATTCCACTTGGTTTGGGGGGGAAATCCTGGTTTGATCTTTGAAGCCTTGAGCTGCTAATGTATTTATTTTTCTCTTGTTGCTGATTTACAAGAGCAAATGCTGATTGTTCACTTTTTGATTTCTTCACACAGAGCTTTGCATTTTGCTCATTATTGCATGCTACCAGCATTGTGTAATTTTTTGTTCTGCATACGCTGTTCCACCCCACCCCCTTCATTGTGTGTTCTATTCCGTTGATCATGTAAGCGTGAAATTTTAATGCTGGCTCAGCCCTTCCCTTACCCCATCAAGCTAAAAGTCCATCAGCTGCCACTGGTCAGTGGATAGTCTTGGGAACTGACCAAAGTAATCACTCTTAACAGAAAAGCATGTTGATGTAGAGAGAGGGACTGACTAAAAGTTTCAGTCCAACTCTGTAGACAGGTAGTTAAAGATTTAAATGGCCCCCTTGAGAGGGGATGTTTTTTTGCTGCCATGAAGCATCTTAATAACCTGTGATTTATTTTAAGTGAGAAATGTTGATAAATGAATATACTTTTCATTATCCCTGTTCCTATATCAAAGCCTTCGGACTCCCCTAATTGGTGCTCAGCAAACCCAAGAGTGAATGAAAAACTAAGTTTGCTGGAAGCCATTTTCCACTTCTTCCTCCTCAGCTGGAGCCAAAGGCCAGGGCTAGAAGCTTGAATTAATAAGCTTTGAGTTATTCTAAGCTAAAGAGTGCACCTCTGTTTTCAACCTTTAGTTAGAGTAAAATGAAGGCTTAAATTAAACTGAGAGGCCATAGAAATCTCTTTTGGTAATTCAAGATGCTACCAGCTACGTGTGGTCTTAGCATCTATTGTGTGCAATCCGCTCTAGTGTGTTTGGATTGTCAATTTGAACTGCATCCTGCCGGTTCAGGTGCTATCCTCCCTACTGTGGATGATTCACTCACTCTTTTAACTGTATAGAATATGACTCACCCAAATCAGGGTCATTGTAGAGGCACAATTGTGTTCTCCGTAGGCCAGATTTTCAAAAATAGGCACTTAGGACCTCTCTCTGCAACGCTGTTGGTCTGTTCCCACCTGGTCAAGAATCACACCCTGAGGCTAGAATCCTCAGCCATTATTACCAATGGGAGCCAAGCCAGTGACTTTAATGAGGACAGGACTGCCCTCTCTGGCTGCAATCTTGAAACTTCTTCTTCTGGAGTTGCCTCATTTAAGTCAGCAGGTGTGCTCTGGACTAAGTGACTTCAGGTTTTGCAATATGAATTACAATGAGCACTAGGATTGCCCCAATTAATTTCAGGGTTCAGCTTCCCACTAAATACATTAATCAGGTCAGGATTGCATCATAAAACTGCTGTTTTATATTGTTTGTATTTTGTTTATTTATTGATTATGCTATTTATGCTTATATGCACATCCCTCCATCACCCCTCCCCCACCTACAGACCTGTTGGGGGTGGGGGCAGCAGCGCAAGTGGCAGCGGTAGCAGCAGGGCCAGGTCGGGCCCCAACAGAATCGTGAGTGGCCGGCCCCCTGGTTCCATCTCACCCTCCCCCAGTTGGAGGAGGAGGCGGGGTTGGCACTCCGGAGCAGGGACTTCTGGGCCAGCGGAGCCAAAGGCAGACGGCAGCCTGACTGCGGGAGACATCCCTCCTTCCCCCCTCCCCCCTTACACCACCTAAAGACCTGTCGGGGGTGGGGGCAGCGGCACAAGCGGCAGCAGCAGGGCCAGGTTGGGCCCCAACAGAACCATGAGTGGCCAGCCCCCTGGTTCCCCTAGTTGGAGGAGGGGGGCGGGACCGGTACTCCGGAGCGGGGACTTCCAACCCAGTGGAGCCAAAGGCAGCTGGTGGCCCAGCTGCACCTCAGGCGTGCGCTACAGGCAGCATGCCTAAGGGCCGCACCCAAGGGCTCTTGGGCGTGGCCCTTGGCAGGGTCAGGGGCGGGGGGCGGGTAACTTTGGGGGGGTTTGGAAAGTTATGGGGGATGCCATTTAACTTAAAGGTGGTGAGATATGGATTGGGGGAAGATAGGGAAAATATTGAAACAGGTAGGGAAAGGGGGGTTTAGTGTTAGGGATGCTCCTCTGTGGCAGAGGGGGTAGGGAGGTTGGAGGTACGGGGAGGTTGGTGGAGGGAGTAAGGGAGTAGGGAGAGGGGGAGAGAGGCCAAGGGGGGTGGGAATTGACCCTTCAGTGGCAGAGGAGGGTCAGGGAAGGGGGAGGTGGGGGGACTGTTTGGGGAAGTGGGTTATGCTTCCCGGTGAGATGGGGAGGTGTAGCCTGAATGGTTGGGAGGGGTTACAGTGTTGCGGACTTCCTGTGAGAGGGGGAGTTTACGAAGGGAGAGAGTAGGAAGGGATTATGTGGGAAGGGAAGGGGAGGAGGGTTCTTGCACCCTGGGTGGGACAGCCAGGGAAAGGGGGCTGGAGGGGCAGCCGTGGGGGCAGGCGCGGCTATTGGGGTCATGACAGCCCAGGGGAGGTATGGTCTCAGGGGGAGGGGAGGGAGAGCGGTGAGGCAGGATAGGTGACTAGTGCACATTCCGCTTACCTCTCCCCCAGCAGATGAGTAGGTGGAACATGGTCAGGGGGCCCTTGGTCTGGTTTTGGTGCTGTTGAACGTGAGATCGTTGGCAAATAAGGCAACAACAGTCCAGGAGGTAATCCTGGACCATGCTTCTGATCTCGCATGTATCACGGAGACCTGGCTGGACAATGAATTGGGACCAATCCTGGGTGATTTTGTTCTCGTCGGGTACTCCGTGCAGCATCAGCCATGGCCAGAGGGACGGGTGTGTGTATGTGTGTGTCACCTATGGTTTTTAAAGAGGGGTATTCATGGCAGGTACTGAGGGTCTCCACCTTGTCTTTGATTTGGCAGGGGACAATTTGGGTGTACTACTGGTATACCATGCACCTACCAGTCCAGTAGCCTCCCTACATGCTTTGGCAGAGACTGTGTCGGAGGTGGTTTTGCAGTCCCCAAGGACGATTGTCCTTGGGAACCTCAACATTCACGCCGACACGGTCCTCGGGGGAGCCGAGCATGAGTTCATGGCCGCCATGGCAACCATGGGCCTGTCCCAGAGGGTCAACCGCCCGACACATATTGGAGGACATACCTTAGACCTCATGTTTTGCAATGGCCTTGAGGCAGGTGGTCTGTTAATGGGGGAGATATCAGCTGTACCCTTGTCATGGATGGACCATTACCTCCTGCAGACCTCCCTTCTAGTACGCCAGCCCCCGGAAGGGTGCGCAACCTATTAGGATGGTCTGCCCCCAGAGGCTGTTGTACCCAGTACGGTTTCTAGGTGCTCTGGTGGAGTTACCCTCTGACCTTGACAACTGTCACATCGATGACCTTGTCAAGCTGTGGAACACCTGGCTGACGGAGGTCATCGATCAAACGGCTCCTAGGTGTCCGTTGCCCAGGCGGAGGCTCCGCAGGCCTCCTTGGTTCTCTGAGGAGCTGCGGATGCTGAAGCAGGAAAGGTGGCAGTTGGAGCGACGGTGGCATTGTTCTCGGGCTGAAGATGACAGATTGTGGTATAGAGCTACTTTATGAGCCTATGCCGTAGCTATGCGGACAGCAAAGAGGGAATTATTTGCTACCCTCAGCATCCACTAAATCCCATCCAGGTTGTGCGGGGGCTGATCAATTCAATTCTTTATTTGGGCGCTGGCTTCTGCCATATCCCCATAACATTGCCATAATTAAAGAAACATAATTAACATAAGAATACAAAATACAAATGCATAAAAATACATAAGCCTAACATTAGTTAATTATAATAATAAAACAATTAAAATCCCAAGAACAACCCACATCCAGCATTAATTATTCCCAATCTGAAACTAAAGAAAGGATCCACCAAATAGCGAATCCGCCCTCGACTGAAGGAGATACCTCTTCAGGTGAACGGGTAGGCTTCTATTAGCTATGGGTTACTTATCCCAACCCAACATCGCTATCAGGATGTGGAGAGACACGTTTGGCCAATCGATCTTGAATTGAAAGTCTTTTCCTGGAGGCAAGATATATGTAAGAAGCTACGGTCAATAAAGCTTCCTTATGGGAAAGCCCAAGAAAGAAGCCATAACAATTGCTAGAGCTAAAAGAGAGGCCAGGGGGCAATAATGGGACTAGCCAGGTCATCCTTAGGGCCTCAAAATACGGACATCTTAATAAAAGATGTTCCGTAGTCTCAACTTCCATTTTGTGGCAAGAACATAGATGCTGGTCACAGGGGGTACTCTTGTACCTCCCCTCTACTACTGCAGTCTTAACCAGCTGCCATCTAAGCAGGGTATAAGCTCTGCGCAGCTTAGGGTTCACCAAAATATCTAGGTAGGATTCAAAGGAGAACCGATCCTTGATTGTCCCCAGGAATAGAGTCACCCTCCATGCCCCTACATGTGCTATATCATCCTGGCACGAAATATCATGAATTCTACCCAGGATTTGGGATCTAATAGACGCTAAAGAACCCCCACTAAAATACTGAAAGGAGAACCCCATTCCTCTCAACAGCCTCTCCAAATACAACAGCCATGGGTATACCCGCGCTCCCTGATGGATAAGCTCTTCTTTCAAACAAAGGAGCGGGAACGCCTCTTCTTGCTGGGCTAGCAGTCTTACCCAATATCTCTCATAGGCTTTCCTAGCCTAGGATGCTTTCGAGGTCCTAGCCAATTCTGCCCTAAGCATGGCGCCGGGAACACTCGCAGGTACGCCCAGAAGTAGCCTAAAAAAACAATTCTGTACCCTATCAAGGGGAGACGTGTCAGCAAACGGAATGAGGTCCAGTCCAAATAACAACATAGGTGGAATTTTTGCATCATATACTTCCAGGAAAGTTGACATATGCACCCCACTAGAAAGTTGACGGGGGTCTGGTCAGTCTGACCTCCCTCAACCCTGGAGTTGAGTCATCAACTGCCCGCTGTGACCTTTTTGCGGATTATTTTGTGGAGAAAATCGCTTGTATTCACCAAGACCTCGATGCCGCACTTAATACAGTGGAGGAGGTAGAGGTGGTAGAAACCCCACCTTGTCCAATTTTGTATGACCAGTTTCAGTCGGTGATGCCCGCTGATATGGTGGGGGTACTGGGGGCTGTTCGAGCCGCTTCTTGCGAGTTAGATCCATGCCCGTCCTGGCTAATTAAGACCTGTTGGGAGACAATGGGGCCATTGCTGGCAGGGGTGGTCAACGGCTGCCTCAAGGAGGTATGTCCTCTGCTCAAGAAACCATTGCTTGACGTTGACTCCCCTGACAGCTATTGGTCTGTCTCTAACCTTCCCTTTTTAGGGAAGGTTATTGAACGTGTAGTGGCTCAGCAGCTCCAAGGACATCTTGACCGCACCGGTTATCTGGATCCCTCGCAGTCTGGCTTTCTTCCAGGGTATGGCACTAAGACAGCATTGGTGACTTTGGTTGATGATTTGTGCCGGGAAAAGGGTCAATTGACCCTTTTGTTCCTATTAGATCTGTCGGCTGCATTTGATACCGTTGACCATGAGATGTTGTTGATGTGTCTGCGGGACAGTGCAGGGGTGGGCGGGATCATTCTTGAATGGTTCTGTTCATTCCTGACCAGGAGAACTCAGCGGGTGGTACTCGGTGATTATTTTTCATCTCACTGGGACCTCTTGTGTGGGGTCCCACAGGGTTCTGTGCTGTCCCCTCTCCTGTTCAACGTGTACATGCAGCCACTTGGCGAGGTGATCAGGGGGTACGGGGTGAAGTGTCATCAGTGTGCGAATGACACCCAACTGTACCTCTCATTTTCAACCGACCCAGGCCCGGCTGTCTCGGTGCTTACCTGGTGTTTGGCAGCTGTGGGGGTCTGAATGAGGGCTAATCGACTGCGACTGAATCCTGACAAGACGGAGGTGATGTTAGTGGGTAAGTCAGTGGAGATGGCGAACCCCTCAATTGGGGGGGGTTTCCCCCCCCACTGACTTCCCAGGTGTGGAACCTGGGGGTGCTCCTTGATGCACAGCTCTGCCTGGGTCTCCAGGTGGAGGCTGTGGTGAGGAGTGCCTTCCGCCAGTAACATCTGGTGCGGCGGCTTTGGCTGCTGGTTTTGGTTCCGGATCTGGCCACGATTATCCATGCTTTCATCACCTCTTGGTTAGACTTCTGTAACGTGCTCTACGTGGAACTACCTATGGTGACGGCTCGGAAGCTGCAGCTGGTGCAGAATACAGCGGCCTGACTCCTGGTGGGGCTGGGCCACCGGGACCACATTACACCAGTGCTCCATTCTCTGCACTGGCTGCCAATAGTCTTCCATGCCTGATTCAAAGTGTTGGTTTTGACCTATAAAGTCTTACACGGTCTGGGCCCTGCCTATCTGCGAGATCGCCTCACTCCCCAGGTTCTGGAATGGCCCCCTATGGTCACCTGGGGGTGCACTGTTGGAGGTCCCTTGCATTTCCCGGGTGGCCGCGCCGCACCTTTGGAATTCCCTCCCGGTGGGGGCCCATCTGGCCCCAGGCCTCCCAGTTTTCCATAGGAATTGTAAGACCTGGCTGTTCCATCAGGCGTTTGGCGAGGGAGAAGGGTGAGGGTGGTGGTGGAGGGGTGTTATGGGTTTTATTTTCTCTTCATTTTTATTGTTCTTTCTATAAAATGTTTTTATATATTTTATTGTATTTTTATTGAATGATTTTGTTAGCCGCCCCGGGCTGCCTGTGGCAGGAGGGGCGGGGTATAATTTTAAAAAATCAATCAATCTTCTAAATGGTTTTTAAATGTTGTGAGCTGCCCTGAGCTGCTATAAGCAGAAGGGGGTGGCCAAGAAATCTAAGAAATATACAATAAATAAAATAAATAAATTCTTCCCATTTAAAAACATGTAGATATGTGAGGGGGGGGAGGCATTCCCACTTAAGTTTGCAGCTTAGTCTGGTCCAATATGACACATCTTATGCTCAGACTGGGGAAGGAAGGGGAGGATCAAGATCATGAATCTATGCCATGGATCCATTCCTTGTCTGTGAGTGTATGCCCTCTTTCCTGCTCACTTCTCCTGTAATCATCCTTTCAGCACTTGAGAGCATGACCTTTATCGTTGGGCACGATCCAGGAATTGGAATGGTGCCAAATAAACGATGGCCGCTGGCCCAATTTTGTCCATGAGCCAGGGGTTCCTCAACCCTGAGACACTCCAATGAACTAAGAGGTATTTGCAAAGGCTAAGAATCTGTCATAAAATACAGCAACGTGAGCATGTTGACTTAACTCACAACCAGTAACCTCAAGAAAACTCTAGAATGCTCAAAAACAGTGGGGGCTAAACGACAAACTAAATACAGATCATATAAAATGAGAACGCCTAATGAAATGGACGTGCACGGTGTTAAAATCAAATGCATGAAAATAGCAGAAGGGCCGCAACCCATAATAAAGGGAATAAAGCGAAATGGAGAGAACAAAACAGTGCTAGAAATGTAAAGACCATCAGAATGGACCAAACATATGGTAAAACAAGGCCTTGTTCCCCAGCAGGAAGGCTATACCCCAGTGAATCAGACGTCAAAATTTGGAGTGAGAGTGATGTATGATCAGGTCTGCTTCACAATTTCCTACATTTTTGTCTTTCCTCAGCTGTTGGCAATAATCTGAGGGGTGGAAGGGACATGCTTCTGATCCCATTTTCCATCCAATTATTGTACATCTAGTAGTGTCACCACCTAGAGCTTAACTATTTAGCCTGTGGAATAAATTTCTACGCTACTGCAAATTTCATTTCTCCAACGTGGGTTTTGAGAGTTTAGCAGTGAAATTGTTGGTGGTAAAAATGAATGGCTGTGCACCAGTTGACAGAGAATTCCAAACTCAGGGGCCTGATTTGTTTTTCGCTAATGCAAGTTGGACTGCCGTAGAACACCATTAACAGTTTTCAAATATTGAAAAGGTGGTCACACAAAAGATGGAGAGTAGTTGTTCTCCACTGTCGCAAAAGACAGAGCAAAAGGGAATGGACTTTAATTGTTACAAGGTTGCTTTGGGTTGAATCTATTAGTAAAAACTTCCTAAAGGTAAGAAAAACTAGACAAAAGTAAGCTGCTTAGGGAGGTTCTGGAATCTCCTTTACTGGAGGTTTTCAAAATCCGACTAGACAAGACTCTACCTACAGTGATGTGTAGGTATAAGAGCATGCTGTTTTGGAGCAAGAAGCTGGGCTAGATGACCCTTGAGGTCTCTTCCAACCCTATGATTAGTTTTAATAGTTTCCTGATTTATAATAATGCAAGTAAGGAATTTATGACCATGTTACGGATCTGTGTTCTTGTGATTTCACTGTATATGTGTAAGTCTCACTTCCAGATGCTGAGGATGAAGAGGTATTAGTTCTTCACCAGATGGGGCTAGAGATCAGAGTGGCCATAACTTTACATGGGTTCTCCATGTAAGGAAGAAAAGGTGCAGTTTTTAAGAATTAGTTTCCCCCCCCCCCCCTATGGAGACTGAAGAGCCTTTTCAGGGAGAGACAGGAGGGCCTGGTGTTTAGAGTCCAGGAAACTGGCCTGAAGGTTTGAGTTACAAGCCCATAATTTAATTGTTTCAGGTATGTGGAATGGACTTCCTGATGAGTTGTTATAGAGATAGGTGTATATTAATATGGATAGTTATGATGTATTTGTGTGTGTGTGTGAGAAATGGTAATTTTGATGGAGTCTTGATGCATAGGGGAGTATAAAATTCAAATGATGATTTATTACAGTGAAACAGAACTGTTATGATGATCATTGCAAAGATTTGTAGAGTTAGTCCCCACTCCCTTTGGGGACTGTTCGAGCCTTTTCAGTAAGAGACAGGAGTGCCTGGTGTTTGGAGCCCCGGAAACTGAAGGCTTGAGCCACAAGCCCATAATTTCATTGTTTCAGTTGCAGGAAACTAAATCCGGAGGCAAAGACTATCCATAGCGGAGCCTTCGACTGGACAGCTCTCAGAGACTGGGATTGGACTAGGAGAAATTTCAAAGCTGAGAAGTACCAGAGACTCTGACAAGAAATGTTGAATCTGTAGTTCCCCATTACAATACAATGGACAGCAGGAGAATCTGTGCCTTGTTGAAGTTTCTGTTATCTTAAAATGTAGAACTATAATGTTGAATTAGAGAATTGGTTACACCCCTATGAGTTGTCACCGTAATTCTTGTGTAATATTTACATATGATGCTAAAGAGACTTATATCGCAAGGTGGGACCACGCTGTCAGATCCAGGGCTGAACTGTCCCTCTCAAATCTCATTGAAACCCTTCTGAACTGCACTTTGGTGTTTGCGCACCCACATATGCTTTCTGTTTAGGCAGCTATAATTTATTTATTTATTATTTATATAAAAGCTTATATTTCTCCCTCCCCACACATGCTGCCAAGGCAACTCGGGGCAGCTAACAATTCAAAACATATAATATTAAAACCAATACAAATTGGGGGAAGTCAAAGACAAAAATGCACAAAAACCAAAGCACCCTAACCTTCATTCCCCTCCCATAATGAACTAAGGTAACATTGGGTGAAAACAGATGCACAGGTAGCACGGAAGCTCCCCAAGGAGGGGTAGGGAACTGCGGCCGCCACTCTCCAGGTCAGGGAGGAGCAATGTCTAAATGTGCTTGTGGCTGGAGATCTGTCCTGCTGCCCACACCCCCATGGGCTGGGTGTGTGTGTGTGTGTGGTGCAACAAATGCACGGCTGGCCAGCCCTGCCTCCAGCTCCCCACCATAATGGGAAGCCATGGCAACCAGCCATGACACCCTGCCATGGTGGCCCACACCTCGCAGTGGAGATGGTGGGGCTGAACAGATGCAGTGGTCCACATGGACGGTCCTTAGCCTGGGATGTGTGACTGGGATCATCCGGGATATAAATTCTGGACTAACTGCCCCCACGGCTTCGAGGAATCCCAGGCTAACATCTGGCGGCTAAAGAACAGATGTGTGGGTGATTCCCCAGCCCACAGCAGGCCCTCATCATGTCTGTTCTCATCCGTCGTAGATAAAGTGTTGGAGTTGGGCCTGGGATACTGGGGTTCTAATCCTGTGATATCCATGAACTCACTGCCTGGGGAAAGTGACTATTGGCCTCAATTCCCCATCTGTAAAATGGGAATAATAATAATAATAATCTACCGCACAGGAATTTTGTATGATAAGGATTGTAAAGCACATTGGACAATGAAAGTGCTACAGCAATAACAATGTATAGGTGATATCCAGAATTTTGCATGCAGTTATTTGACTTTTGATCCGCCCTTCCCGCTTAAGGAAAATAATTTGTAATAAGGCCTGATTTGAGCATTTTGGTCACTACTGTGGAAAGATTATGTGCAAATTCATGTTTCATCCTTACTCCCAACTCACTGCACACAGTGGCAGAAGATCATAGATTATCACAAAAACAAATTGGCTACGTTTGGGGGAAGTAAAGAGCAAGTTTCGCTAATCATTTTTAATATATTTTTTTGTACTAAGGCCAGTCAGCCCTGTTCTCGGGCACCCTCCCGAGAAATTCTTAATGTTCCTTGCATGCAGCCAAAAGGCACCCACAAAGGTGTGAAACTCTTCTTTGCCTATCGACAGGAAGGAAATGAAAGCAGATTGTTTCCCGTCTGAATCATAACCCCAAGTTCTTTTCCTGGTTTAAGTGCGATGGGCAAATAAACCACTCCAGATGAGGTGAGTGCACAAACTCATATAATCAAAGGATCACAAGAAAAGTCAATATGTATAATACTAAATTCCATAGCACTAAGAGGTTTTAAAATATCCTTCACACAATTCTGCTCAAAAGTCATCCAAATACCAATGTTCAGTTTCTTATTCATTTAGGCTGGCTGAAGTACACAGGTTCATTCAAATCCAGAGAGGCTTATAGAAAAATGGCTAGGATACGACACCATAATATTGCTACAAGTAGATTGTTCCTGTGCTGGTGGGTTAATGCACTCCCACACAATCTCGCTTTAGTGATGAATTGAGAGGGAACAGGATACGCCCTCTCTCTGCTAAGATCTTTTATATAACCTGTTCCTTTTCTGAAAATGTGATGTATATTTTTAGCTGGGTTGAAGTCTTTTTAGTTGAGAGAGTGTGTGATTACTGCGTTGGTCCCAAGTGCAAGCAATGGAGACAAAGTTGTTCAAATATCGTTTATTGGACCAACTTACACAGGTGA
Organism: Sphenodon punctatus; assembly: GCA_003113815.1. Lineage (NCBI taxonomy): Eukaryota > Metazoa > Chordata > Lepidosauria > Sphenodontia > Sphenodontidae > Sphenodon > Sphenodon punctatus. The sequence goes on from QEPC01003390.1 coordinate 1,677,491, forward strand.
GACTATGCAAGCTTTCAGGCCACACAAACAACAGAAGTTGGTACAATAAAATATATAATCTTTCTTTTTAGCGACTTTATGTCTATAGTTGAATTGGAATGTGGGTGTGTGAGTTGTAGTAACTTGTACCTCAGTTATCTGGTTTGTAAAAGCAGTTCAACTTTTGGCACTCAGATTATGTGTCAATTTATTATTTAAATTTGGACACTGCTCAACCCCAAAGGCTCAGGGCAGATACCATATATAACAACATATGAAAGTGAGTATAAAATAAAATGCAAAATCCTCTACCCCCACCCTTGCAATGCCCTTATCCCCTCCTGCCAAATGTCATGCCAAATAAAAGATCTTATGTTGGCTCTGGACAATGTTCAGGTCTGGGTTTTGGTTAATAGCAGGGGAAGGGATTTCCAAAGTTGTGGCACAGGTACCAAGAGAGCCTCTGCATGTGCCATTATCATATGGACTTTGCACATGGCTGGAACTTGCAAGAGGTCATTCTCAGCTGACCTTAAGGATCATGAGGAATCACAGAGGAGGAGTAGTTCTTTCATGTATGAAGGACCCAAGCCGTTTAGGGCTTATAGGTCAATACCACTGAAGGTACAAATTTGGCATGTCTGTTAAGGCCTTACTGAAAAATTACCTTAGGTGCAATCCTGACTCTGCTAAAATTTGAGACAAGCTGCTCATTAACTTCAGTGGAGTGAGGATCGGCTCATACCCTCTGTCCATGCATCCATTAATGTCATAAATCCCCCAAAGTGAAATACCATTGTTTGGGCTGAAAGTGTGGGATATGAGAGAGACTTAAGAAGAAACCTAGTTTTAAATTATTCTAATGAAAACTACTTTTGTACCAGCACAATCAGGAAATGGACTTTTAAAGATCGGGGTCATTAAAAGCCTTTTGGAGAACCATCCGTTCCTTTTTTCTTATCTTGCAACTGTCTTGTCTTGCTTGTTTTATGTTGCCATCCAGACTGCCCTGGTGTGATAACACATGCTTGACCTGCATCTCCTCTCAGGCCTGATGCTACTGACACCAGATAAAGATCTAAATGTTTCCTGGGAAGACAATCCGCTCCTTCATTTGAAAAGGCCAGTGCTAATTTGTAAAGTGCGGGGGATGGTATATCTTTCTTTCTTTCTTTGTTAAATCCCATTTTCTTTTTCATTCTTCTAGCTTGATGAAGATTCAGTGGCAGGCTGGTGGATCCGTGCAGCACATTTAACAAATGTCAGAGTCAAGGTCATGACTGTTCTGAGCAGAAATAGATGTAGGCAGAGTAGTTCAGATGATATCTTTTATTGGACCAACTTTTGTCAGCAAGAGTATGCAAGCTCCTGGGCCACACTCTCACAAGAAGTTGGTCCAGTGAAATAAAAAAAGAAAGAAAGAAATCATATGAACTACTTAGACTGCATTCCCATCTGCGGTGGTGGTGGTGGCAGAGGGAGGGGTGAGGGAAGACATGGCAGCGCGGAGGAGCCAGCTGACAAAAAAAGAGCCGGTGCGAACGGGGATCTGCTGCGGCTTCTTGCGCGCATGGCGGGGCGCAAAATCCTGCCTTGACATGCGTGAGAGAAGCTGCGGCAGATCCCTGTTTGCACCGGCTCTTTTCCTGTCCTCCGCGCTGCCGCGTCTTCCCTTGTCCCTCCCTCTGTCACCACTGCCGCCACAGATGGGAACGCAGCCTTAGTCTCCATCTCTTCCCATAGCAGCAATATGGCAAGCACACTCTCTCTAGACTACCCAGAAATAGTGGCACAGGAAGTAAGTGTTCAAGTCTTCTATTTCTGAACAAGCCAGTTCAAGTCCTACATGGGTCACTAAATATAGCTAATTTGACAATCACAGTACTTCATGGAGAGCTGTCTGCTAGGCCACTGGGATGTGGGCTGTCGGACAGGGTTGAGTTCTTACAGGAATGGTGGATCTTTCCAGGAACAGGGCCTGCTGTGAAGTCATCCTAGACAGAATAATAACGGACAAGCAGAATCAATGGTCAGGAGTAGGAGCAGGTCGAAGTCCAGAAGTCAGAGGTCAGCACCAGAATGAGGGAGCCAATAGAATCTGAGTCCAGGAGCAAAACAAATGTCAGAGCTGGGGAGTCACTCCAAGTAAAGGCTGGAGGCAGGTCACCCAACTGGTCCTGCTGGACTTGGGTTGAGTTGGACACACTCCTGGCCCAAACCCCTCAGGCTAAGTCTGGGCTTCCTAGTTGCAGGAAGTCCTATCCTGGAACAGTATGCTGTGACTGGCATTCTCTGAGGGGTGTGGGGGCACCTGAACACATTAGGCCCTGGCTGCCATGAGCTTGGCTGTGGCTGCTTTTAGATGTGAGTGGCGAACACGCATAAAATCACGCTGCATGTAGTTCACCACGCACGTCTAAAAGCAGCCAGTATTGGACTCAGGTTTCAGTCAGACTTGGACCCAAATTTCTGGTTTGAGCAGAGCGCTAGTTCCCACTGTTCAGACCAGAACACAGTGAACAGCTCAGAATGTGGTATCCCAGGGCTAAATCCTAGCTTGCTTGAGGCTTTCATCTACCCCATAGGTTGGTTGCTTCCTTGCCCCTCTAACAGCTCAGCTGGGGCTGCTCAGGGCTTGCTGGGTTGCTCAGAACTACTTCAGCTGGGGAGATTGGCTAGCCCTACAGTTGGGCTATGCCCTCAACCCGTGGCACTATCTGTGTTCATTTACAGTGTGAAACAGATAAGGCTGAGGGTTTCTGGGCAGGAGAGGCGCAGTGTTCAACTATCAGGATTTCACTGGCTAAGTCTGAGCAATGTCTTCCCTGGTCTACATCTGGCTTTACCCAGTGCTCCAGGCAACTTACTTCACGAGGGCCTAAATGATTTTCTAGCTACAGAATGAATGTTAATGCTGCTTTTAGAATCAGTCACATCATCCCTGCAAGTTTCCCTCTGTGTGGATGACTAATAGAACCCAACAAAAGGTTTTTATCTGATAACTTTTCATCAGAGAGGCTTAAAGTGTCAGATGACATTAGCTCTGATTCAGTGGAATTATTAAGTTCTCACCTTAAATCTCATGCACAGGAAGCTCTCATCAGGGTCACGAACAGGCGGATTGTGTTAGTCATGCTACAAGAGTGATATACTCATTTTGGTAAGTTCACCGTATTCGCTCTAAAGTGAGATACTTGATTTGGTAATTCATATTGAACATGATATGGTTTCTTTGTTTTTACTAGCAGCTATATGCGTATGAGCAGAATTTATGCTGCCTTTTGCTTGTGTTTAAGCATTCTGCTATTTATGTTGCTTTTCTATACTGTATCTAACTATAATGACAATAATAATAAAAGTACAGTGTAAATGTGTATTACAAAGGGATGCAAATATTTGTAAGGCTTGTGCTTCTGTCAGTCATCCTGTGTATTAGTCCTCCCAGTGCTCCCCTTGGTCCAGCCTTAGCTTAAAGAGGCCTTATGTGGCCTAAAGAGACAACACGTTCCCAGCATTTGCAGCTTCCGTAGACTCAATGTGTATGATTATGACATCAGTAGTGTCAATGGGTGAAAACAGACATGACACTAACCACCCTTTAGCCACCCTTGGTGGTCATTTATGCATGTTTCAGGGCTGCATAGGGCACCAATACAGCCCTGCAACATGCAAAAATAACCACCAAGGGTGGTTAAAGAGTGGTTAGAATCATGTCTGTTTTCACCCAATGAGAAGAGGTGAGTGGCCAAAAGGTGCGTGAGTCTCCGGCTGGCAGCAAAGTAGTAAGTAGCTTGGTGGGAAGATTGCAAATTGCATGTAAGAGCAAGATTCAGGGTTCGATTAGTGGACGTGATGCCCTATGCTAAGCCATATTTTGTGGGCGTAAGATAATCCACAGCCACTTTTGACAACAATCAGGGTATTGGTATGTGCTTTGCATTTGTAATAGAAAACTATAACCACCTGTACTCTCACTTTAGTTTGAACTCTTTTAATTTTTTCAACCCACTACTCTTGTTCTCTCTCCCCCCCCCCACCCCCTCCATGCAGCCCCCCAGCACATCTCAGCCCCTGGTTCTTTTTGAGCCAGTCCACTCCTGGTAGAGATAAAGAGTGGAGGTTTACTTCTGTTTCTGCCTGGTCAAAACCTAACCCTAGTCTTCCTAGAAGTTTCAATCCTATATACATCAAATTATTACTGAACTAGTCTGACCAACCAACCAAACTTGATGAAAACAAAGAAAATTCATAGACAAAATCCACAATTAATTTGGAGTTAGTGTGCTAAATGCATATTCATAATCAGAGGGGGAGGGGGGGAAACATAGACAGAATTCCAATAGAGCCTTCCAAACTACTCAGGAAAGCCAGGGACTGATAGCAGAAAAGAGCTAAGCCTAGTACAAGCAGGTGTTACAAAAGCTAACCCCACACAGCTCTGTTAATTTGTCCTTAGTCCAAAACTGCAGTGTCCCTGCCATGTTTTCAAGTAATACAAAATAACTGCATATTGTACCCTGTTGTGTCTCACTCCATAAATGTAACTCAAAAAAATGGGAAACTGTGTTCAGATCCTGATGGCCTTTTCAGTCACAATTACAGAGACAGCATCATCCACATGAAGATATACAATAGCCGGGAAGTTGGATATTTGCATGATGAATTCAATTCTGGATGAAGCTATTGAGCAAATTCTTTGTATAATGTGACACTTGTGGTACTATTGGAACTATATATGCCAGAGAGTACACAGTGGATGGCAGTGCATCTATATTGCCATTTTTAACGACAACAAATACCTCCCATTTTTGGTTGGGAGGGGACCACACAGACTTGGGCTGTGATCCAAAAGACACTTACTCCAGAGTCATCTATTGATGTCCTCTGGAGTAAGCAGTTTATAGATTGCGGCTTTTAGATAGGATGAATATTTTGAATGATTGAAATGTGTTTGTCTTCCTAAAGATTAATACATTTTTATCTTAAAAATACATGTTGTATTTTTACAGTGAAAGAGGCTCTTGTTAAAAAACTTTTGATCTTGTGGAGAGAGGGAAGACTCTTGATCATGCATTGAATTTATCCTATCAGTCATACCTTTAAGTTGCTGAGTCAGTCATGTCTTCCTACAGTGCTAGTTCCCAAACTAAGGTCAGTACACCACTGGAGTTCCAACGTGAGAGATCTGCAGCTGGTCTACAGAGCTGACCATAGCCAGGGGTGCAGGGAAGGGCGAGGTGGGGGTGGAGGGGGGGCGGGGAACAAAGGAGGGGACTTATCCTCCTGGACTTTGCTAGAGCCTTCCGAACACCATGACATCACAATGCTCCCTAAAGGGGAAGGGAACATCATAAAGAAGTGCAGCCATTTTGAAAAAGGCTGGGGTAATGGATTGCTCCTGTTCCTTTCTGACATGACTGTTCTGCTTTTGGACCATCATGTTGTTACAATGTTCTACAGGGGGCAGGGCAACAACAGAAAGGTGGTGGGAGAGTTTTTTCATCCCAACCCTTTCTGATATTTTATTTATTTATTTATTTTATTTATTGACATTTTTACCCTGCCCTTCCCTGAAGGCTCAGGGTGGCTTACAAAAAATAATGCAATTAAAAAACATTATAATACCCAAAAACCTATCCACAGCAACCCCAACCCCTCCCCACCTAATCCCTATCCCTACCTGCCAAATGCTTTACAAAAAAAGGAACGTTTTACACTGCCTCGGAAAGATGCTCGGGCCCGGACTCAGAGGGGAGGGAGTTCCACAACCTTAGGGCAGCAACTGAGAATGCCCCCCCGAGTGCCCCTGTCGTACAGAGACAAGAGCAGCAGGTGGAACCCACAGGAGGGCGTGGCCGGCTGATCACAGGGGTTGTGACGGAGCATGGTAGGAAAGGCGGTCTTTCAGATACATGGGGGCCCATGTATGGCACCACTCTTCAATAAATATTCTGGCAACACTCTTGGCCACACTTACAGGAAGGCAGGGTTCAGTTTCTGATGGTGCCACAGCTATCTCCAGTAGCTTAAACACCCATGTGTTCACTTCAGCATGGTTTATGGTTATCAGTAGCATAACTTTGGGTTAAAATTTGTGGGGGATGCTAGATCCCCTCGATCCACATAAACATCATTTCTATGACCCTGGAACAATGGACCCTGCTCTCGTTCTCTCCCTTCTTCCAGAGATGGTCATATGCCCAGCAGGCGGGACCAGAGACATTCGCCTCATGCAGCCACAACCAGCTATAGGCTGCTTATAAGACATTGCTGAGTTAAATGACTGTTTGCTTATTGCTGGAGGCTGTTGGGTTTGGTATAAGTTTTGGGGCCTAGGAAAATTAGAGTACAGCATAGTAGTGTAAGTTTAGCTTGCAGCTTGACACTTGTCAGCTTAAAAACCTGTCAAGAGAGACAGACATCACAGGAAGTGATCAAACTACTAGGCATTAATAAGAGAAGCTTAAAGATAAACATAGAAACTTAATAGATAAGAGTTAATTAAAAAAGGGTTAGAAGCTTAAAGATAAAGATGCTGATTGGATAAAGCAGAAATCTTTACCTTATTTAATTGAAATGGCAACATGATGGTCAACTTCATGAACAATCATGGTGACACACCATATTTGAGGTTCCGTTGTCACTGTGGTCTATAAAAATGCCCCTAACCTGGAAACAGTTAGTTGTGCAATTCATCGCCCCAGGACTCTATCCAAACACCACCTGAGCATTCAGCCCAGTCTCTGATGACAAAAACCTTCTTACATTCATCCTGGTATTCTCTTAGAGGGTAAGCTAACTGCCCCAGAAGGACGGGCCATCCTTTTGAAGTGGTTTCTTAGTGTAGAGTGTCTTTATTTTAGGATTTTAAGAATTTCTTTGTGGTATCTTATTTTTTTTTCCTTTTAAACTATAATAGGAACCAAGTTAACCATTTAATGCATTTCTTGGCTGTATTCTTTATTTTTCTTGTATACCTGATCTGTGCACTGTTTCCAGCAATATTCAGCTATCTTGTACCTTGTATTGCTAAAGCCATTTTAGTAATGCTATTTTTTTTACAACTCCTGACTCTGTGCTGATTTCCTGTGTGGGAAACTAAAATGGAACAAAATCGTTTGAACCTAGATTGTGGAATTTCCCTTAAAACAATACACCTTACACAGCCCACAATGAACATTGGGGCTCTTGGGAAATTTCAAGGGCTCACAGTGGTCCATTAGTCTAAAATGTTTGGGAACTTACACTCTATAACTTTGAGTGCCGTGGTTAGGGTCACTAGGTGCGAGGCATTCAGTACCTTATAGAAGGCACTTGGCAATTTTTTCAATTGGGCCACAGTTGGTGAAATGCTCCTAATACAATTTGTAGGTGCATGCCCAAAAAACATTAAACCATGTCTTTTAAAGAAAATCAGTCTAGTCCGTTGCTGATAAAACAAATGAGAACTGCCCACGTTGCCAAAGCAAGACCGTACATTCTACAAGCTCTGGAAGGGGAAAAAACTGAGTACCCAGATTGATATTGAAATTAGAGCTGAAATGGGTAGTGCATTTGTTACCTGTGAGTAATAACTACATTTTTGAGTAATCAATCAGGTCACTGCAGCTCCAGGTGCATTTGGATAACATCGGTTTCCTTGACCCTTTTCAATCTGGGTTCCGCCGCGGCTATGGTACTGAGATGGCGTTGGTGGCCTTGGTGGATGATCTCCACCGGGAGATGGATGCAGGATGTTGGACATTTGTGATCCTGCTATATCTCTTGGCCGCTTTTGACACCGTGGACCATGGGCTGCTGTTGAGACAGTTGCGAGACTTGTGGGGGTCTGGACGGGACAGTCCTTGGGTGGTTCTGCTCATTCCTCTCGGGGAGAAGCCGGCGGGTGGTGCCGGGGGCTGAAACATCAAGCCCCCGGGCCTTATTCTGTGGTGTTCTGAAAGGTTCGATCCTGTCTCCATTATTGTTTAATGTGTATATGTGTATATCTCCTGGGGGAGATCGTGAGAGGGTTTGGGGTGCGATGTCACCAATATGCTGCTGATACTCAGCTATACCTCTCATTTTCAACTGACCCAGGTCCTGTGGTCTCATTACTTTCCCAATGCTTGGAGACCATGGCGGATTGGATGAGGCAGAGCAGACTGAAACTAAATCCCAATAAGATGGAGGTGATGGTGGTGGGAAGGGCGGGAGAGGTTCTGACCCCCCTTGTGGAGTGGTGGGGGGGGTCCATCCTCCTATTGCCCAGCAGGTTCGGAGTCTGGGGGTGGTGTTGGACTCGGGTCTCCATCTGGATTGGCACGTGGAGGCGGTGGCTAAGACCACCTTCTGCCAGCTGTATCTGGTACAGAAGCTGTGCCCATACATTTCCAGGCCCGACCTGGCCACCCTTATCCATGCCTTCATCACCTCAAGGCTGGACTACTGCAACGCGCTCTACGTGGGGCTTCCCTTGTTTCTGGTTCGGAGGCTGCAGAATGTGGTGGCCTGTCTCCTTATGGGGACTGGGTGATGGGAGCACATAACACCAGTGCTCCGTGCTCTGCACTGGCTGCCTATAGTGTACCGAGCCAGATTCAAGGTGTTGGTATTTATCTATAAAGCCCTGCACAGTCTGGGTCCCTCATACCTCGGGGACCACCTCACCCTCCATGCCTCAGAGCGATCCCTTCAGTCCACTGGGGGCACCTTCTTGGAGGTCTCCCGGGTGAGACGGGGGGCTACAATGGAGAGGGTGTTCTCGGTGGCCGGGCCATGACTCTGGAACTCCCTCCCGGAGGAAGCCCACCTGGCCCCAGGTCTGCTGGCATTTCGTCGAGCCTGCAAGACCTGGCTGTTCACCCAGGCCTTCGGAGGGGAGGAGGAGAGGGTTGGGTAGCTGTGGGGGTGGTGGTGGATATGGGATTGTTTTTAAATTACTGCTGACATCATTTTTTAAATGCTGTTTTTATGGAATTTGATCGTATTGTTAATTGTTGTAAGCTGCCCCGAGATGCCGTAGGCATGAGGGGACGGCTAAAAGATAAATAAATAAAATTCTGCAGTTGAGCTGGGTTCACATCTGGTGGGCTCAGAACAAACATGCAGGGTTTGGCGCTGGCCCAGAAGTGCCAGAGCAGGCAAACCAGGCCAGCGTCACATTAGTTAACACCCATTGTGAGAGATGGGGATGCGTTCATGAATTTGCAATGTTGCAAGATTATATGTTGAGCTTAGTTGCAAGGGAAGGAGGCGGGACCCTGAAAGAGAAGACATGAATGAACTTGGTTAGGAAAGGAGCTGGACAGATAGACTCAAGAGAAAAGGGTCAGATTAAAAAAGTTACTACTGAGAATGCTATTTCACAGATACTCCTGCCAGCAGGGCTGGACTTAGGAATTTTGCACCCCTAGGCCCTTCGCAGGCTGCTGCCCCCAAGCCAAGCCCTGCCACAAGCCCCATCCACAAACCAAGCCCCACCCCCATGCTGCGGGTTCATGGGTGGGGGAGTCCCATGTGAACAACGTGGCACCCGCACCTGCAGTGAATGCGGGTGCATGCTTGTGCCCACCTAATGCATCACCCACTCACCCCCCATTTGTCCTCATGCACGGAGCAAGCAGGGAAAACGGCAGTTGCTCCGTGGGTACAGGTGAGTGGGGATGCATGTGCGGCCATGTGCACGTCCCTCTCACACACCAGCATATCCACGGATCCCCCACCTGGTGGAGCCATGTAAAAAGGGCCTGTGAGGAGCCACTCAAATGAGAACATAAGGTTGCTGCCTTGTAAACAAGGTTCTTCAAGATGGCTCCAACATTTTCACAACAACCCTTCCAGCCCCACATGGAATTTTTTTCTTATATTCCTAGATAGGGTTGGAAGGAACGGTCATTCTGAGGGGGAAAGTGCTTTTTATACTAGAGGAGTTCCCTCAAGTCCATCACGTGGTCTATTTGAATAGGGTGAGCATGCATAACACAGTTGTGAGAATGTTAGGCTCCATGTCAAAGAAGAACCTTCTTTACAAGGCAACAACCTTCTGATCACGCACATGGGGAGGAGTTGTTTGTAAACAAACAGGTTTATCTCCCAGCCCCATCATGTCCCGCTCTTGCTGTTGCTGCTGCTGCACTACTAGCAGGCATCAAGAGGACAGAGGTAGGTGAGGGATGGGGACCCAGGCAGTAGTTTTCAGCTGTGGACAGCAGCCTCTGGACATGCAGGGAGAAAAAAAAAGCAGAGTGGGTGGTGCCTGCAATTGCCGTCCCCCAGAAAATGCCGCCCAAGTCTAGGGGGACTGCCCCTAAGTCCGGGCCTGCCTGCCAGTGGCAAAGACATAGAGTGGAACACATGTCAAATCTCCTGGCTGGGTTTCACACATTCACTAAAATTCATGGCAGTGCTCCCAGACCACTCCTAGCAGTACCTGCTTCAATCCTGCTTGGGAGACCCTGGGGCTGGTGATGCAAAAGACAGACCAGACCAGAATGGTGTTTCTGCTCTGGAAAACAGGTGATCCACAAAGGGCAGCAGTAACTCAAGCTCTTCCTTGGGGGAGGCGGGGAATATGCGGGTGTTCCGCTTTGTCCTCTTACAGCAGTCCAAACGGGGGAGAGACTGGGGCGGCTGGTGGTTTACGCTACATTGGCTGCACAGGAACCATAAACAATTCTAAGTTTTCAAGGAGCAACTGCCCCAAATTCAGTACATGGCTAGGGCTTGAATTCATAGTTATGTGGCTAGTGCAAGAGTGAAAGCATCCTAAGGTATACAGCATATTCCAGAAGCATATCTTGCTTGCTTTCTGGTTTAGGTATTGAAACAACTTGGTACAGTAATTATTTAAATAGCACTTTCAGCGTTCAAAGTTACAAACCTTATCTAGGTCACTTTCCCAACAACCTTGAGATGATTATTCTTCCAATTTTACAGATGGGGAACTGAGGCTGAGAGGCAGTTACTTGCCTAAGACCACGCGGTGAATTCATGACTAATACGGACTTGAGCCCTTCCCTTTTGGGTCCATGTCCAGGACTATATCAAGTAGGCTACACTGGCTCATGCATGCAATACATACAAAGAAGTGTTTTTTGTTCCAATTGGCTCCATCTTGGTCTCCGAGCAGTAAAACTGTATTTGTGCCCGCACCCCCCACGTGAACAGACAGAGACATGCTCTGGGGTTAAAAGGCCTTGGCCGCAAATTTATTAACACATAACTTTACACATATGAGCAATACCACCATATTAACAACCTGTGTGCATAATAGCGGGGAGGAGCCATGCTACAAAAACAGGCCTTGGGGGGGGTTGAGCTAAATCTCACCCTCCCTGCCCGGGTGAATCGACCCTTCGAATTCACCCTCCCCTTGGGTCAAGCCAGGTTATCCACCCCAAACCAGCCATTCCGAGCCTGGTCTGGGACCCCGGCCTTCTGATCCCCCCCCGCTCCCCAGGTGGTAATGGGTACAAGAGCGACCCCTCAGCTCATAGGGAGCCTTACCACAGCATGGTTCCTACCCCGCTATTATGCACACAGGTTGTTAATATGGTGGTATTGCTCATATGTGTAAAGTTATGTGTTAATAAATTTGCGGCCAAGGCCTTTTAACCCCAGAGCATGTCTCTGTCTGTTCACGTGGGGGGTGCGGGCACAAATACAGTTTTACTGGAATGCCATGGAAAGGGGGGAGGCAACGCTACTCCACCCCTTTCCCCCACACAGGTACCCCAAAATGCACATGTATGGCATCCCACAGGTCTTCCAACCAGAAAGTGTTCCCCTGAACTGATAAATGTATGCCATTGCACAGGAAGAGGTCAGCGTGCTGGCTCACAATCCTTTTGTGATGCACCACCATGCCACCCAAGAGGCTTACGAATGCCCACATGGCCCTGTTGATTTTGCGTTTGGCGTGCTCAATCTTGCCTGGCGCTTTGGCATACCGCCAAACCCTGTGGGCAAGCAAATCAGACCACCAAATTTGTGTTTGTGGCCAACGAGCTGCCAATCTGGAGATGTCAAACTTCATTGCGCCCATGAGTTCCCATGCGCTGCGCAAGTCTAGGTCATTCTCTCCTAGATGGATGATCAGGATGGCGAGTGGCCCAAATAGATTGACCCTTCTGAGAAGCAACAGGACCAGCTGGTCCCAGCGCATACCGCTGCACCTGATCCAATAGAGGTGAGTGTGCAACCCACAGCCAAGTTGGGTACCAAAGCCGGAGTCTGCCGCATAGCGTTCGGCCCACCACACAATGCTATGCCCGCAGATCCACACACTTGACAACTGGTCAGTGCCTGCAGATAAGCAAGACAACAGATATATTATAACAATGACGGGGCAACTGCGGGGGGGCCGAAAGGCCTCACATAGGTGCGATAAGCCCCAGACCGCCACCGGCCTATGGCCATGATTTGTGCTGATGCCAGGCCCCCTGCTGCTGCCGTGGACGCTGCTCCGATCCTGAAAGGGTGTGGCCCATAATCAGCAGGCGACATTCCTAGTGCTGCCAATCCTTTTCTAAAAACAGCCTGAAATTGGAATTTTGTCAATCTGGCTCCCCCAGAATGAATGAAGAGAGTGCCTTCTAGTGGTGGATGCACCTGCAAATATTCCGCCATCGCCGCCACTGGGCATACCAGCCCTAGCGTGGCTCAGTTCAGCATCAAGTGATGGCCCCTCCCCCCTTGGTCGGTCTTAGAGTGGCGAATTGTGATAACGATAGCGTCAGGGGCGCAATTTACGTCCCTGATGTCGAGGGCCACACCCCTCCGATCACCCTGTGATGAGGGCACCAGCTCACTAATGCACAATGCCCCAAAAAATGCTATTGAAAAGGCAGCTCTGAAAAGTAACCCCTCATATGGGGATGAACAAATGTGGGGCAGTGCTGCTGACAAACGAGCCAGCGTGTCAACCAAAACTGGTTGGCGAGTATCCCTCCGTTGGCCCCGCTCCCTGGCCCACCCATCGACAGCCCTGCGCAGGCGATAGCTAGTACATGGGTCGACAGTACCCTGAGCCTTGCTGAAAAAGGCAATAGCCGCCAAACGACACCGAATGGTGTGAGGCGACAACCCACGGCTACTCAAGTGTGCCACAAACCACTCCACTTGACAGGTTAGGATGGGCCAAGATTCCTGCAACCCATGGGCTGAGAGGAAGCTGCGGAATTCCTGAAGCGCGGACACATAGGCTCGCCACGTAGGGTCTGACACGGCGGCTCTAATGCCCTCGTCTATCCTTCGTTCCCAAGCTTCCACAAAGCCTCCGGCATCGCTTCTGGGTTGATGTTGGTGTCGGGCACCAGGGAACGGAATCGTTCCATCTGAAAGCGAGATAAGGAATCAGCAATTTCATTGTGAACACCGGGAACGTATTTGGCTGAAAAATACATATTGATGGAGAGGCACTTCAGCACAAACCAGCGGACCAGGACCATAACTCTGCTGGACTTACTGGACTGGTGGTTGATCACTTGCACCACCGCCTGGTTATCAGATCAGGAACATATGTGAGAGTCCCGGAAGTGATGGCCCCAGAGTTCCAAAGCTACCAGAAGTGGGAAGAGCTCTAGAAATGTTATGTCCCTGACAAGTTCGCTGGCCACCCAGTCCAGCGGCCAGCATTGGACGCACCAGCTACCCTGAAAGAACACTTCAAAGCCACTCCCACCAGCAGCGTCAGATACCACCTGCATGTCGGCTTTGAGTAGCCGTACCTCTCGCCACAGGGAGATTCCATTGTAGTTCTGAAGGAATGCAAGCCATACCAGGAGGTCCGCCCTGATCCCCCTAGTTATGCGTATGTGATGATGGGGAGCTGACAACCCTACGGTTGCTCAGCCAAGCCACGCACAGAACGCCCGACCCGGGGCTACAACCCTACATGCAAAGTTGAGGTGACCCAGTAAAGTTTGAAGTGCCCTCAGCGTCACCTTTTTGGCAGCCATAGTGTCTGTGATCAGTCCCTGCAGTGTTGTCAGTTTGTCTGGCGGGAGACTAGATGTGCAAGACACCGTGTCAATAATTATCCCTAAAAAGGAGATGCGTGTTGCGGGACACTCGGTTTTTTTCTCGGCCAGTGGGACCCCCAATTCTCCCGCAACCGTAGCAAACACACCCATTAAATGGGTGCATTCCTGGGCACCCGCCCACCCTGAGAAGAGATAATAATCGAGACAGTGTGATATAGACGCTAAACCAGCGCGGGCCTTAGCTGCCCATTCCAGCATAGTGCTGAAGCGCTCAAATGCAGCGCAGGAAATGGCACAGCCCATGGGCATGGCTTTATCATAGAAAAATTGGCCGTTAAATGAAAAACCCAACAGATTGAAATCCCTCGGGGATACCGGCAGGAGGCAGAAATCTGACTTTATGTTGCACTTCCCCATTAGTGCCCCCTTGCCACATGCCCTCACAGTGCGCACAGCTGCATCGAAAGATGTGTATTGCACCGAGCACAAACCGGGATCTATCCCATCATTAACCGAGATGCCCTTGGGGTAGGACAGATGGTGTATTAAACAGAATTCGCCAGGTTCCTTTTTTGGCACTACCCCCAACGGGGAGCAGCGCATGGGAGAGAATGGCAGGGAGTCATATGGACTTGCTACCCTCCCAGCCTCAACCTCCCTACGTATCTTCACCCCCACTATCCCTTCCATCCCCCGCACAGACTTAAGGTTCCGAGTGATCGTATCCACCCGTGGGCCTGTGTACATCATCTCAAAACCCTCTGAAAACCCCCACCACAAATAGTCAGCGTCTACCCTGTTCGGATAGCACTGCAGCAATGGGCAGAGAACCTCAAACTTTATTGGCGTAGGCGTCAGGCCCAGCTTGGTGTGACCCCCCACCCCCAAACCGTTCCTGCTTCGCGCCCCCATTAGCAAACCTTTGCCTTCCTGATTCAGGGCGCCCCTTACGGCAGGACGAGGCGGGGTGACCACCTCCACAGCTGGAACAGAAATGAGAGTATTTGCACCGGGAACGAAAACATCCCTTCGTGTTGTATGCCCAGCATACCTGCCTCCCAGAAGATGCCTTTGAAGGCCCCAGGATCACTACTCCGCTCCCCGTGCGGATACCAGCCACTGGGTGGTGGGGGGCCATAATTTGGGAATGCATATTATATTCAATAATGTCCCAGTGGGTGTGTGGGTTAGGTGCTGCCCTATGACGAAACATCTCGTCGTATTCCAGCCAGGCCAGCCCCCCAAAATCGCTATAGATCTTCTGGATAATTGCAGCATACTTAATTAACTGCCACGCCCTATTCAAGAATTTGTAAGACACCACCCCCATGTAAATTAAAAAACAAGCGGACCAGTTTTCCCATGTCCTGGGTACAAATGGTTTCTTACGCTTGCACTTTTCCCCTTTTTCTGCTTCCATGCACCCATTGCCCGGCTCCTCCCCATGTAATAACATAAAGATATCGAGAAACTCACCCTTCCATGTTTTCTCCTTGGTAGTTAAAGACAAGTGGTCGCCGGACAATGAGATGGGGATGGCATAGGCATGCAGGCCCGGGGTAAAACCAGGTTGCCCATAAGTAACTTGCACCTCTGCACAAACTGCAGTTGTGTCCCACACCGGGATGGCCACATTGGCATCTAACGCCAGCATGGCTGCTTTCTCCCAGTACCACTGGGGGACCTGTCCCCCAACCCCAGTACTGGGCACTGCCACCGTGCCCGTGCTCCTCCCCACGCCAGCGAGCATGGGCCCAGGTGCGCCGTTTGCATTCACGACCTGTAGCCCAGGTGTGATGGTTGCGTTAACGACCTGTGACAGGATCCCTGGGCCGGCCCCTCCTCCAGTACCTGCTACTGCCGGGCCCCCTGCCACGCCCGCATCATAACCCTTCATGTGGCCCTCGAGCCCCACAGAGCCACCTGGGCCCCACAGTGCCGATGACTGTGGACCCCATGGGTCCCTCACCTTGGTAAATGGGCACCACCTCCATTCCAGTTGACTGCTGTGCTGCTCGGGTCCCTCCAACTGCCTTGAGACCTCCTGCTCTGCCTTCCACCGACTGGGTTCCCTTCCGATTACGCTGCCACTTTGGGTGAGGAGTGGCCCCTGCCAATCACCCCGCATCCTGCGCCTGCACCTGCACCATCTGTATCGCGATGGCGATCATCTGCGTGACATCTTGCGAGATGTAACGGGGTGAGGTGTCTTGCTGCTCCGGGCCCCCGTCCACCCCTGCAGTGGCTGGAACACCTACTTGGGGACACACACCCCTGAGGGGGAAGGGGCCTGAGTGCTTCCTCCAATCTGGGCCCTAGTGACTCGGCCAGTCTTGGCACCCTTGCCACCCTTCGCAGAGTTGCCACCCTTTGCAGACTTGTCGGGTACCATGATGACCCTGTAACTAGTAGGGGCGGGCATGCTGGTAAATCCGGTATCCGATAATGCAGGTACTGGGCGTACCGGCATTATCGGATTCAACCCGGTAAATCTGGTCCCGTTACCGGATTCCGGGTACCGGATTTTTTTACATTGCAGCCATTTAAATGAATGGCTGCAATGTAAAAAGTCCCACCAAAAAAGTNCACAGCGCACCAGCTCTACCAGACAATCACAAATACTCAGCCTGGCAGATTCTTCAAAGGAGCATGCATACATATCTTGTGGCTCTTGGCCATTTGAAAGGTTTGGTATGTGGCTCTTGGGGTTGGGAACTTTGCCCACTCCTGATCTATGCTATGGATCTATCGAAGGCATGCTGTCAACTCCAGTCTCTTTTCTCCTGAGTTCACTCAGTGCTTGAAATTAGAGAGCAGATCTGTGGGTCAGATCCAGGAATTGGAAGGGGGTCAAATAATAAACAGTGATGGACTAGAGGTTCACCACTTCTACTTTGTATGGTGTAGGCATTCTTGGATTCTAGAGTCTAAGGTTTTTGGCTTTCTAAGACCCAGGTAGTGAAGGTTGTTTTCAGATAGTGATGTAGGGCACCACAGGGTAATTCTGCATAATATCTGGGGTGACTTTCCAAGTGCTTTCTACCATGTTACCACATGGTGCAATAACTCATGTGGCACAAAGCACCCAAAGGAAACTTCCCAGAGGATAACCGTAACCATATGGTACTCTCCCTGACTTTGGAAGTCGCATTTTCATGACTTCTGAAAACACCCTAAATGTGAAGTTCCTCTCTCATTCCTTCATGTGCTGTCTGATTTCCAGTTGTTCAACTCCACAAAACGCTTCAGTCATTTTCTCATTTGTACAGAGAGCAAGAGGTCTCCTACACAAGACAATTCATTATAATAAAGGATTATTATTTTATATAGTGCTTCCAACATACAAAGCACTTTGCAGTCTTTATTTAATTCACCCTTACAACAGCCCTGTGAGTTAGCTCATTATTATTCCTATTTTGCCTAGAGGAATCGGACCGAGCGATAGTGAGTTGCACTTGGTGAGTTCCTGGCTCAAATGGGATATTTGAACTCTAATCTGCCAGGTTCAAGTCCAACACCTTATCTACTAGGCTAGACCAGCCCTTAGCTCTCAGCAAACCTGAAAGTAATTGTGCTCTATGAAAGTGGTCTGTGCACATGTAGATGGCTAATTTGACAGAGTTCTCATGAGAGCATTGTTATATAATTTTGTTCAATGAATAAAAAATATTTTTGTTATCCATTGTAAATGGTTTTCTTGATGTGGCTCTCTCCCTTATCTCTGAACATTGTTATCTCTTGGCAGTTAGAGCAGAATATGTACAATGACTGCATACCACTTCAAAACCATTGACATCAGTGGGGTGTAATCCAAGGAAGAATTTTAGCAGACAAAATCCATCCCAAATCAAACAGTCAATTATCATGGTATGGTTCTGGCACCCCAGTTTCCCATGGATTATTGTACACGAGAGAGAGAGCTCGTCAGCACTATGTCCAATCATTGTTAGCTTCCCCAACTCAATGGATCAGCTATGCATTTACAATAGGGTAAATTGGAGGTAGCCATCCAGTGAGGGACCAAGTGAAATTTGAACATACAACCTTTTAGGGATGCAACTAAGTGATGGAAGTTCTTAACCACTAAAAAGATTTTGGACCAAGTCAAATGACCTGTCATTGACTGACAGGTGTCTCATATTCTCCAGTTCTCTAAGTTTTGCTTGGACATGCTGGGTTTTGATCCAGAATCTCTGGATTCTTGGGGAAGCCCTGATCTCTCTGGGTTGGCCATCGGTGGAACCATCTGGGGAAACCTGGACTTTTGGGGGTGGCCACATAAAAAAAAAGTGGGCCATAGAGACTTTCCTGCCCCCTTTCCATCATGGCCCTGTTCCACAAAGCATCACAATGTCATGATGCCCTGTAAGTGGCAGTGTGACATCACAAAGCGGTATGACCCTTCCTTTGCCCCATTCCTGCCAACATGGTCCCACATTCGGAGTGAAAGCCCAGATAGAGTGATTGATTTAAATTGATATGCTGCCCTTCCCAGAAGCTCGGAGTGGCTTAGATAGAGGTGGTATCTGACACCGCTTTTAGACGTGCGCAGCGAACGCGCTGCATAAACTCACGCTGCATGTAAATATCTTGCATGTGGGATTTAGATGCGACATTTCACAAGTTAAAGCCGGTCATGCATTCTTTTAAAGCCACAAATTAAATAACTCAAAGTTGAGGTATTTAATTCACGCAGCGTGATTTTATGCAGGGTGTTGGCTGTGCACGTCTAAAAGCGGCCTAGTCACACATAATTAAAAATCACAAGAACTGTCTGGCAATTTATGCCATCTAGTGTTTTAGCCAGCAATTTTGAAATAGGAATGAATTTCAGTGAGAGTTGAGCACCTAATTTCCTTAGGTAATTTGGAAAATCCCAGTCATCCTAACTTCTTTTACAGATTCCTCCTTGTCTTCCAGTGTCAATAAAAGTGGGATAGTTCCTAACAAACATTTTAATTTCTCAATAATGGCCTGTAAAATCAGGCCTTTAATCATGCTGCATCTCTAAGTTGAAGTCCACGCTTTTGCAAGTAAGCCATGATAACATAAAGCATCTCAAGGAAAGAGATGTAAGAGAACTGATAGCAGTATGCTATGAGCTATTTGACATTTTGTAAAATGATATAAATTGGCTCACTCAACAAACATTAGATTTATAGGAGGATATGAATGATGCCTGTCTAGGAAAAAGAGCATAATCTTTCCCACAAGGGTATAGTTTGTGCCAGACATCAATTAACCATAGCTCATTACAGTCTCTGAATAACCTTATTTTCAGTCCAGATGAGAGGCATCATCTACAAACGACTGGCAGAGGGAGTCAGCTCAGCAATATAATCTCCTCCTTTATAGGTATAGTCTCTCAGGTCGAACAGGAAGCAGATTTGTACAGAAACTAATCTTTTCATTTGGTGAGTAATAAGAAAAGCAATAGGAAGTGATTATTCGTGGCATTTGCACGGGGAATGATCCTCAGGATGTGTGCTTAGTGCTGAGGTAGTGACAGCAGGTTTATGTGCTAGCTCCGTTTTACCAAGAACACGGCTAGGCTAAAGCTAGTGCTTGAGATTCACACAGAAATCTGCCCCTGATTTCAGCTTTGGCATAGATTAGCGAAGCACCATGGGCTGGAAGACAACATGGGAGAATCCTACTTGTGTTTCCATTCTTTTCAATGTTTTTCTTTTCCCCTTCTATTTTCTTCCTTTTTGTCTCTCTGAGCCTGATTTGATCTGATGCAGAGAACAGCACCAGCATGACAAGACAAGATGGCTGGGCTCACCAGTGACTGACAGGGACCAGATGAAACCAACCAGATGGCATTCAAGTGAGCTGAGGCAAAAGCCAGAGCTCAGGGTGACACCTGTCAAAACTGACCTGCCTGACCAGAGCACCTGTTCATGTCTAAGCCCATGCACATCACCAGGGAGCCTATATCACCCACACCTCACTACAGTGGCAGCAGGTGAACTTTTAGGCTGGTGGGGTGGTGGACTGGGACATTTGGCGGCAGGGTCACTTAAAATTTGACACATTACAGCAGAATATACAATGAGTAAAAAGCAACACTGAATGCATTTCTGTCCCTTGTCTCAACAGAGAGTGCGCCTCTGGGAATGGGTTGCAAGTTCAACATCTGGGTTCAGTATGCATTTAAATCTGGAGACGCTCCTGAAGTCTTTTCTGATTAACAGTTTGCCTTTCAGGTCAGAAATCAACTGGTTGCAGAAGCAAGACATGTGACTAAGCAGAAGAGAACTTGTTTTGTCTTTCCTTCCATCTGTTCACCAATACTAGGAATACAATCATTTTAGAACCTGGGAGTGAGAAGGACGGATTACTGCAGGAGAGAAGGGGAAGACAAGTTGTCTTGTGCTAAGATGTGTGTCTTGCTCTTGCAGCCAAATAATTTTGGTCCAAAATGGCATAGTTGTTCCTCAGATCAAACTGCAGGAGAGTCCCTGATCAGACACAAGCCAAACCCATGGGCTGGTCTTGCAAGGTATTAGGGGTGTGCACGAGGTCCCCATATCATTCTTGTTTTTTGTTTTTGTTTTCATTATTCAAAAATGTCATTTTTGTTATCATTATTAATAACAATGTTGTTTTTGCTATCGTTATCATTTTTGTTATTATTTTTGTTATTGGTATTGATATTTGTTATTGATATTTGTTATCATTATTGTTATCGATACTACACATCTAGATGTGTATAAGAGACAGGTGCTGCCGCATGGGGGATTCCCCAAAGGAGCGCCGCCACCTTGGGGGATTCCCCCTGCCCCTGCCAGGGTTCTGGAACTAAAATGGGCGCCAGCCTGTGCCGGGGTTCTGAAACTAAAATGGGTGACACTGCCGGAGGTGCTCTAATTGGGGGATTCCCCCCAGCTCGTACTGGGACTTTGCATCTAAATTGCAAAGGGAGATTCCCCCCCATCCTATCCCGGGGCTTGCAAAGGGAGCTCATACCAGGGATTGAAATTTCCTCCCCCAACCGGGACTTTGAATTAATGGCGAGCGTCGCCGCTCCGCCCGGCGTTGGCGGCGCTCCACATGGGGATTCCCCCCCAACCAGGGCTTTAACTTGCTGGGGCTTCCCCCCCCCACTGGCGCACATGGGGGATTCCCCTGCCCCTGCTGGGGCTTTTAAACTGAAATGGGCGCCCCTGCTGGCGGCGCTCCACATGGTGGATTCCCCCCTACCCAGGGGGACATGGGGATTCCCCCCCAACCGGGAATTGATGGGGCTTCCCCCCACCGGGGGATTCCCCCCACCCCTGCCAGGGCTTTGAAACTGAAATCCCCATGGGGGATTCCCCCTGCCCATACTGGGGCTTTGGATTTAAACTGCAAAGGGCGCCAGCAAACTCCACGTGGGGGATTCCCCCTGCCCGTACCGGGGCTTTGGACTTAAACTGCAAAGGGCACCGGCAAACTCCATGTGGGGGATTCCCCCTGCCCGTACCGGGGCTCCTGCAGGGGGATATGGGGATTCCCCCCCCCGGGGAGCGGTGTTCAATGAGGTTTCCCCTCCCCCTTCCCACTGGGATTGCAATATTGAATATCACATTGCAATAACCTACCCTGAGTTAGCCTTAAAGCCTCTGCGAGTGGCTGCCGGGATTGCAGAGAGGAGGAAGCACCTGGCTGGCACAGGTAGACATACTCGTCTACGCCCCCACCCAGGTGCCCCTCCTCTCCCCCCTATTGGCCCCCCGGTGCCGTCGCTCAATGGGCAGGCGGGGGAGGGCAAAGGAAACCCCTGCCCCCTCCCCGCCCAGCACCCTGTTCGGGGGAGGGCAGTCACAAACTCACCCCCCCCCCCCGCTTAGGGCTAGGGGGCTGTCCCTTGTCACAGGAGAATACTTTCACTGGTAGTGGATTATGAGGTCACAAGAAGAGAGGTGTCGATACATAGAGACATTTTGTTTTAATTAATTGCCTCTTATGGCAGGCGATGTTTGTGTGTAAATGTTTATCAATGGCATTGAAAGGCAGCTCTTTGCAACAAGACTGGGAAAAGAAAGGCATTGCCTTCTCTCATTGCATATTCATGAGATGCAGTGTAATAAAGTCATTATTTTTAGTGCTAATGCTGTGAGAATTTTGTCACCTCTCTCAATGTTGTGTCTTTAATTCAGCTTATAAGGTGAGAAATAAAATGGCTCTTTGCACCATTGCAGTGATGGAGCTTTGAACTTTAAAAAGTTTTTAGCAGTGGCACAGCTGGACTTTGTCAGCAGACTCTGAGCCTAAAGGAGAGTGCCATCTGTTATGAATGGTGTCTTTGAAGAAAAGAGTTTTGCATTTATCTGCTCTCCTCTTTTACAGATCTGTATTGTCTGCATGGAAAAACCTTCCCCTATTACTTTATAAAACACACTTTATTCAGACATGGGACATTTTCCCTCCTGTCAGCAGCTCTGAGTCAGGAGCCACATGCGGCTCTCAAGTAGTACAAGCACAGCTCTTGGCCAGACTCGTCTTAGTCCCTGCCCTGCCTTATTCGTCCTGTGTCTTGGTTCATTGCACTCAAGTCCTGGCAGCTGTTCCTCAGATGCTCAGCCTCCAAAACCACAGCGCACCAGCTCTACCAGACAATCACAAATACTCAGCCTGGCAGATTCTTCAAAGGAGCATGCATACATATCTTGTGGCTCTTGGCCATTTGAAAGGTTTGGTATGTGGCTCTTGGGGTTGGGAACTTTGCCCACTCCTGATCTATGCTATGGATCTATCGAAGGCATGCTGTCAACTCCAGTCTCTTTTCTCCTGAGTTCACTCAGTGCTTGAAATTAGAGAGCAGATCTGTGGGTCAGATCCAGGAATTGGAAGGGGGTCAAATAATAAACAGTGATGGACTAGAGGTTCACCACTTCTACTTTGTATGGTGTAGGCATTCTTGGATTCTAGAGTCTAAGGTTTTTGTCTTTCTAAGACCCAGGTAGTGAAGGTTGTTTTCAGATAGTGATGTAGGGCACCACAGGGTAATTCTGCATAATATCTGGGGTGACTTTCCAAGTGCTTTCTACCATGTTACCACATGGTGCAATAACTCATGTGGCACAAAGCACCCAAAGGAAACTTCCCAGAGGATAACCGTAACCATATGGTACTCTCCCTGACTTTGGAAGTCGCATTTTCATGACTTCTGAAAACACCCTAAATGTGAAGTTCCTCTCTCATTCCTTCATGTGCTGTCTGATTTCCAGTTGTTCAACTCCACAAAACGCTTCAGTCATTTTCTCATTTGTACAGAGAGCAAGAGGTCTCCTACACAAGACAATTCATTATAATAAAGGATTATTATTTTATATAGTGCTTCCAACATACAAAGCACTTTGCAGTCTTTATTTAATTCACCCTTACAACAGCCCTGTGAGTTAGCTCATTATTATTCCTATTTTGCCTAGAGGAATCGGACCGAGCGATAGTGAGTTGCACTTGGTGAGTTCCTGGCTCAAATGGGATATTTGAACTCTAATCTGCCAGGTTCAAGTCCAACACCTTATCTACTAGGCTAGACCAGCCCTTAGCTCTCAGCAAACCTGAAAGTAATTTTGCTCTATGAAAGTGGTCTGTGCACATGTAGATGGCTAATTTGACAGAGTTCTCATGAGAGCATTGTTATATAATTTTGTTCAATGAATAAAAAATATTTTTGTTATCCATTGTAAATGGTTTTCTTGATGTGGCTCTCTCCCTTATCTCTGAACATTGTTATCTCTTGGCAGTTAGAGCAGAATATGTACAATGACTGCATACCACTTCAAAACCATTGACATCAGTGGGGTGTAATCCAAGGAAGAATTTTAGCAGACAAAATCCATCCCAAATCAAACAGTCAATTATCATGGTATGGTTCTGGCACCCCAGTTTCCCATGGATTATTGTACACGAGAGAGAGAGCTCGTCAGCACTATGTCCAATCATTGTTAGCTTCCCCAACTCAATGGATCAGCTATGCATTTACAATAGGGTAAATTGGAGGTAGCCATCCAGTGAGGGACCAAGTGAAATTTGAACATAAAACCTTTTAGGGATGCAACTAAGTGATGGAAGTTCTTAACCACTAAAAAGATTTTGGACCAAGTCAAATGACCTGTCATTGACTGACAGGTGTCTCATATTCTCCAGTTCTCTAAGTTTTGCTTGGACATGCTGGGTTTTGATCCAGAATCTCTGGATTCTTGGGGAAGCCCTGATCTCTCTGGGTTGGCCATCGGTGGAACCATCTGGGGAAACCTGGACTTTTGGGGGTGGCCACATAAAAAAAAAGTGGGCCATAGAGACTTTCCTGCCCCCTTTCCATCATGGCCCTGTTCCACAAAGCATCACAATGTCATGATGCCCTGTAAGTGGCAGTGTGACATCACAAAGCGGTATGACCCTTCCTTTGCCCCATTCCTGCCAACATGGTCCCACATTCGGAGTGAAAGCCCAGATAGAGTGATTGATTTAAATTGATATGCTGCCCTTCCCAGAAGCTCGGAGTGGCTTAGATAGAGGTGGTATCTGACACCGCTTTTAGACGTGCGCAGCGAACGCGCTGCATAAACTCACGCTGCATGTAAATATCTTGCATGTGGGATTTAGATGCGACATTTCACAAGTTAAAGCCGGTCATGCATTCTTTTAAAGCCACAAATTAAATAACTCAAAGTTGAGGTATTTAATTCACGCAGCGTGATTTTATGCAGGGTGTTGGCTGTGCACGTCTAAAAGCGGCCTAGTCACACATAATTAAAAATCACAAGAACTGTCTGGCAATTTATGCCATCTAGTGTTTTAGCCAGCAATTTTGAAATAGGAATGATTTTCAGTGAGAGTTGAGCACCTAATTTCCTTAGGTAATTTGGAAAATCCCAGTCATCCTAACTTCTTTTACAGATTCCTCCTTGTCTTCCAGTGTCAATAAAAGTGGGATAGTTCATAACAAACATTTTAATTTCTCAATAATGGCCTGTAAAATCAGGCCTTTAATCATGCTGCATCTCTAAGTTGAAGTCCACGCTTTTGCAAGTAAGCCATGATAACATAAAGCATCTCAAGGAAAGAGATGTAAGAGAACTGATAGCAGTATGCTATGAGCTATTTGACATTTTGTAAAATGATATAAATTGGCTCACTCAACAAACATTAGATTTATAGGAGGATATGAATGATGCCTGTCTAGGAAAAAGAGCATAATCTTTCCCACAAGGGTATAGTTTGTGCCAGACATCAATTAACCATAGCTCATTACAGTCTCTGAATAACCTTATTTTCAGTCCAGATGAGAGGCATCATCTACAAACGACTGGCAGAGGGAGTCAGCTCAGCAATATAATCTCCTCCTTTATAGGTATAGTCTCTCAGGTCGAACAGGAAGCAGATTTGTACAGAAACTAATCTTTTCATTTGGTGAGTAATAAGAAAAGCAATAGGAAGTGATTATTCGTGGCATTTGCACGGGGAATGATCCTCAGGATGTGTGCTTAGTGCTGAGGTAGTGACAGCAGGTTTATGTGCTAGCTCCGTTTTACCAAGAACACGGCTAGGCTAAAGCTAGTGCTTGAGATTCACACAGAAATCTGCCCCTGATTTCAGCTTTGGCATAGATTAGCGAAGCACCATGGGCTGGAAGACAACATGGGAGAATCCTACTTGTGTTTCCATTCTTTTCAATGTTTTTCTTTTCCCCTTCTATTTTCTTCCTTTTTGTCTCTCTGAGCCTGATTTGATCTGATGCAGAGAACAGCACCAGCATGACAAGACAAGATGGCTGGGATCACCAGTGACTGACAGGGACCAGATGAAACCAACCAGATGGCATTCAAGTGAGCTGAGGCAAAAGCCAGAGCTCAGGGTGACACCTGTCAAAACTGACCTGCCTGACCAGAGCACCTGTTCATGTCTAAGCCCATGCACATCACCAGGGAGCCTATATCACCCACACCTCACTACAGTGGCAGCAGGTGAACTTTTAGGCTGGTGGGGTGGTGGACTGGGACATTTGGCGGCAGGGTCACTTAAAATTTGACACATTACAGCAGAATATACAATGAGTAAAAAGCAACACTGAATGCATTTCTGTCCCTTGTCTCAACAGAGAGTGCGCCTCTGGGAATGGGTTGCAAGTTCAACATCTGGGTTCAGTATGCATTTAAATCTGGAGACGCTCCTGAAGTCTTTTCTGATTAACAGTTTGCCTTTCAGGTCAGAAATCAACTGGTTGCAGAAGCAAGACATGTGACTAAGCAGAAGAGAACTTGTTTTGTCTTTCCTTCCATCTGTTCACCAATACTAGGAATACAATCATTTTAGAACCTGGGAGTGAGAAGGACGGATTACTGCAGGAGAGAAGGGGAAGACAAGTTGTCTTGTGCTAAGATGTGTGTCTTGCTCTTGCAGCCAAATAATTTTGGTCCAAAATGGCATAGTTGTTCCTCAGATCAAACTGCAGGAGAGTCCCTGATCAGACACAAGCCAAACCCATGGGCTGGTCTTGCAAGGTATTAGGGGTGTGCACGAGGTCCCCATATCATTCTTGTTTTTTGTTTTTGTTTTCATTATTCAAAAATGTCATTTTTGTTATCATTATTAATAACAATGTTGTTTTTGCTATCGTTATCATTTTTGTTATTATTTTTGTTATTGGTATTGATATTTGTTATTGATATTTGTTATCATTATTGTTATCGATACCATTTCAAATGAAGATTTTATTTTCGGTATCGATATCGTTATCAATTCCTGTGCACAACTATTATCTATCTAAATCTAAGGGAGTCAGGGGAAGGGAAAAGGAAAACTATTATCTAATCAATTATCTATGTAAGTATTCTGATCTAATCTATATGTGTATAATATATATCTATATCTAATCTATACTACCTATCTCTATATAATGTACAGGGGGGAGAAGGGCAGGGAAAGGGAGAAGGTAAAATGTAGGGTATGAGGAAGGAAAGGTATTGGTGGTAATACAATGAGGGCTAGGGAGGATTTTTTGTTTGCAAGCACCACAGTTCTATTAACTCAACCTGATAACCAGAGCTCTCACAGAACGGAGAGAAAAAACCTGGCCCTCCCATTATAAAGGGTTGCAGTGTCCTCCCCCAGAGCCCCCCTGATTGGTTGTGGGAGGCAGCAGGCATTGAGCAATCACAGAGTGCCATGAGACTGCTGGGGCCTGCGATTGGCCATCAGATACAGCCATCAGATACTGCTGAGCTGCTCGCCCCTCCCAACACAGGCACAGTTCAAGAGTGCAACCCTGTTAAGACTCCAAGATGTCTGCTCCCTCCTCCCCTCTTCACATTTTCCCTCCAAAACCCAACTGCCACAGCACTAATGACAACGATAACGACATTTTCATTTTCAATTCTCGTTATCATTTTTGTTATTTTTTTCATTTTTATAGTTAATGTTATCAGTAGTCTCGATTGTCATTTTTGTTATCATTGCCGTTATTCTCTGTTGTTGTTTTTGTTGTTGCAAACAATAATAAAAACGAAAATGACAATTTTCGTTATTGTTATTGTAATAATGAAAACGACATGTACACCCCTACAAGCTATCCCTAAACCATCTCTCCCCACTTAACAAGAAGAGGGGAAGAAATGCAGTGGCAATGGTTCTGTGAACATTTGGTGACAGAACAATGCTGCTACTGCCCCACAGCCTTTCCCATCCTCTCCCAACCTCCTCATTTTGGAAAGGCAGTTTTCTGTTTGCCCTGATCTGACAAAGCAGACCCTCTCCCACCTGCTCACTTACTGACTGCCAGAAGCCACCTGCCCTACCACTAAATTTTTCTGAGATAGAAAAAAAGAGCCATCACAGAACCATAGCCCCCATTACAGGGCTTCCACCTGTTCAGCCATATATTTACCTCCTGGGTGGCTACAGCAAAGCCCAGAGTTCAAGTCCTTCCCTTTTCAGAAATGCAAACACATTAACAGTGCAATCATCTGGCAAGATAATGCACATGCATGCTAGCAGTAAGCACAAGTTCCATTCACTTCTATGGGACTTAGGGTGTTTTTAGATGGGATGCAACCACACATGGCCACCCCATAACCACTCATTTGAAAGCCCGTTTGCAGGTGGTGTGGGGGATGTACACGCCTGTGAGCCATGCCACACCAACTCTTGGTCATTAACGGGGCACTGCCAAAAATTCTGGAGTGCCCCATGCAGGGCAAGCCAAAAAAGTGCATGACAATGGGTGCCCACCATGCATCCCCAGCCTGTATGAACAGGGGTAGCCACCCACGCCTCCAGAGTGGCTCATGCTCTCGGCCAATCTTGGTCACTTGGAAGAAGTACCCAACAGATCACATCCATTCCCTGTTGTTCACTCCCAACTCCTGATGGTAAGAGGTTACATTCCCCAAACCTACCCAGCTATTAGCTGCTAATGGACTTATCCTCCAGAAACTTGTGTAATCCTTTTAAAAACCCAGCTATACTGGCCTTGGCCGCAATCCCAAGCGGGATCCGCACGGGATTCACACAGGTCCTGCACGAGAGCCGCATGGCACAATGCAGTCCCTCTGGAGATGCATGCGGTTTGCATGCACGTGCACACACGCAGGATGTGCGCAGCATGTGCAGGGCATGGGATCACCCCCATTGACTACATCCTCTGCCAACAAATTTTACAACTTAATTGTGCGCTGAGTGAAAAAAGACTTTCTTTTATTTGTTTTACATCTGCTACCCGTTAGCAGCGTCACCTTGTTCTAGTACTATTCATGAGGGTAAATAACCATTCCCTATTTACTTGTTCCACACCACTTATGATTTTCTAAACTTCTATCATATCCTCTCTCAGATGTCTCTTCTCCAAGCTGAAGAGCCCCAGCCTATGTAGCCTCTCTTCATAGGGGAAGATGTTCTATACCCTTCATCATTTTTTATTGCCCTTCTCTGTACCTTTTCTATTTCTACTATAAAGTACACGTGTGTGAAATACAACACCGCGTTGGCTCAAAACACAACCCCCACCCCCCTCATGACACATGACAGAGAAGCCAACGCCATGGAGGACAGCAGCTCTGGGAGCTGCCCATTAGAATCTCTTCTGTTGCACTCCACCTGAGTGGCTGCTCCACAGCTGTGCCTCTCAGTGGCCATGGACTTTTCCCTCCATCACAAGCCTTGTTCGTTTAAAAACACCCTTAAACTAAGGTTCACTTGCATGTAAGCTGTCTCACCTGAGAATTGCACTCAAGGTGAAATGAAAGGTGTTTTTTATACCTACCCCCTACCCCCCCCCAATGTATTTTTATCAGTAGGTCTGACAACGTTACCCATAAAATTAAAGGAGACAAAACTACAAAGAAATGTTTTAGACTAAGGTTCACTATAGAAGCTTCATTTGATGGGTATGCCCAATGAGAAAAATCTTCCTCCATATAAAGGTTCTCTACAACATGAAGAAACGCAACAGAATTAAAGCAAAGCCAAAAGGAATAAGTAGCAGAAAGATCCAATAAAACCATGTTCTTAGACAGCTGTCCAAGGCCCCTCCCCCTTGCCCACATGGGCGACTAGGTGGGCGGGGGGTGTGCGTCCATGTGACTGCCAGTGGGGATGGGTGCAGGTGCGTGCACACTCCTGTGCTCCACCCATCTCCACCGATCCCCCATGCATGGAGGCATTGGATAAAATGGAGGTGTGTCTGTGCGTGGAGATGAGTGGAGGTGAGTGGGCGTCCGTGTAATGGGTTGCCCACACACTGCACACCCACCGTGGCCTCCACCCATCCCCCCAGCACCATGTCTCCTCCAGGGCCCATTTGAAAAGGCCCCAAGCAGAATACTTTCACATGTAGGTATTTGCACTCATCCTGCACTTTAGCAGGATGAGTGCAAATCCTAGAGCCACAAAGCCTAGAGAAAGTCAAAGCAACAAACCTGTAACAGCATCTAAATCTGCATTTTCTTTTTAAAAATTAATTGAAATCCCCAAATGTTTTATGTTGCAGCAGCCACTAGACCCCAACTGTTTAAGCAGCAAGAAAAATAAAAACCACAAGGGTTTCCCCATCCAGCATTAAAGATGCAGTGTGGGGCAGAGAGCTCAAAGTAATGTTTGATCTTACGCCTTAGGTGTTTTTAAATGAGAGCGGTGGGGAGAGGGGGCTGTGGCCACTGCATCAGATTGGTGCAGGGCAGCCGCACACAGGAAATGTGTCACACGGATGACTCCCTGCATGACTGCCCCATCCATGGAGGTGGCCACCTCGGCCTGCACGGGACACTCTGGATTTCACTGGAGTGCTCTGTACATGGCCATAGGTGGCCGGTGCATGGTTCATGGGAGTGTGCTTCCCCATGCACCGATTCAAACAAGCGGCTTGCCACGTGGACAGTGGGGGTGGGGGGTATGCATGAAGGTGTCTCATTTAAAAACACCCATTGTAAGAGGAAAGATCCTACAGCTACCAAGCCTCCTGCAGCTGAAATTCCAAAACCAAAATTGCACTTTTAAAAATACTAGCTTTGTGGCTACATTTGAGCATCCCCATGCCCACTAGCAAAAGACAAAGCAGTGACATTAACACCTTCCCCTCGCTTTGCCCCAGACCCCTCATAAACACCCACCCACAAACCCATTGACTCACCTCTGAAGCTGGGCTACAGCAAAGAGTCCTGTACAGTATCTTCACAGGAGAGCTTTCTCGCTAGCAAGCAAGCTGCTTGCCTGCATGCCTGCATGGTGACTCTAGGCTGCCCTCTGCTAATGGCCACCTAGAGCACCGGCAGTGTTTTACTCATGCCAAAGCACGAGTAGAAAGTCCTAAATGACTTGGGCCCTGGATATCGGAAAGACTGTCTCTCTTCCCTTATGTTCTGCTATGGCCTCTGAGGTCAGCCAGGAGCTTGCAGGTACCATCTGTCTGGGAAATTTCTACACCAAGGACATGCAGAGCGGCATTCATAGTGGCCGCCCCACTATGGCTGCACCATAGATCTTTTTTGAACTATACTGTGGCGGTGGTGGCAGCAGATTTCTTTGCTGCTGCCATACCATCTGCAAAGTGCTGTACAGAGGATCAATCCCAAGTGGTAAACACAGCCTGTTAAATTTTGACTGTCCCCACCTTGAGTTAGTCATCAGTTACCCACTGTGATGAGTTTGCCACCTACTCTGCAGAGAAAGTCACTTGTATTTGGTTTGGCTTGGGAATTGCTAGTTTGGGTGCAGAGTCAGAGTTTGGGGTTCGGGAGGCTCGGTCTTTTCTGGTTTGCTTGGATCAGCTTCAGTTAATCTTGTCTACTGATGTGGAGGGTGTGCTTGGACTGGTGTGGGTGACTGGTTGTGAATTAGATCCATGTTTATTCTGGCTGGTGAAAGCTAGCTGGGAAACTTAAGTGCCATTTCTGTGTGGGGTTGCCAATGCCTCCCTTCGAGAGGGCAGGGTGTCTGACGGCCTTAAAACTGCAGTCATCAACCCCTGTTGAAAAAAACATCTCTTGATGTTGACTCCCCTGCCAGCTAATACCTCATCTCTAATCTTCCCTATAGGGAAGGTTATTGAACGGGTGGTTGCCTTGCAGCTTTGGCACATCTTGATGCTACTGGATTCCTGGACCCATGTCAGTCAGGATTTTGTCCTGGGCATGGCACTGTGTCTGCACTTGTGGCCTTGGTTGATGACCTTTGTTCAGCAATTGGCAAGGGTAATTGTACTCTGTTGATTTTGTTCGATTTTTTGGTGGCCTTTGATACAGTTGATCATGGGGTGTTGTTGGCATGGCAATGACACCTGGCAGGGGTTTGCGGGACTGCTCTTGAGTGGTTCTGCTCATTCCTGGTTGGGAGAACCAAGAGGGTGGTGATGGGCAGGGGCTTGTCGTCCCCTTGGGAGCACTCTTATGGGATCCCACAGGATTCCATCTTGTTCCCACTACTGTTCATTGTGTATATGTGGCCCCTGGATGACTTTATATGGAGATTTGGAGTAAAGTGCCATCAGCATGCTGATGACCCCCAACTCTGTTTCTCTTTTTCATCTGACCCAGATCCTGCAGTCTCACTGGTTACCCAGTGCTAGCCTGGCTGCTGTTGGGGACTGGATGAGGGTGAGCCGATTAAGCTGAATCCAGACAAGATCAAAATTATGATGGCTGGACGGCCTTATGACCCGGGAATCATAGGAACCCTTTTTATTGATGGGGTCCAGCCTCTTTTGGTCACTTGGGTTTGCAGCCTTGTGGTGCTTTTGGATCAATTTCTGTGCCCAATTATTAGGTTGTGGTAGTGGCCAGAAACACTTTTCACCAATTACATCTGATGAGAAGACTGCAACCTTTTTAAAAATTGGATTCAGATTTGGCCATTGTCATCCATGCCTTTGTAACCTTGTGACTAAACTACTGAAATGCATTCAACATGGGGCTGCCCTTGATGACTGTTTGGAAGCTGCTGTCGGTGCAGAATGCGGCGGCCTGTCTTCTTTTGGGGGTAGGTTGTTGGAAGTGCATTACACCAGTGCTCCAGAGCCTGCAGTGGCTACCAGTAGGTTTCCAGGTGCAATTCAAGTTGCTGCTTTTGATCTAGAAAGTCCTAAATGACTTGGGCCCCAGATATCTGAAAGACCGCCTCCTCCCTTATGTTCTGTCATGGCTTCTGAGGTCAGCCTGGAGCACCCTCTTGCAGGTACCTTCTGCCTTGGAAGTTTCTACAACAAGGGCATGCAGAGCGGCGTTCTTAGTGGCTGCCCCACAATTATGAAACTCCCTCCACTTGGAGGTTCGTTTAAGCCTGAGCCTGCTCACCTTCCAGAAACGATAAGACCTTTGTATGTGGCCAGGCATTTGGCAGGCAAGGGTAGGGTTGGGTGGGATTGTGGGGTAGAGAAGGATTGTGGGAAGGTTAAGGGGATTTTTTAGATGTTTTCATTGCTCTTATGTTGCCCTGAGCCATAATGGGAAGGTGGCATATAAATCTGACTAAATAAATAAATAAACAAAGAGAGAAAACTCAAGCTGGCACAATCAAGACCCACCCCAGGCAGAAGTATTTTCTGTTGCCATTGGCTAGGGGCAATATGAATTTTGCCCCAAAATTACTCTAATTGGCTGGATTCCTCCATAGGAATCAGGGTGTAGCTATCATCGGGACAAACAAGTACAGCTGCACCTTGGTCCATAATCTCAGGAGTGGGGCTGGATTGCTAGGTGTCTTGGGATTCCTACTAAGCACTTCCATGAGACAATATCCCGCAGCTGCTGTGCATTGTTAATGGATTAGATCTTTTAACTCCTTGCAGTAGCTAGGGGGTCTGGGAGAAATTTCTGCTGGGAAGGGATCTGAGTGGTACTTTGGAAAAGTACAATTTCTTGTAAGCTTTGCAGACAATCCCTAACACCAGAGCCCTCAGCCTCCTCTCTTTCCCCATCAGCTGGAGTCCATGATGATTGAATCACTAGGCTTTCTAGACCATGGAAGGTCTTGCCTTGAGAGGTAAAATTGTTCAGGAAGAACTGTCCCCATATCATGATGAGTGGCTTCAAAGAAACACTTTGCAGGTACATGTTCCTCTTTTGTTTTGCAGAAATGCCAGTTTTATACCCAGTCCTGACTTTCTTATTCTCAGAGCTATCTGCCCCCTTGTCAGCCACAGCCACCGGCCCGCGGGGAGCACTCCGCGGGTGGGCCCCCACACACTCACCCCTGCAGCACCAACACCAGAAGCGGCTCCTGGACCTGCCGCGGCCCCCCCTGGCGGCGGCTCCAGCAACGCCCCGACTACCTGTTGCCAGGGCAACCCCTGGCAACGCGCCGCCAGCGACCTCAGCAACCTCAGGACCTCCTGCCATAGGCATCTCGGGGTGGCTAACAACATTTTAAAACGTATTAAAATATATAACAGATAAGACTAGAGTTAAAACAACCTAAAGTCCCAAATTAAATAACCCACCCAGCCCCTCTCTCGCATAAAGACCTGGCTGAACAGCCAGGTCTTACACTGTCTGTGGAAAGAGGGAAGGTTGGTGGTCAAGTGGACCTCCAGTGGGAGGGAGTTCCACAGCCGTGGCGCAGCCACAGAGAATGCCTTCCCACAGTCAACACCCGGGAAACCCCAGAACCTCCTTCTTACCCTGAGAATGAGAGGGCAGATGGCTCTGGGTGAGCTGGGGCAGTCGGCAGCTTTGAGTGCACCTACCCCCAACTCCTATGCAGCCTTTGGAGCTTATAATAACTTTCAAAGTGGTCCCTGGGAAGGAAAAGTTTCCTCATCCCTGGTTTAGCTTGTACATCAGCCTGTTGCAGTTAGACTGCCATTAACATTAAGGGGTAGGATAATATTGAATCTGGTGCAGATCAGAAAACCCAAAATGACCTATGCTTCAGCAAAGCAAGTAGAATGACGACTACTTCTTGTGGTTTCACCTGGAGACTCCCATTTTTGCCTATAGAAGTCTGGAGTCAAACTGAGAGAGTCGGCAACTATAAATATCAGATACCTGTACCTTGACCAGAATCCTGAAAAGGAAATAGAGTAGACTAGAGAAGACATGTTATTTCTCTCTTGATAGTGTTCTTCATTAAGGAATCAACCTGGTGGGCATGAGCAGAGATAGCGTGAACAAGAGGCAGTGATGGGGGAAGCGGGGGGGGGGGGGGGGGGGAGGGTACATCCGTCTTTTGCACCAGGGCCTATTCCAACCTAGCTATACCAATGATAGGAACACACTATGAGAGACTCTGTCCAGCCTCACCTATAACCCCTTCCCTAAATTGAACAGAGCATGTGCTATGCAGGCAACCAGCATTTCACCTCATTACGTGCTCAGTGAAGCTTGTCCCCTGCTCGAGGCTGAGACAAGGCAGCTGCTACTAGACACCTCCCCACAGCCTCTCCCTTACAGCTTCCTATGATGTACTGAAACAAACTGGCAAATATGCTTCTGTGAATCTGTAGCCTAATTCCTTAGTCAGTTGCCTAATTTGAATCTGCTCTTGTGTGTTGATTACTACAGGGGGGAAGCAGACATCATGCTAACTCCACTTTAACAATTCTTTATCATTTCTTATGCATGTTGCAGGGCTGTATTGGTGCTCTATGTTCAGGGAGGGGCAGGGATTAACGTGAGTTTTAGTCACATTAGCACGGTCATGTGAAACCCCCGATCGTAAATTCAATAACGTGAAACAGGGCTGGATTTTGAGCCCTGTCGCATGTTATTGAATTTCACAGGGGAATGGAAAAATAATGCTAAGACCCCCCCCACCCCTTTGTGTCCATGATAAGGGGTTTCATGTGACCGCGCTAATGTGATTTAAATTCATGTTACTCCCTGCCCCTTACTGAACTTTGGCAAACAGCCTAAGATTAACCTACTCATCACTCTTAACTCTGCCCCCCTTCTGGGACTATAAGAGTAGCAGGTCTATAAATCCACAGTGATGGCTAACCACCAAACCAAATAATCATAAAGTACCACAACAGTTAACTGGTTTAACCTATTACCATTACTGTGTAACCAAATATTACTGTTGCTAGCCTGAAGCCAGGTCCAGAGGCAGCAGGGGAGTATCAGGAAAGGAATTATGGACAAATGGTAAATGACAGTATGGTAAATGGTGCACCGCGGTATTATGTGGTAAATCACTAGAACGGTTAACCAGTTAACCCACCGAACAATACACAGATACGACTCAGTATCTACACCTTTCCGGAGTGGGTCGGATACCGCAGATCTGGCTGGAGATTGAATAGCAGCACACAAATGTTCCTGTTCCACTCCTGGAGTCTCTAAGGCCTGAAGAGTGTCTGGTCGCTTAGGTATGCGGGCCTGGCCAGAGCCCCTCCCATGAAATAGGAGCCGGGGAGGCTCATTCTGTGACTAAGGCTGCTGGGAATGCTTCCACAGTGCCATCATCCTGAGCTGTTCTGCTGGAGTCTGCCATGTACTGGTAGAATGCCTCAAGCCACCTCTGCACCCCACCATTTTTCAAGTACATGAAACTACAATTCCACGCATAGACTGTGTATTATACTAGTCAAAACTCTTCATAGCTTGACTCAGCCTAATGCATGTCAGATCTTCAGGAGCATATGTCAGCTAATCCCTCTTTGTATTAGTTTCCCCCCGCCCCCCATCCCATTGGCACTGTTGACAATGAAGAGATTATTTCCTACAGGCAATTCATGCTGTCACATGTGGGGCTCATTCTTTGGTTTCCTGATTCCCATCACGCTTCCCAAAATATGCCTTCCCTCGTAGCTATTCCATTTTTGACCTAAAATCATCTCTGGAACGGTTTGTGTATGAGGCAGACTCTGAGAATGGCATGGAAGCAAGTCTAATATATAGAGCATCGGTCAAAGAGGAGATACTTCTGAGAAATAATTCTAACCATCTTCATTAATAAACCACTTGTGTTGTACTTGAAGAGTTGGCAATAATCTATAGATCTAGACATATTGGATGCAATCCAGCTCCCATTGAAGTCAATGGCTAAACGCCCATTGACTTGTATGGAGCTGGATCGCACTCATAGTGACTTCAGCAGTATGAAGTTTGATTGTGCTGCCTGCCTCGACACACTATCATTAGCATGATACCTTTGGTTCCTTCTAGATATTTGAAAACTACTATCATGTCCACCTCCCATAAGCTTTTCTCTAGGCTAAGTATACCCAATTCTTTCAGCCTTTCCTCATATGGCTTGTCTTCCAGTCCCTTTATCATCTTAGTTCCTTGCCTCCGAATCTTCTCCAATTTGTCTACATCTGTCCAGGTGTGGTGTCCCCAAATGAGCACGCTTTTCCAGCTGCAGTGTCACCAGCTCTACAGTGGCACCACCACCTCCCTTGTCTTGGATATGATGCATCTCTCAATGCAGCCCGAAATGACACTTGCCTTTTATACACAATAAATCATTACCCTGAGAAGGGGGAATACTGAAAAAACAGAGAATTTATTGCCTTTATTGCCTTTGACAGCCTGAGCCTTCGATCTGGGTTGGAAGCTGAAAGGCTGAGCCAGCTGCTTATGTACATTGTACACAAACCACATATGACCACTAGCTGTATGCAGTGCACAAGAGTGGTACACGGGTACAAATGCCTGTTTTGAGGCTAAAAAGAAATCTTGAACTTGATGCATCTGTGCTGCCGCTATATGGAAATATCCAGAACCTGTTTAACCTCACAGTGGTGTTTCTTACACATTGTGAGAGCAACTCCAGGATGGCCAACTAGATTGTTTAAACATCGGGAGACAAATATTTAAACTATTTTATTTGGCTTCTTAACACCCACTCCAAATGGAACAGCTTTTAAAATAAAAGAATGCTCCCGAAATCTTCAATGACTGAAGATGATGTGGCAGCCCCGCACGCAAGACACTGCAATGCCTTTTTCTGACACTGCAGAGTGCAGCTGTATTATTGTCTTCCCTGAGAGAGACAGGTTAAAAAAAAACTTTGGCGAGGTATCCTGTTGGGAAGAATAAAATAGCAGCTTCTTCACTAGTATCACTGCTTACCCAGCTCTCGTGCTACTCAATGTCATTTTGTTCTCAAAAGGAAATGAAATGATTGAGAAGAGTGACACAGTCGTGCTGCAGATCTCTCGGCATACAAAAAAAAGTGTGTCTCATCAGACACAAAGATTTGTTTTATGGATCTGCCCCCTTTCTCCTCCAAAATCAAGAATTTGCCTGTCAGTATTCTCCTTTCTCATCTCACCTATTGTTATATACGTCTTGATACGAAAGAGAGGCTGGGTGCAGACTGCAGTGTTGCAGATGTACTGGGCTCTAGAGGACAACATTCAGTAGCATTCCTTCTCTGAACGTATGGCATCATGAATAACAGGTCACTTGAGCAGAGGTGGGGAACTCCAGCCCGTGGGCCAAATCCAGCCTGTTTTTTATTTGATCCATTTCAAATGTTTGGATCTAGATTTGTTTGTTTTATTTGCATTATTTATATCTTGCCTCTCCTGCCTAGGCAGCTTGAGGTGGCTTACAAAAGTTTAAACATTAACAAATATACATAAAATATACATAAAAGGGAAGAACAAGAATAAAAATGAACCCATCCCCCCCCTTCACCCACCTCCCTCACCAAAGGCCTGGCAGAAAAGCCAGATCTTGCACTGTCATCAAAGTGAGGATCCTAATGCCTTGCCTACATTAAAACACTTAAATAGTGAACTCAAGGGAAGGGAGCAGAGATGAGGGCATGCACTCAAGGATAGAGGATGGATTCATGGCACACATCCATGATCTGGACCTTCCCCATTCTCCGTCCCATCCCGAGCACTCCCCAGCAACTGCTACTCCTATGTGTTTTGTATTATTTTGGCAATATTAGCAGTACTGTGCATGAATAATTGTTGAAAATGACATAACCAAAAAATGGAAATGCCAACCCCCCTCAAGAAACAACCCTCAAAATGTCCCCCCAGTGCCCTACCCCACCCCAAGATATGCAAGTAGCTATTTCAGTTGTGAATATTATTTTGGGTATTTGAAGAGCTGTGTGAAAAATGTCAATAATAGCCCACTACTCATTTCAGCTCTAAATTAGAAGTGAAATGCGATTTCAACCTGGTCGAAAATCTTGCCAAGAATGGGCTTCTCAATGAGATTTTCTGGGTTGGGAATCTCATGAGAATTGGCGTTCTCACCACCATTATCGTGAGATTCTCAAGCGCCAACCCCCGCCCCCACAAATGTTCTGCACATGTGCAAAATGGCCACCAGGGGGCATGCACGTAGGGGGCATGCACGAGATGTCGTAGGCCTAGGAGGCAGCATATAAATGGAATTAAATAAATAAATAATAAATTTGGGTGTGTGTGTGTGAATCTCGTGGGATTTTTGAGAAACCTCAAAAACTGCTCTGCACATGTGCAAAACGGCCACTGAGGACCATTTTGCGCATGCACAGAGTGTTATAGGGGATTTTTGAGAATCTCATGAGATTCTTGAAAACCCTAGCAAGATCTCGTGAGATCTTGCCAGGGTTGCGGGAATCTTGCAAGATTCTTGTGAGAACACAGTCTTCTCGTTTCAGCTCCATAAAATATAACATTGTAATTTGTGCTTTTGTTATGATGAATCATTCCTGTTGCTCAAGTAGATGCATTAATCACTCCCCTTCTCCCTTCTGTACTAAAAGCATCTTTGCCAAAGCCTTTCATTTTGTTTAAACAGCTGTTATCCTGAATCAAATAGGGAATGCATTTCTTTCTCTGCCACTTCCAATGCTGTATTTCTGTTTGAGTTATAGACTCTTAAAGTTCTGGTTTTCTTATTGTTTCATATTCTTAAGAAGACCCTGTGTGCAAATTCAATGCTGGAGTATTTCATTGTGCTTCTCAAGTGGGTGGAGGCCAAAAAGAACCAGGAGCTGGTTCTAACATATATTTGCAGCTCTAGTGGCAAGCACTTTCCTCCCACACTGGCAAACTGTGAAAAACTGTCAGGATGCGGGCGTGCATAACAACGTGTGTGAGGGCTGGAATGAGTTTAGAATTTTACCCATTACTTCATTTTGGCATTGAGACTCACTACAACAGAACCCAACCTTCAATTCTCTCACTCATAAAAACCTACCTTTCCCATCAGGCCTTCCCTAGCTCAGATTAGGGGCAGTAGGGGAAGAGCGCGAGGGGACAGAGGTCCAGTCTGGTCCAGATTTGTGGGGGGAGTTTCAGGTAGTGATGCCTGCCGATGCGGCGGATGTCTTGGGGTCTGTGAGGACCACCTGTTGTGAACTTGATCTATGCCCGTCCTGGCTGGTGAAAGCCTCCAGGGAGACGTTGGGCACGGTGCTGGCGAGGGTAGTGAACGCGTCCTTGCAGCAGGGGAGGTTGTCGCCTTGCCTCAAGGAGGCGGTGGTGCGCCCCCTGCTGAAGAAACCATCTTTGGACGTGGATGCGCTCGCCAGCTACCTACCTGTCTCTAACCTTCCCTTTTTAGGGAAGGTTATTGAGCGGGCGGTGGCAATCCAGCTCCAGGCGCATCTAGATAGCATCGGTTTCCTGGACCCTTTTCAATCTGGGTTCCGTCCCAGCTATGGCACTGAGACAGTGTTGGTGGCCTTGGTAGACGACCTCTGCCGGGAGATGGATGCAGGATATTCAACATTTCTCATCCTGCTAGATCTCTCGGCTGCTTTTGGTACCGTGGACCATGGGCTGCTGGTGAGGCGGCTGCGTGACCTGGAGGGTCTGGACAGGACTGTTCTTGAATGGTTCCACTCATTCCTCTTGGGGAGGAGCCAGCGGGTGGTGCTGGGGGATGAGACATCATGCCCCCGCGCCTTATCATGCGGCGTTCCGCAAGGTTCTATTCTGCCTCCATTATTATTTAATGTATATATGCAGCCCTTGGGGGAGGTCGTGAGAGGGTTTGGGGTGCGATGTCACCAATATGCTGATGATACTCAGCTGTACCTCTCCTTTTCAACTGAC
>QEPC01003390.1:1742382-1763429 GCA_003113815.1 Sphenodon punctatus
GTGTGTGTGTGTGTGTGTGTGTGTGTGTGTGTGTGTAGACTGGAGAAAGATGGTGTTGTGGTAAAGAGATGTAGGGAAGGCACACTGAGACAGGATGAATGGCTCGGTGGGTACACATCCTAGATCTGCCCCACAAACTTAGTCCCCAACATTGAATATGCACCTTCATCGCTGCTGCCTTCTCCCTGATCCTGCTCCTTCTGAGGTTGAACCAGATCTAGGAATTGATTGAAAAGGGGGCAAACAAACAGTTTGGGGGCACATTTGACCTGTAAATAGGTGGTTCTCAACATCAACAAAATCCTCATCAAAGTTTTTTTTTTTAAAGTCTACCATGTTAGCAAAGTGTTTTATGCCTTCTTATAGCCAGACTATAGGAATAAAGTGATGAAAAGGTGACTAATTATTGATATTGAAGCACAGCACTTGCTAACGTTTAAATGGGATAATGGAATCAATCAGGCATATATGTTAAATCAGCCCTCAAAGGTCAGAGAAAAACAAGCAGTAATGCATGCAAAGCTTTGATATTCTCACAGGGCAGACTAATGCCTGCTGTTTGGCACTTGATGTTAGCAGTTGAAAGGCTTTCAGTAACCATGTACACTTGGCCACAGAGGTGTGTTGAAGTTCCTCATTCATAGGAACAATTGAAGAGGGGAAGAGATGGTAACTGTAGCAGGGTGGCTACAGAGAGACCAGTGGCCCTTTAAGAACAGCTCAGGGCGAGTGATATGGTTCCTTTAAGAAGGGCCGCTGCAGGTGAACAGGTGGTCCCAGGTGTGATCTAGGGACACAGCTGAAGGAAGAACAGTCAGTTGTTGGCTGGTTTGGTGGGTATGGGGCCGACCAAGATACCGGGGAAGAAGAAGCAGCCCATGGGATTTGGAGGGTTGAAGAGCAAGCCGGGGCAGCAGAGCTGAACTTGGGACTGCATGACGATCATGTGGGAGGCTCACCCGAGAGGGAGGAGAGCTGGCTGTATCCCCACCAATGCAGAGAGAACAGAGGAGCCAAAGAGGAGCGACTCTGGAGCCAGGGAGGCTTGCGTAAAGACATAGGAGCTGACAGCAGATGAAGCAGACTAGACTTGGGGACAAGACTCCAGTGAGACTGAAACAGCCTAAAAGTACTGTGGAATCCTGTGGCAGAGTGGGATGGTGCCTGCCAGGGACACAGAGCTCTGATGACAGAGCGGAGGCAACCAGAGACAGACAGGACTGGGGCAAACTGAGGGCCAGGGTGCTTCCCCTTTTACACATGGTGGAGAATGTCGGGCCCTGTCATAGGCCCGTAGCCCGGCTGGGTAGCTCTACGGACTTTGAAGCTGGGAAAGTGAACAGGATTGTGTCTGGTGAAGTGTGTGAGAGAGAACCCCTGGGAAAAGGAATGGGACCAGTGTGGAGAGTGGGAGGAAGGGAGAGAATGAGAAAGGGTTCGGGGGTGGGTGGGGGAGTGCTGATTGGAAGGGTGAGTCAGCCTCCCAGCCCCAGAGGAGGGGAGAACTGTGAACATTTCCCAGGCAGGGTGGAGGTGGATGAGCTGGTCTAAGGGAGGTGGTAATAGGGAGGTGGAGGAAGCCAGAGCCCAACTCAGTGGCAAGGGACCTGCTGGATTGGAAAAAAAAGCAGTCCATCGGGTAGGGGGTAGGTGATGGAGCTGGCCCAAGAGGGGAGAGAGAGAGTCAAGGGGAACAGAATGGCACAGAGAAAAGGAGCCAGAGATGTTTCTGGGCCCTGGGAAGTGGCAGGGAAGGCAGAGAGCTAGTCACCCTGGGTTATAAGGGAGGAGAAATAGGGCACAGAGCAAGGGGTTCCAGTGAAGGGTACCCTAGGGCCCTGGGAAGTAGAGAGAAGAGCTGGGGTAGGGCGTTGGCAGATAAACTGGCCTGAGGCAGGAAAGAGTGAGTGGGGAAATGAGTCGGACATGGTAAAGGGACCTGGGAGGGGATCCCTAGAGCCTGGGAAAAGGGAGTTAATTGGATCTACTCTTTGATAGACCCAACTCTATTTAAGGGGAGGGTGTGTAGCAGGGTGGTTACAGAGAGGCCATTGGCCCTTTAAGAACAGTGCAGGGCAAGTGATATGGACCCTTTAAGAAGGGTCACTGCAGGCGTGATTTATTTATTTATTTCAGATATTTTTAACCCACCCATCCTGCCACAGGCATCTCTGGGCAGTGCACAATAACAACTTTAAAACAAAAAACAAAGGGAGGAATTAAAATCCCTAACCACCCACCACCCTACCCATTGTCCCCCCCAAAAGCCAGGCAGAACAGCCATGTCTTACAACAGTGTCGAAACGAGGGGAAATCTGAGGCCAAATGGGCCTCCACTGGCAGGGAGTTCCACAGACATGGGGAGGCCACCGAGAAGACCCTCTCCATCATGGACCCCTGGCAGACTCGGGGGACCTCCAGGAGAGCACCCCCTGATGACTGCAGGGGCCGATCCAGAACCTAGGGGGTGAGGTGGTCCCACAAATAGGTTGGGCCGAGGCCATTTAGGGCTTTATAGGTGAGCATCAACACCTTGAATCGGGCCCAGAAGACTACAGGCAGCCAGTGCAGAGACCGAAGAACAGGTGTAATATGTTCCTGGCAGCCCAATCTCACCAGGAGACTGGCAGCCACATTCTGCACCAGCTGCAGTCTCCATACCGTCACCAAAAGTAGCCCCATGTAGAGTGCATTACTCTAGTCAAGCCTAGAGGTGATGAAGGCATTGATGACAGTGGCCAGATCAGAGTCTGAAACATACGACCGAAGCCAATGCACCAGATGTAATTGGTGGAAGGCACTCCTTGCCACAGACTCCACCTGAGCATCCAAGCGGAGTTGCGAGTCAAAGAGCACCTCCGGACTCGTACCCGGGGAACCAGTGGAGGGCAGATCCCATCAATGATGGGGGCTGTTATCCCCGCCATCCTACCCACCAACATCACCTCCATCTTTTTGGGATTCATCCTTAGTCGGTTTACCCTCATCCAATCCCCCACAGCTACAAGACACCTATTAAACACCAAGACTGCCGGGCCTGGGTCTGATGAAAAAGAGAGGTAGAGCTGAGTGTCATCAGCATATTTATTTATTTATTTATTTTGTAGATTTTTATCCCGCCCCATCCTGCAACGCAGCTCGGGGCGGCTAACAACAGTCATAAAACAGTTAAGATCAATTAAAAATATAAATATAAAATATCTCAATAAAACAGGGTAAAAAGGACAGTGATAAATAAATAAACGGGCGGGGGATTAAAAACTACCCCCCCACCCTCCCTCCCAAAGGCCTGGGCAAACAGCCAGGTCTTACAATTCCGCCGAAATGTTAAAAGGCTTGGGGCCAGGCGAGCTTCCTCCGGAAGGGAGTTCCACAGCCGCGGCCCCACCACCGAGAATGCCCGCTTCATCGTGGCCCCCCGCTTCA
Organism: Sphenodon punctatus; assembly: GCA_003113815.1. Classification (NCBI taxonomy): domain Eukaryota; kingdom Metazoa; phylum Chordata; class Lepidosauria; order Sphenodontia; family Sphenodontidae; genus Sphenodon; species Sphenodon punctatus. The sequence goes on from QEPC01003390.1 coordinate 1,745,809, forward strand.
CGCGGGGGACCTCCAAGAGGGCACCCCCGGCGGACCGCAGGAGCCGTTCCGGGGCGCGAAGGGCGAGGCGGTCCCTAAGGTAAGAGGGGCCAAGGCCGTATAGGGCTTTGTAGATCATAACTAGGACCTTGAACTTGGCCCGGCACANTATAGGGCTTTATAGATCATAACTAGGACCTTGAACTTGGCCCGGCACACTAGGCAGCCAGTGCAGCGCTCGGAGCACCGGTGTAATGTGCTCCCGACACCGCATGCCAAACCTCCTGACCACCTCACCAAGTGACTGCATATACACATTGAACAGGAGAGGGGACAAAACAGAACCCTGTGGGACTCCACACGAGAGGTCTCTGTGTGATGAAAAATAATCACCAAGTATGACTTGTTGAGTTCTTCTGGCCAGGAAGGAGCAGAACCAGTCAAGAACCGTACCGCCCACTCATGCACGGTCCTGCAGGTGCATCACCAACATCTCATGATCAATGGTATCAAACGCTGCTGACAGATCTAATAGAATCAACGGGGCCGAATGGCCCTGGTCTAATTCACAGTGAAGATCGTCAACCAACGCCACAAGCGCAGTCTCGGTGCTATATCCCGGGTGAAACCCCGACTGCGAGTGATCAAGAAAGCCGACATGATCCAGATGCTCTGCAACTGCCGGGCCACCACCCGCTTAATAAATTTCCCTAAAAAGGGAAGGTTAGAGACCGGCCGATAACTGGCAAGTCAACGTCAAGCAATGGTTTCTTGAGTAGGGGTCGCACTACTGCCTCTTTAAGGCAGCCCGGTACCCTGACCTCCCTAAGGGAGGCATTGACCACCCCCACCAGCAATGGCCCCATCGTCTCCAGGCAGGCCTTAGCCAACCAGGACGGGCAAAGGTTCAGTTCACAACAGATGGCCCTGACAGCCCCCAAAACATCCTCTGCATCAGCAGGGGTCACGAACTGAACCTGATTCCACAAACAAGGACAAGGCGGGGCCTCCATAACCTCCAATTGCCATACTTCAGAAAATGCAGCGTCAAAGCCATGGTGAATCTGAGCGATTTTATCTGCAAAATAATCCACAAACAAGTCACAGCGGGCACTAGATGACTCCACTCCAAGGTGAAGGGAGGCCAGACTGACCAGCCCCTACACCACATGGAACAGCTCTGCTGGACGGGATTTAGAGGACGCTATAAGGGCAGCAAAGAACTCTTTCTTTGCTGTTCTCATAGCAATGACATAGGCTTGTAAACTCGCTCTGTGTCGCAACCTGTCGGCTTCAGCACATGAATGACGCCACCATTGCTCCAATTGCCTTCCCTCCTGCTTCAGCAACTGCAGCCCCTCTGAAAACCAGGGAGGCCTGCAGTGCTGCTGCCTAGGAAGCGGGCGCCTTGGAGCTATCTGATCAATGGCCTTCGTTAGCAAGATGTTCCACAGCTCGATGAGGCCATCGATGGGACAGTCATCCAGATCAGAGGGTATATCCCCCAAAGCCTCCTGGAACTGCTCCGGTTCCATCTGTCTACGGGGGTGAACCATTAAAATAGGTTCCACACCCCTCCGGGGGCAAACATGTGCCAGGAGAGGGGCCTGCAGGAGGTAATGGTCTGTCCATGACAAGGGCACAGCTGATATCTCCCCCATCAATGGGCCTCAAGGCCCGTGCAAAACACGAAGTCTAAGGTATGTCCTCCCCGGTGTGTCGGGCTGCTGACCCTCTGGAACAGGCCCATGGTGGCCATGAACTCACGCTCCGCACCTCCAAGATTGACATTGGTGTGGATGTTGAAATCCCCCAAGACTATCGTCTTTGGAGATCGCAACACCACTCCCGACACCAGATCCGCTAGAGCATGCAGGGAGGCCACCGTACAGGTGAGCGCACGGTATACAAGCAATTTAGGGATGCAGCTGTGGAAAGAACAGTCAGTTATGGGGTAGTTTGGTGGGCATGGGACTGACTGAGATGCCAGGGAAGAAGAAGGAGCCCGTGTGGGAGGGCTGGCTCTATCCCTTCCAACGTGGAGAGAACAGAGGAGCCAAAGAGGAGCAACGCTGGAGCCAGGGAGGCTCACACAGAGAGGCATGGGAGCTGACAGTGGATGCAGCAGACTAGACCCAGGGACAAGACTGCAGCTGGAGGGAGACAGTCTAAAGGTACTGGGGGACACTGTGGCTGGGAGGGATTGTGTTTGCCAGGGATTCAGACTTCTGAGGACAGAGCCAAGGTAGCCAGAGACAAACAGGACCGAGGCAACCAGAGGGCCAGGTTGCTTCCCCTATTACAGTGAGTGAGGCACCTAATCACCTAAAAGAGATTGCAAGCAAAAGATAATGAAAGGGACAGTGATCCTTTTGAGAAAATGTGCATCCTTTCTCCTTCTGCTCTCTGATCTGCACAGAAAAAGGTAGTATGAAATATATATATATATATTTGGCTCCTGAACCTACAACAGCATGAGTGAAAGAATGTGATCTCTTAAGAGAGAAGCTGCTTTTTTCTTTTTTCCTTTTTCTTTTTTAGAATGAAGGAAAAAACCTCTTTGCTAACACTGAAGCCCCTGGTAAGATGAGAAGAGTTTATAGGGTAGGATACTAAGGTTCTTTGTCACTGTGACGGAAGAGCTGGCTGCTGACTTATTTTGTTTAACAAGACAATGCTCTGGATTTTTCTGTAAGTTTTGAAATTATCTCTCTTGCACGTATAATTTTTGCATTCTTCCTCAGTGGAATCCGTACTAATACACAGGACTTCTAGTTTGTCACAAACACAGCTTTTCAAAAGTCAAGTTGCCATAACAACCCAAGGTAACTTTTAAAGCCAGAAACTATGGTCTTGTGTCTGTTCTTTTCTTGGGGGGTGGGGGCGAGTGGGGGTGGAAAAACACACATAGGCCTCAAAAGGTTTCTCCAAAACATATCCAAATTAGGAACATTGAATCATTCCATAAATATATGAACTGCCCATACTAGAGCTGAAATTAACAGTAGGTTTTGTATTTGTGGATATTTTTTTCATTTTCAGACAGTCCTCTGAGCATCTGAATGATATCCACAACTAGAGCTGAAATGAGTATCCTCAGAAACAGGTATACCCATTGAAATTGTGGTATTTCATTCAACCTGGTAATTTTGGATGCTATCCAAATAGTACCTGAACAAGTACCCAGTTGACCAAAACACTGTATTTTGGTTCAATTTTCTGACTTTCGGTACCAAATTTCAGATTACCGTCCTGACTTTTCTGGGTTCCCATCTAATCCTGATTTCCAGTCATAAAATGGTAAATCAGTTACCTGGAAAATGAAATGCCTGGCATTTTTGGGTATATATTTGGGCACCCAAAACAGCGTTCCTGTGGACTGTGGCATCCCGCAAGGTTCAATCCTGTCTCCTTTACTGTTTAATATATATATGCAGCCCTTGAAGGAGATCGTGAGAGGGTTTGGTGTGTGTTGCCACTAATATGCTAATGATACCCAGCTTTACTTCTCTTTTTCAGCCAACCCAGGCCCTGCTGTCTCCGTGCTATCTCAGTGTTTGGAGGCCGTGGTGAGTTGGTTATGGCAGAGCAGACTGAAGATCAATCCCAATAAGACAGAGGTGATGGTGGTAGGCCAAGCGGGGGAGATGTTGCCCCCTCTTGTGGAGGGGGATGCGCCCCTCCGTGGCCCAGCAGGTTCGGAGTCTGGGGGTGTTATTGGACGTGGGTCTCCATCTAGATTAGCAGGTGGATGTGGTGGCGAAGGCAGCGTTCCGCCAGCTGTATCTGGTGCGGAGGCTGCACCCGTACATCTCCAGACCCGATCTGGCCACTTTGATCCATGTCTTCATCACCTCGAAGCTGGACTACTGTAACACGCTCTATGTGGGGTTTCCCTTGATGCTGGCCCGGAGGTTGCAGCTAGTGCAGAATGCGGCAGCCCGTCTCCTAACAGAGCCGGGCTGGTGAGAGCACATAACACCGGTGCTCCATGCACTGCACTGGCTGCCTGTAATGTGCAGAGCCAGATTCAAGGTTTTGATTTTGATCTATAAGGCCCTAAACGGTCTTGGACCTGGATACCTCAGGGATCACCTCACCCTCTGCGACTCAGGACGGACCCTCCGGTCTACTGGGGGCGCCTTCTTGGAGGTCCCCCGTGTAAAGCGGGGGGCTACAATGGAGAGGGCATTCTCAGTGGCTAGGCCCCAGTTGTGGAACTCCCTTCCAGAAGAAGCACGGCTGGCCCCGAGTCTGTTGGCCTTCCATCAGGCCTGTAAGACATGGTTGTTCTCCCAGTCCTTTGGAGGCGGGGAGGGGAGGGTGGGTTAAATTATGGTGTGGGGGGTGTTTTAAACCTGTTTTAATGACAATATTGTAGGTTTTTATATTGTGATAAATTGTTTTATGTTGTGCTGGAAGTCGCCCGGAGATGCCGTAGGCATGAGGGGGCGGCGTACAAATGTAATAAAATAAATAAATAAATAAAATAAATAAATAAAATTTGGCTATTACCTGTGAGTACCAGATGCACTATCCATTTCAGCTCTACCCATCAATTAAACTGATATTCACATATCTGCTTATTTGGATATTTTGGTTTGGATACTTCAGTCACTGGGATAACTTTGTTTGGCCTATTGTGCGTGTGCTGAAATGAAGTAACTGAAACACCAAAATGACTTAAAGTATCTGATTTGGCTATCTGAAGTGGGATTGAGTATCAAAGTGGGTGAATTTGTCAGATATATTATTCACCATGGATATTGTAGCAGGGGAGGTGGTGGTCCTCAGGGCCTCACGGGGCGCTGGGGTCACACTCTGGGGAATTAGCTCACCCCCTGCTATGCCGTTTCAGCTTCAAGCCTCAGCTGAACCCCCTCCTTCTAGGAAGGGGGTACCCTCTCAGGACACACACCACACAGTCCAGAGGGTATTAGTCCACAGTCCTTTATTGGACACACCCCATCTCCCGTGTACCTGGGGCTGCCGGCTCAATCGCCTCCACCCTGCAGGCTCAGGTCCTTCTCTGCAGGCACAGGAGCAGCACAACCTCAACTCCCCAAAGTCCATCCAGCCAGTCCTTAAACTCCCAGGCCCTGGCCAAGCCTTCCCCAGGCAAGAGGCTCCCTCCTGGTCACAGCCTCTCCCACTAGCCTGAGTCCCTCTGGTTCTCTAGTCTTCAGCACCCTGGAGAGCGTAGAGCACGAAGGCTTTCTCACGGAGATATTGCTCTTTTGGCTTCCTGGCAGAGACTACTCTCAGCCTTGTCTCTTCTTATACACAGCAGAGTGGATGTGGCCCGGTTTCTACTCTTCAGACTTAAAGGCTCAGTAATCTGCCCACTCTGTTACAGGGGTTCTCAGCCTGTTTATCCCACGGACTGTTCCCCAGCTATGGGGTTGGCTCTGCCACCCCCTTGGGCATGCTCAGCCCTCCAGCAGACCCCCTCAGCCCCCTTCTTAAAGGGGCAGCAGCCCCACAGGACTGCTGCCTGCTACACTCCTCCCCCTTCAGGGAGACAGGCTTCTCCCAGAGAAGACTAGCACCTCTATCCTTTCTAGCAGGGTGCATTACTCTCTGTTAACATAGTTCCTAGTTGGGGAGCCACCTCCATCCAACTAACAGCCTTAGGGGATTCAACCCACCCTTACAAGCGAGTCTTCAGTTCCTACTTTGGGACTCTCTTGTTTCTAATTATCCTTGCCCAGGACTCTCATTCTGCGGAAGCCTCTCCTTCCTCTCTCTCGGACTCACTAGACCCTTCTTGGTCTATCTGATCAGTTCTCAACCCCTCTATTTCTTTCCTGAGGACTATGTTCTGTTCCAGCAGCTTTGCTCTGGTCTCCAATAGTTACTCTATAGACCTCCCCATAATATTTGTACCCATTCCTTGTTCCCGCATCTCTGGCTTTAGGCCTACTATTTGTAGCCTCAGTGCCTCTATCTCCCTACGTAAGGCCACATTCTCCTTCAGGAGGAAGGCATTATGTGCCACCATTTGCAGGATCATTCTCTTCAGAGTCTCGAGGTCTCCAGGCTATCCTCCCCTGTCTGACCCCCAACTACTCCCTGGTTACCCACAGGCACCCCACTAGTTTGGACTTCCTCACAGTCCACCTTGTCTGCTTGAGTAGCCTTTTCCCAAGTGGCAACTCTGTTGGGACTCTTGGCCTCTTTCTGGGCCCTTCTGGGGCATGTTCTCCTCACATGTCCCTCTTCCCAACAAGTCCAGCACGGTGCCATTTGTGGCTGGCTCCCTTTTTCTTTGGCCCAAAGGGTCCTCTTTCTCCGAACCCCCTGAGTCTTTACCTCTCCCTCAGGACACTTGGTTACAGGGCATTCTCTCCAGTAGTGTCCCAAGTAACCCAGGTAAAGCAGACCTTTGAGTTACCTCCCCCCTTGAGCCTCTTCCTAGGGCAAGTCTTTTTTGCAGGGCCCCCCAAAAGTACCTGGCCTATTCCTTCACCAGTCCCCCAGGATTTACCTTTTTGACCTCTGGCCCCATGCGTTGCCCTTCTCTGGGTTCCCTGAGTCCCGGTATTCTGGAGGCCTTGCCCTGTCTTCCAGCAGGCCCTCCACAAGACACTCTCCACCCACTACCCACACAATATACATGTTGCAGGGCTGCAGTGTTGCCCTATGGGTGCCCTGTAACATGTATAGTGGATGGGAGGTGGGTGGGTAGTGGGTGAAGAGTGTCTTGTGTGAAAACACCCTCACTCATGTCCACTGTGTGGGCATACGTGTGTGTCTCGTGTAAAAAGGGCCAAAATGAGGTTTCATTGGTATGTGAAGCTTCTGGATTTGACAAAATTTTCCCATTGGAGACATTTGGAAGACCTTTTCTGCCTACATTGGGTGAAAACAGACATGACGCTAACCACCCTTGGTGGTTATTTATGCATGTTGCAGGACTGCATAGGGCACCAATACAGCCCTGCAACATGCATGAATAACCACCAAGGGTAGTTAAAAGGTGGTTAGCATCATGTCTGTTTTCACTCATTGTCTCCACCTCTCTGGGGTGAAGCCAGGGCATCCATGTCTCAACCCCTATTCCTCCTGAAACAAAACAGGTTAGGGGAGACCTGTACATCCTCTTCTACTCCTGTTTTGTGTCAGGTGACATCAGGGAAATCCTTTTCTCCCATGTTTCTGCTCTTTCTGTCACTTAAGAGAGTTTTTAGAAAGTAAAAGTGAACTGGTTCAAGGTCATCACAGAAGGCAGATGTCAGGTATGGCAAGATCTGGGAGATAAGGGGGGGTGTTAGGATCAGGGCAAAGGAGAGTCCAGGGTGGGGTCAGGATCAAGTCCAGAGATGTGGCAGAGCAGGATCAGAGGCCAGACCAGAGTTCAGAACAGGGGGTCAGGGCACGGAGTCAGGAGCAAAGCTACAAGGAAAGGAATCAGAACACAAAGTCAGCAAACAGGAATTGGAGGTAAGGATTCAACAGAATGAGTCGGATGCAAAGGAAACAGGAACAAGGAGGGCAGAGGTCAGTCAACAAATGGTTTCCTTAGAGTTTCCCCACCCTAAACCCTTTAATGTGTAATTTGGTAGGCTAGGCTTTTAACAACCATTTTTGCCAAATTAGGCTGTACTGGTAGGACCTCATCCTTGCAAGGAGCACACAGGTAGACAGATGTTCCATCTAGCTTCCTGATGCTACCAGCTAGCCTTACGAGCTGGCTGTCAGCCAACCAGGAAGCTGGGAGACTTGACAGGCTGGAAACAGATGGGAGGGGTGTGGCCGGCTACTCGGCTAGTGTAGAGAGGCCACTTCGGGGAGAGTGGGTGGGCCTGAGGCAAGGTAAAGCAGCAGAACTGTGGGCCCAGGCATGGTTTCAGGAGCCCTGGGGACAAGGGTTCAGTTCAAGGCCTGGGTCTTCACAGTAGATATGCATAGGAACAACCACCAGTTCCTCTGGAGTGTTCTGCCCGTGATGGTGTGGGCTTTGTGAGGAGGAAGATCAGGCAACTAAGGACTGGGAGTAGGGCTTCTGGTGGTTCAGGGCCAACCTCCTGCAACTATAAACTTGTCACCTCTTTCTGCTGATGTGGCAGTTCCATTCCTTCTCTGCATGCCTGGGAACACAAGAGGTGAGGTGGGGATATTTGTATGCCCCACATTTAAGCTTTTCCTCGGGGCTGCTGGCATATGGGGTAATGTAGACCAGCAATCAGGCAGTTGTATAGGGTACCAGGGAACTGACCTGACAGTCAGCAGGCCCACTCTTGGAGGAGATTTGTATAAAAAGGTGTTGGGTGTCTTTAGACATAACTTCAACGGGTGTCTGAATGTGTGTTTTGATCTTGATATGAACACTGGTGTGGCCCTGTGTTCACCATGTGGTGTTGCTTAGACACACAGCCCATCTTGTGGCAAATTAGTGTTTTTCTCACCATTTCATCTCAGCATGAGAGCTCTGCCACCTTGTTCCCGTGTTGTACCTGTTAACACGCCACATGATATCATTAGACACAATGTTGGCCACATGTTCAGCCGGAACACACAAATTGTCCTTGTGATGCAATGGTGTTCACCTCGCGTGTTCAACGGGTGGCCAGATTGGTGTTGGGATTGTTATGGTGCTTACACACAACGGCCAAACATGTGCTTAGGGGTTTTTACACCCGATCTTTATGTCTAAATTGGCCCGTTGTCTTTATTTTACAACCTATCTTGAGTCATAGCCAAGACATGGCCCCTACATCTATTAGTCACAGTCTATCTCAGCCAGAGGCTGGTGTGGTTAAAGCACATCAGTATCTGTGGTTTGGTCTATGGTACAGTAGTGAATGATATGATCAGTACAATTCTGTCCAACCATCTTTAACTTTCCCCAATGCAATGGATAAGCCCCCGCCCCCCGCGCCATCTACAGTTTTTGATGGGGACTAGATGTGGCTGTCCAGTGTGTAGCCAAGGAGGACTCGTGCCCGTGACTTTTAAGGATGTTGTGGAGTATCTTAATCATGCAGCTTCCACACTTCTCCCGTAGGTGTTAGAACACACTATGGAATGATTTTTCAGCTTGTTTCCAATATATTTACTAAGCAAAAGGTCGGTTTTTGTTTTTATTTTTCTGGTCTAGAAGAAATATTACTCGTTTCCTTGATTGATAGTGAAATGAAATAGAAAAAGGAAATAAATGAAAGAGAGAGAAACCAAACAGCCAGTCCTACAACTACTCTCCCTGTGTGCTACCCTCTCTTTCATAATTTCATCTGTTCTGCTCAAGCAAATTATTGCGGTGTGGGTTCAACTTAAAGTGCTGCTAGAGAAAAAAAACAAGCTGGCACAATCTATTAAGAAAATAACCCTATCTCAGTGATGAGTCAAAAGGAAAAAAAAAAATTAACTTCATTTAGGGAACTCACTGTTTTTTTCAGAATGGAGCTGGTCTTTCCTACTGTCATTTTTTTTCTTTTAAAAATGGAATGAAAATCTTTGTCATAACTTCAGATGAAAAGCTTTCTGATGTGTACTGTAATTGTTGGTTTGGAAGAAGCTGAGGGCAGCGAGAGCAAAAGCATTTTTGAAAAATTCTATCCTGACGGCTAGAGTATGCTGGGGTGAGTAAACTGCACAGTTAAAGTAGCTGAGTTTCATTCTGAAATCTCCTACTGTTATGCTCTTGAAAGGGTGAGCTTGTGTGCCCCACCACCCTTGAAACTCTGAATACAGTGTTCAGTGGGTATAAGGCTCTAGTCGCACCTGCTATAGGGCTGCCCACTCAGCTCTTTCTTAAGGGTATGCAAAGAAACAATAGAAGAAGATGGTGCTTCTGCTTAAAGCACCAAAAGAAGTTTTGGATTTAGCAGGGAGAGCTGCAAACAGATTTTGGAGGAAGTGTAGACTGAGAAAAGTCTGGGGGAAACAGCATTGCTGGACTTATTCATTATTTGTTTATTTCACTTTGTATCCTAGCCTTTTCCTTATGCTCAGGGTGGCTCACACTTCAACTTATTAACTTTAACAATTAACATTTAACCATCAACATTAAACTAATTCACTCAACTAGTAATCCTCACAACAACCCTGTGAGGTAGGTTAGGCTGAGAGATCTGTGACAGGCCCAAGGTCACAAAGTGAGTTCATGAATAAGACAAGCCTTGAACCACCCCCTACCTCTCTGTTCCAGTACTGTACTTTTAAGTACTACTCTGCACTGGCTCTGTCTTGTGTGGGGGTGTTTTTTTCTGATTAGGGGAGCACTGCATGTGCTGCTGGCTGTTTCTCATCCACTCCTCATCAGCCTGTAAATAAACAGATTTATGTTACACATCATAAGACTCCAGTCTTTCTGCCCTCAGAAGGAAACCAACCCAGAAAAGTCTACTTTAAAATTTCCCACCACTCTTTTCTAGGGGTGTCAGCCTGTACCTATTTTGGAGTACGGGTTGATATGGGTACATTTAAAAAAAAGAAAAAGAAAAAAGGAATTATGGGTATGGGTACGGTACAGACCCATAATTAAATAAATAAAACAGACCAGTTACTCCTACGGCTTGTCTTTCCACCCCCACCCCCAGGGCCCTGCTATGATACTTACCAGTGTCTGGGTGGGTTTGATTGGAGGTCTGGTGGACTGCTGCTTGATTGAAGGTCCGGGGGGGGGGCTTCTCCTGTATGAAAGAGTCCCCCCCCTGGCAGGCTCCCCCTCACCGCAGTGCGCTGTGGAGGTCCTTGCTCCAAAGGGTGCATGTGCAAATGACTGCTGGGGCCATTCTGTGCATGCACAGCCCTTTTGCAAAATGGCACCCATTCTGTGCATGTGCGAATGCCCCATTGCACATGCGCAGAATGGCTGCCCTTTTTCAAAAAGTCTAATGAAGTGGATGCAAACTGTTGTTCAGCTCCCACTTTGCTTTTGGAAATGGATATCTGTGATTGTCAGTTTGATTCCATTACTGTGGTCACTTCAATATTTTGGTTATTTTGGTCACTTTGATCCAACAAGCCGAATGCACCAGCGCAGTGGCAGGTGCAAAGGGCACGGGAGAGGAGCGCTAGTGCAAAGTGACCAGGAGAGCTGCCAGCAACAACTGGGTGTGTGTGTATGTGTGTGTGTGAGGGTGGGAGGGGTTAAACAGGGAGGCCACGCCCCCTGCGCCAGTGGCGCAGCAGCAACCAACCCTGAATATCCATGATGCTGATGCCTCAACCAGGGGAAATCAGAAAACCTGAAACATGGGCGGCAGGGAATGTGCCCAATGCCACAAAGCCTAGCAACAACGGGAAATACATTGCGTCAGTGCAAGATTGCTATTGGTCAGACCACAAGTAAAAAGAGCGGTGTGAATGGCGCAAATGCAAAGATGGTAACCCAACGGTTGCACAAGCATCTAACATATAGGAGAAGGTAATGAGACCAAAGGGATATAAAACAATAGTAAAACGAAAATAATATAAAGGTAACATACATGAGTGGTCGCTAACACCCCTATGGAATGTAGGTAGAGTGATCCAAGTATACAGGAAACAAGACTAGCTCGGTAGGGGCCTAGTGAAATACCAACACACCTCACATGTGCGCACACACACACACACACACACCCAAATGACAAGTCATAGAGAAAACGCATGAACAATAATATTTAATTGAAATTGGGAAAAAGCACAAGGCGATCGCACTGTCAAAGTGGAAATGGAACAATAACCACCATCAGACAGCTGCATAAACAAGCCATAACAATAAAAAAGGTCAAGCCAAGATGGCCACATCAGAGTGGTATTGGCACAGTAGATCTGTACACCAAGCGAGTCACATAATGACCAGCATGGGTAACAGAATGCAAACGAATAAAATGACGACATAACCGGTGTGATAAGCTCACATGCCTTGCGAGGAGGTGCCAACTCTCAAACTCCAGACGGTAAATGTGGAGCTCCAAATGATCCATAGCCATATGTAAATCGGCACCTGTGCATAGAAAAAAAACCATACGTGAGATAAGTCAGGTATAAACAGGTGCATCCCTTGCTATAGGCACACTAAACAGCAACAAGTAAATTCCCCACTAATTGTACCCGTACAATAACACAACAACACACACAGGTCAAAAGCAGCCATAAAAACATGGCAAGATGCAGACACAGAGAGACGCCCAAGTAACCCATCCAATGCGTGCCACCGGGTAGCAACCTACTCAGCAGACCAGAAGGAAAAACATACTATGACGCAGGAGGTTAAAACACACATAACAGAGGGAAACAGAGCTCTGCGGTGTCCCAGATGCAGTATAAGCATCCTTGGATGCTCCATGGATCACTGTTGCTGAAGTGTTTACCTGCTCCAGTTCCATCCCTGCCTCGAACCCCGGTTAGGCGTTCTGAGCTTATCAGAAAGCCAGACTGAGGTCCGAAGCTGGGATGGAAACAGAGCGGAGAAACCGCACTAAACAGGGATCAACGGAGCAACCGGGGCCGCTCATATAGCTCCTGGGGCCCTGCGGAGCTCTGCGTGACCCAAAGCTACATGTGAGTTCACGAGGCTGAACAAGAGAATGCACAAGTGTCACTGTCAAGCATTGATCACACCGTGATCCCAATTCAGAATCAATAGGGCATGACGTAAACCCCGCCCCCCCCAAATTATCAGTGAGGGAGACGCCCATAGAGCAATACAAGAGTCAACAACCAGGCATACAACAAGGTCCGACATAAACCCCTGAGACAGTTCAATAGCTCTATATGAACAGGGAGAGTCCCCTATACATAATAAAGTTAGCCAAGGCCACTCATAATCTGTTAATAGAGCAGCAGGGGCCCATCAGTCATCAGTGGTAGACGAATTAACAAGTACATGCAGCCAAAGCAAAGGCACATATATAGCAAAAGCGGTAATACAGAGGCCAATAGCAAAGTTACCTATACACTGCAACACTAACAATGGCACCATAATACAGTAGCTACGTTTAAATCCACCAGCTACCTATATTCCTCTCCGTATGATTGTACAACTCAAAGACAACACAACCACAGGAGACCCCTGTGCATAAAGTCTGTTCTTTACATGTATACAAATTGTATACACTTCCTACAATGAACTTAACAATGTGACTGTAGAGAACATAGAATTCGTTGTATAGAATGCAGTTATGTGGAAACAGACTTAATGCACTCTTAAAGAATTGTTCATTGTCGAATTATGATGATTAATTTTTTTTTTCCTTTTTGAAAATGCTTTATTGAATAATTTCCCTTATACAACAAAGAAACATAATGTTGTTCTGTACACCTTACTGCCATTATCTGGTGAACTTAAACCGGGCCCTAGGTTACAGCATTAGCCCTTACTATCTCTCCATCGATGTACCCTTCTCTTGTTTCTTGACAGTATTCTAAACTCCTTTATACATAGCATTTTTCCAGATACTTATAGCCACCCTCCCTCCCCTCCCCCCCAACTGTCATGGCGCATTCTATCACAAATATATATCAAACAATATAGTCTTATCATTCTTTGGGAGTTCGTATCCCTCTACTGCTTCTAAAATCGCCAACCATTTATCCTCATAGTCCTTTTTTCTCTTCTCTCTTACTTTTTCCTTTTTTTCATCCATTTCATCCATCTGGTTCCCTAGACTGATTTGCATTTTGTCCATCGTGAACAAGAACCAAACCCTCGAGATCCATTCCTGAAATGGTGGGGGTCCCTCTGTCTTCCAGTGCGTAGTGATGACATTAAGAGCGGCCAAACAGAGTGTCCTCAGAGCCTCCTGGTGTCTTTTCAATGTTTTACTATCGGGGTAAAGTCCCAAGATACCAGTTTCCATTCGAAATGGAACCACACCCTTGTTCACTTTGTTCAGAACTTTTCAGACTTTACTCCAGAACCTATTCACATATATACACTCCCACAAACAATGTTTAAGGTTCGCCTGCTGACCACAGCCTTTCCAGCATTCCCCCTTTTCACTTCTAATCCCTCCATGCTTCAGTTGAGCTGGGGTTAGATAGTATCTGGTTGTGGCTTTAATTTGGGACTCCTTAACCCCTAGTGCAGGTGAACACCTGTGCATGTGATTCCATATAATCTTCCTCTCCTTTTCTAAGAGTTCCCTTCCAAGATCTCCTTCCCATTTTGATATGTACGTGTGTTTCGGTGGGTAAGTCAGTTCCTTCAGGTCTTTGTAGATTCTAGACAATTTTCCCCTAGTCCCCGTAAGGCCAAACAGTGTTTTTTCTATTGCCCAGGGCTCTCTAATAAAGCTGAGCTTAAATTTTGGCTTGGTGAAAACGCTTCTGAGTTGTAAATAGCTGAGTTGCTCTTTTAACACCTTTCTCCCCTAAGTTGAGAACCAACCTATGTGCCGTTTTTGTTTCTCTCATGTTCATTCACTGAATGAGCGAAAAGGGCGACGCCTGCCTCCTGCTCCCCAGTTTCCGGACCACCCCTTCCCATACGGATATGAGCTGATTTACAAAAGGGTGGTCTCTGGCCTTATCACTTGGAAGTCTCCCTTCATCTATCAAAAGGTCGGCAAGAGATACCACTCCCATCAGTTCTTTTTCAATCCTACCCCAAATGAATAAAAGTTTGTATGGTAAGGGATTAAGTACATATATTAGATTTATGTTGATGAGGATAAAATATTAAATTCTGAAATAATTTCCATGTTTTTTGGCGTTTATGTCTTGTTGCAGTGTATGGAGTTGAATGTTTTCTTAATTGTAATTGTAATTAATTTGTATGTTTTTTGGAGTTTAAGCTAGAGTCAAAATGATATTGTGATGTTTTCAAAGAGGAAAGTTTTTCGTTTTAAAAATTGTTGTGCATTTAAGTTTTTTTTAAACTGTAAAGTTTTTTGTTTTGGTGAATATTTATTACCATCAAATACTATCCCATTCCACCATGCTGTGTTGCTACACACTGATGTCTGTTATGTCATTGGTATATTAGCAGCAATGGGTGTGATCAGTATAGCGCTATTCAGCAATGCCACCATAGCCCTATTCAACAATGAATATGTATGAGTTATAGCATTTATTGATTTGAACTGTGGCAGGTCTAGGTGTAAATTGTCATTCATGAGTGTATTGGGGTGTTCTATGTTATGCACACAGTTGTATGACCTCGATATTAATCTGTTATGTTGTAGTACGTTGTGTTACTGTGCTAGGTATTAACCATTCATATCATATTGTGGTATGTATGTCTACTGACTTGATGGGCTCCACCGCTTGTGGTTATAATAATCCCTGTAGGGTTTATCTTAGTGGTGTGCTGTCCATGATATGTTTTATAGCTATGTGGGTTGTGATACTGTTTGGAAATGGGCATGTTACACGTAGTGTTGCAGCTTGGTACTGTACTGTGTTTTAGTGCCTAGATATTATTGTGTGGTTGTTGTGCGCTGATCCGTTAAGGTAGTTCCATTAATCATAATTCTTATATAGGAATTACGGTATGGTGCATGGAGTTACTAAAACTCCATGGATAAGATATGCCATGATGGGTTCTGTCTTGGGGGTTACCACTAATTGAATGGAACTTGGAGTATATAGTACATAGTATGATTGCTTCATCATCTCTGTGTGCAGTTGTCATTGCATTAACTGTTCTTGTATGTGCTACTATCTATATAAGGTATGGGGGATGGAACAGTGGTCATCATAATGAGACCATATTTGTTGAGGTATAGTCCACATCTTGACTATGGTGAGCTGTTCTGGTAGCTCCATCTAACTATAGGGATGGAGATGATAATGAGTAGGGCAAAGCATATGGTTTGTATAATTCAGCTTCTTTGAGAGTAGGGTCTAAATGGGTTACAGCTAGTTGGCTTGGATAAAGGACCACTGAGAGGGTATGTTATTGGTGTTCATATACACTTGGGTGGAGTAGGAGAACTGTAATGTTCACCCTCACGCGGTACACTGTTAGGTGTTCGCTACATCAACCGTACGTTAATGTGATATATTACAATGTAACGGGTGTACAGTGGCCGACATTGTACCATTAAGGGCTGGAAAGCGTTTCCATAGGTTGTGGTAATTTATTTTGGTAGGTCTGTCATTATGTAGGCATTCAGTTGCACCTGGAGGATTGGTATATTAGCAGCTATTAACCTGGTTTGTTAGGCCACTGTTACCCCCTGTCTTTGGTTTCAGGGATTGTACTGCAGGCGTTGGCTTACACATTAATGATTAATGGAATACTTGATGCTACATGTAGTGACCACTGTCAGAGACAGGATGCTTGCCTCCACGGAACACAGTTCTGTAGCAGATAGCTGTTTTATATGTGCTGCTGTGGGTTTGAGGATGCACCATTTGCCATTGCATCCAGCATTGGCATGCATGAACACTTACATAATATAATAGGATAGCTACAGTGTTCACTTCTGCCATGGACCATATGGCATTATCAACAGTGTTTAGCCAATCTATACATACTTTGAGCAACGTGATGCATGTGGATGATGTTGTTATATCATAACATATACCATATTAGGTCAACATGTAGTGTGTTTAGCTATGATACAGGGATGGATATTTTTTGCTGGCATCACATCCATGTTGACGTAGGTATGTTACTACAGATGTGTATATGGATTGTATATACAGGTAGTGTTGTTCGTGATGTATATATGTATCTATTGATCATTTTTTTCTATCCATTCGTTTCTAGATACCCCGATACGACCTCTCTGCCTAACCGATCTGTTGACTACGTTATTCCTTGAGGCCAAAATGTGAGGTTGTAGAACTTGGAGTCCAACCAATATGAAGTGACCACCTACATGTGGTTGTGCCATATGTCTTGGTGTTTAGCTCACTTATGTATCTATCGGTCGCTTTGGTATATGTGAATGTATGTATATTTGAAGCATAGTGGCTTTTGGGTCTTTGTGGGTGATATTGTGATATTCACAATTGATTTACTATTTGTGGCTATCCCTACTGTTATCCAGTAGGGTATTATGCTATCCTTACTGGCATTGCTATTGTTGTTGTCTTACTACTGGTAAAACCCCTCCCACCCTAACTGTATGCATTTACCTGGTATGTACTCTAATGTTGATCACACACGGCTTGGCATGTTTGGTTCTCATCCATTTAACATAATAAACATTATGCAACGTATCTGCTATGTCTGAGTATGTCCTAATTGCTGGCATCAAGGTCTTACACATTAATATTCATTTCATTTTCATTTTCATAAATTTGTACCCCGCCCCTCCTGCCATGCAGCTCGGGGCGGCTTCCAACATTAAAATACAATAAAATCAATAAAATTGTCATAAATAATATAAAATATTAAAACAGGACTAAGGAACAATATCAACCAAAGTAGGTGGAGGAGCTAAAAACGCCCTTCCCTACCCACCCTCCCTCCCAAAGGCCTGGGCGAACAGCCAGGTCTTACAACTTCGCCGGAATGTTAACAGGCTAGGGGCCAGGCGAGCTTCCTCTGGAAGGGAGTTCCAAAGCCGCGACCCAACTACCGAGAATGCCCTCTCCATTGTGGCCCCCCGCTTAACACGGGGGACCTCCAGGAAGGCACCCCCGGCAGACCGCAGGAGCCACTCTGGGGCGCGGAGGGCAAGGCGGTCCCTGAGGTATGAAGGGCCCAGACCGTGTAGGGCTTTATAGATCATCACCAACACCTTGAACTTGGCTCGGCA
>QEPC01003390.1:1766560-1793458 GCA_003113815.1 Sphenodon punctatus
CATGGCTGGCCTCTGCCTTCCCCCCCTAACCCCCACAGCTCACAGTTTCGTGTTTCCTTTCTCCCCTGCAGGTCCCAGTGAACAGCAGCGGCAGCGGCAGTGGTGACAGCAGCAGAGCACAGGGCCCCCCCTGCCGGCGGCAGAGCTCCACGAGCCCCCCACCGGCGGCAGAGCTCCACGAGCCCCCCGCCGCAGCAGCGAGGCCGGTAGATGACAGGTCCCAGCAGGCTCCTGCGGCTCAGCCACTGGACATGGGGCTTTAAGCCCCCAGCTACTTCCGGGTGGGGGGGAGGGGACAGGTCAGCCCACGTGGCTGGCCTCTCCTTTCTCCCCTGCAGGTCCCAGTGAACAGCAGCGGCGGCGGCAGCAGTGGCAGCAGCGGAGCACAGCCCCCCCCCCCGCCGGCGGCAGAGCTCCATGAGCCCCCCGCCGCAGCAGCAAGGCAGGTATATGACAGGTCCCAGCAGGCTCCTCTGTCTATCTATTTATGGTAGTGTGGCTATGTTACCATTTGGTAGTGCTTATCTTCGGTGCCTAATTGTACCTGCATAGTACACTGACATATGACATTGGTTTATTGGACCTGCAGCTGTATGGTGATCTTAGCATTTTGGGCATACTGTGTTTATATAGTACTACATGACTGTGTTTCACATGCTGCGATGGACAGCTGATGTTCATTTCCGTACTATGTATTATCACATGTCCATAGAGCCTGGGTAAATGACACAGTCTCTGTGAGTTATGGGTGGACCTGGGTATCCATCTAGTTATGTATGTGTTCGTACTGACCCTGTATGTTGGATTCTGATCACGTACCCTTGGGTTCCCTACCGCCTATTGTACCTGGGTTGGTGTCTGTTCATGGACTTATATTTTAGGTATCTGTCGTTAACATTTGTTGATAGATCTATACTTTAGCCCTTTACAAATTAATCTGACTGAGACGTATGCTACCTAATGGTGCTATCGGCGATGGTACATATCATATACTTCTGTTATCATTCTAGACTGTTTCCTGGTGTGATCGTCGGTCATGGTAGCTTTTGGGTGGGTATATGACCTTTCCCTTCTGTATATGTGATGGTGTCGCCTGTATTGGTGCCATTTGGAACATTGCTTACAGACTTACGGTAGCAGCGCATGGGTTCATGCTGCTCACTGCAGCTTCATCAGTTAGATTATAAGATAGTTGAGGGATGTGGAGTGAATGCTGTGATTAGTAATGTGATTGGTGACTGCTTACAGGTATGATTATAATGGTATGTTATATGGCTTTTTAATGGATCACAGAAGTCTGGATCAGTATGCCTCTGTCCATGTCTGTTGCAATGGGCGGAACTGGGGCCTTTATGTGCCATTACGTCCCATGACCCGGTAAATATGTGTGGTTGATTCCTTACCAGTGGTATGTTCTTTTTCTTTGATGGTTATGTGACATGGAATGCTGCGTGTGATTCATTATTGCATACCAGTAGGGTTTATATTGGGGTAGGGGGGCTTGATCTGTTTTGGATGGTATTAAATTGATGTGGTGAATTTGCACCTTACCGTTGGCTTCCTATGTATGGGGCTCTTATTTTCCAGCCAATCACAGGCATGGTGCTTCACAGAATCCTACATATCGGTGGCAATCATCTATATAACAGTGGTGCCTTATTAACGTGATGCCTGTTGTATTGTTCTTGGAGCTATTGTGTTGATTACTTGGTTTATATTTTACGTTACTCAAGGGGAAGTTCTGCTTGAGATTGGTGGCGCAATACTTCGCCGTGTATCAGGTGTGACCCGACAGATGAGGATGCTTGCGAGATTGATGGACATGCAAAGTATATAGATAGGAGCTGTTTGTGTGTGTGTGGTATATTTCCGATTTCTTCTTAGATGACATCATTATTCAGTATAATTCTTTTTTTTTGTTGGCCTCGGAGACGAACATCAGCGGAGGCATATGGAGTACACTGCACTCCATCAACAGCTTGATGTCATCCAGAACGGTGTCTGGATGCTCTGTGAGAGGATCGAGGATCTGAACCGACAGGTCAGACACAATGGTTCTGCTCTACATGCATCTGATTCGGATGGGACTGTGATAGTGATTGAAGACTACTGACAGATGCTATGTTACTGAGGCCATGTTTTATATTGTTGACAGGGTGCTACTTGTTGTGCATTATTGGTTATGCTTTCTTTTGAGGCACTGTTTTTAATGTTTTATTTGAACTTTCATCTGTTGTGCTTATGTAATGCTAATCTGTCATTTCATCCCTGTTTGTGATGTGTCTTATTGTTATACTTTGTGCCTTCTTCCTGGCCACGGATACTTGTCTTGTGGTTGGGATATCTTTCATGTCATTAGCAGCCTTTCAATGACCCCATATTTTGTTGTGTTTTATCCATTAGGGTTATTTGCATGGTACCATGATTGTTGTTGTTCCTACAGGGCATAAGTATGTTTAATTATGGCATTGTCTAATTGGGTATGTTTCCACTCTATTTCTGGAGCTGTCTGTTTATATCTGTTGGGGTAGTATCCCTACATGTGTGATGTATGTTTACCCATTTCCTGTATCATTAATAAATGGATGTTTAAGTTACTTTGGGTCCTCATGGTATGTGTTGTTGTTTTTTATTTATACTACTATGGGATATGTGGGGCTGGATATTTGTTAGTTCCATCTGTAGGGTATCTTGTACGGGGATTTTAGGTACCTGTTTGATTTGGGGTTTATTGTCAGGTCTGTGGGACTGTTTCTTTGTTATTTCTCTACAGATGGGTATGTTAGGTTGCGTGTGTGACTGTGTTATGGATGATATCTAAGTGATGCGTGTTCATCAGCGGTTCGCATTTTTGGTCATTAACTACTGTGGGGACATTGACAGCTGTATATCCTTTGCTTCGATATGTATTTGGTTCAGTTACATTGCCTAGCTTTATGGACATTTATGTGTGGTGTGGGTGATCATTATACCCGCTTGGTGGGAGGACATTCACGTGTGGATGTATATGTGGTATTTGGGGATGCACCTCGCTGGCTGTATACGCAATTGGCATGCCTGCTATTCACACCACCGCGCCCCCTATTCAGCCAGTGAGGGAATCACCTGGCGGTGGGTGGAGCATGATGGGTGGGTGGGCGCCTGTGATATGCCATTTGCAGCAGCTCATTATAATTGGATTGGCAGAGCATGGTATAGAGCCCTGCCGTTCTTTGGTGTTATGCTACTTGGCTCGGCTGTTATCTTGTGCCCACGTGAACGGCGTGGAGTGAGGTTTCTGCTGGCTGTTTCCAGGCCTGATGTACTGGTGGCAGAGTGGTGCTGCCTTATGGCCATGTTGCAGCTGTTTTTCATCATGTTTGGTTGTCCGCTTATTGACAGTGTGCCGCGCTTAGCTTTTGTGTAAGTTTTTTTGTTCTACTTCATCAATTTGGCCCTTTCCTGGTGTTGGATACATACATCCAGTTGGGGGTGGGTTGGTGGGTTTATATTTCATGTAATATCTTATCTGGATACTCTGTTGCACTGTGCTGTGCATTCTGTTTTTTAGATGCTGGATGACCTATTGCAGAGCTCTCTCATTGCAGGTGGCTGCGGGGGTCCAGTGGGCTGTATTTACAGCCCCGGATGACCCCCGGATCACCGCTGTGTGTGAGTGAGCTGCTCTCAGTTCTATCCTCGCTATTAACTTCCGACCGGCGTTCTGATCAGGGGTGAATCAGAACATAAAGGCCCCAGTTCTGCCCATTGCAACAGTGGTCAACGCGAGTATGGAGCAGCGAGTGGCTCAATCGCGTTCAGCATTGATCCGGGGTTCATCCCGGCCCTTGTTTGTACTGCTTCCAGGGCCTGCACCTACACCGGTGGTACATGACTTCCATATGGGTTCTGCCCCAGTCTTGCGATCCTGCTGACTGGACTCCTGTGACCCATTGTGTGCCTGTTGGTGGGGGGAGTGTTGTGGGGGGATGGCAGCATGCTGTGTTCTTTGGGTGCTTGCTGACTCCCATCCCTGCCCCTGGTCATGGTTCTACTGCTTCCCCACTCCCTGATGGTTGGGCATGGGGTGCGCCCTTGGGTGGTAAAGCATTTTAGGCTTGGCAATCCTGGTCTGTGTGTGTATGTGAGGGACTTGTTCCCACCGTCCCTCTCATGGCTGTGGACGACCTTGACCCCACAGCGCCCATGGTGATATCACGCTACCTGCGTCCTGCCTCTATGGCTTTGGCTGTGGTCCTGCTGCTTGCACCTGACTCATTGTGATGGGATGCTATTGTTTGTCCAACCCCAGCACTTTCTGGCTCATCGGGCATCCCCATGTCCACCCACCACCCGTGCTTCCTCCCTGCACCCACCTTTGGCCTGCTTCTCTTGCACCCACCAGCGACCCTGCTTGCCCTCCCTGGTACAGCTACATCTGTCCACATGGCTACCTGTTACCTTGCTGTCCCCCCGCCACCCATGGGCCTTTCATGCTCTACCCTGCTTACTCCCCGGGATCAGGCTTCAGGTGGAACTGGGGCTGTTTTTGTTTTGCTTCACCTTCCCACCCACTCTGTGGTCTGCATAGGAGTTTGTTGCGGTCTGTGTCGTGCCAACTTTTTTGGGGGGGAGGGGTTTGCACTTGTTGCCCATCCATCTCATCCTGCTCCCTGTCCTCTCCCCGCCCCCTGGTTAGCTGGATTATGCGCTCCTTCAACTGCCTTTGCTCTTGCTCCAGGCCAGCTATTGCTGGTGCTGCTGCTCAGCGCATTCATTTGCTAGATCGCGCTTTTTATCTGTTACTTCATTTCAGCACTATTAACACTATTGAAAAACAAAGTGGTGCACAATAGTGCTAGCAATGCTAAACTGACACACCAAAGTGACTTAAATAAGTGACCCAAAATAACAGAATAAATAGATATATAAATATCTATTTTGTGAAAATGTGGATAATGTTTACAAATTCAAAAATGCCTATTCATTTCAGCTCTGGACTTCAAATCTTTGATGTCTGTCCCTCCTCTCCATGACTGAGCTAAGCTGCTCTGCCACTTAGGAAGGAAAAGGTGTGCATTTTAGGCTTCTGACAGGTCATTGCCATCTAAGTGACCACCTAAATTGGTTCAAGAGGCTTCCAGATAGTCTTTGTGGGGCACATCAATCTACTGAGGTTATTTTTTATGTTTGATGGAGTTGCTGTGTCTGTTCTTCAGAACATCAAATCCTAGTTGGCAGGTCAAACTTGCTGTGGTGCAGAAGTTTCTTTTTGAAGACTGTTGAGATCACTTTGCCTTTGGGGAATGGCCTTGATGGTATTGTTCCATTTTCTCTTTAACAGTCAGCTGATCAGCAGACTTTCATTTTACTTGTATCACAAGTTGTTAGCAGGTATAGCTTCTTGGCAGAAGCTGCTGCCATATACGCCACAGAAGAAGACAAAGACAACTTACGGTGTATGG
Organism: Sphenodon punctatus; assembly: GCA_003113815.1. Lineage (NCBI taxonomy): Eukaryota > Metazoa > Chordata > Lepidosauria > Sphenodontia > Sphenodontidae > Sphenodon > Sphenodon punctatus. Next base: position 1,772,005 of record QEPC01003390.1, read on the forward strand.
ACAGTTCTAGAGAATCAGAATACAATGGAAGAGGATAGACAGATTGACTTCTGAAAAAGCAGAGAGCAGTTGGGGAAAGAGGTATTTGGAGACTGGTTGGTAGAAAGTAGGGTAATACTAATTTCAGAAGTGATGGGTCCAGAGGCCTGGACCGGCATCCGTCTCGGATCCCAGTCCATGATTAGGCCATCCATCCTTCAGACGTGCCAGCCTGATCACTAACAGGGATCGGGGAGGGGGCGTGGCTGCGTGGCGTAGCATGGGGCCGCACAGCCCCGCCCCCCTGCACTCCGACAGCTGCCTGCCCTTGGGGAGACGGGCGGGCACAGTGGCCAATCAGGCCCCTGTGCTTGATTCCGTATCGCGGTTGGGGCCACGATCTGGGATGGGCCAAAGGTAACACACATTACTTTTGGTCCATCCCGGATCGTGACCACTCTAACCACAGTTCTCGACCTCCGGCCAGCTGGAGGTTGAGAACCGTGGTCAAGCTTGATCCCGGCCGGGGGTTCACCGTGGTGAACATCTGGCCGGAACCAAACAGACGTTCACAGAAATGCCACCACCACAGGGAATCCACTGGGGCTCACTGTGGTGAAAGGCGTTTTTGTAACATCTGAAATTACCTGTATACTCTCACTGTCCCCACCCAGTGAGCCCCAGTGTTGATGGGCTGGACCCATATCCCAGCTGCAAGAGACTAGACAGTAGACAGGCAGGCCTAGAAGCTAGCAAAGGACTTCAGAAGCCCTTGTGTATCAGTATCAGAAGAAGCTTGGTCCATCAGCCAGCAACCAAGAATAGAAAGCACCAGAACTAGAGAACAAAGTAAAGCAACCATGACAGAAACACGGAATGGACATTATCCTAAGGCGCCTACTCCTGTGGTCACTTACAAGTTACAAACAGTGTTGATTTACATTCTCCTTATAAGAAGTGTCATGGGGAGTCAGACCAATAATCCATTGAGCCCAGCAACCTGTCTCTGAGAGTGGCCACCTTTGGTCTCTTCTTTGGTTTTATCTCCGTGCCAGACTTTCAGAAGTGCTGAATACCCAAGAAGCTGAGATATTGTGAAGATCAGTTTGCTCGCTTTGATGATTAAAGGAGAACAGCGATTTTTTGGAAACTTGACACACAATGCTATGCTTTGAAAACACAAGAGCTCCAAACCTAGGAGCCCTTATTCTGTGCTTCGTGAGTCCTTTCTCTTAGGAAAAATCTTCACTGAAAGCAAAGATTGAAATTAAAATGAGTAATAGATTTAGGATGTGGTGAGATACATTTTTTTGCAGGGGAAAAACAGAATGCATTGATAAATAAGTGCTACTAGATAGTTAAAGGTTCAATTTAGTGCTTGCTTGATAAAGAAAATAGGCACATATGGTAATAAGCCTCCTTTTTCACAATTAGAAGGCACTTTGGGGTACTTTGAGTATACAAGGTGTGACAGTATATTAGGCCACATTGTAATTCCATATTTTACCAATTTGGCTTTGCTAGCATAATGCAGTCTGTTTTTATTGTAGTGGTGGGGAGGGAGATATTTTCATATTAAGTTGCTTTCATTAGTCTCAAGTTAGTGAGATATAAATTCTTCCTTCATAACATTTTTTTGGGGGGGAAGAAAGCCCCCATTTTTATTTATATCTTGCAGACTTTGAACAGAGACAGAGCAACATCATTTGTTATGCTTCAAATTATATTACAGCACAGAATTTTTTTGGCGTCTGAGCTGTTAAAGGAGCAGAAACTTAACACCCATTGTTTCTGGTTTTTTTTTTTAAATTCCATTTATTCCTAGATGAAACAAAGCATTTTAAGATACAAATATTTCCCCAGGATACACAGTTAAAACTCTAATCCAAGCTCCTATTCTGCCCTGTACTGATTACTGTAATATGCTCATTCTTTGAGTCCCTGACTTGGCCACTTCCAGTACATACAAAACAGATCAAAGGCCGCTAATCTTGCCATGTCATCACCTTCTCTGAACCCAGCTGCTATCTCTTTCTTCTCTGTTGTATCCAATTCAAACCAGAGCTGCAACAAATATATGTGATGAATACAATACCTGATAAATTTGTCTGTTTGGATTTGGGTCCGCTCAAACAGGTAATAACCGCTATTCATTTCTACCTCTTCAGATAACTAGTTTGATTATTTGGGCCTGGCTATTTCATTTTATTTTGGTTATTTGGTTTGGTCATTTCAGTTATTTTATTTTGGCACTTTGAACACGACTGTGCACGCACAGCAGCCCAAAGAAAATTATTCATCTGGATAACCAAAATAAAACAACTGGTCCTGAAAATACCCAATGATATATGAATATTTGTTTCAGTCACATATATTTGGAGGGATACCCAAAAATGCTAATAATGTTCATGGATATCAATTTACTATTTGTTTCAGCTCTAATTTCATACTCTACTTCTCGTTTCTTGTTCTGGCTATGCTTGTGCTTTAATCTGCTTGTGATGCCAGCCCCATTCCTCAGACCTCCCTGCCGTCTTTCCCATGCTGCTTTCTATGCTCTGATGAGACGATGGGTTTCAGTTGCAGGAAGTGTAAGGGTCAGGTTAAATATTAGGAGACGCTTCCTAATAGGAAGGCCTGTTGGGCAGTGGAGCAAGTTGTCCAGAGAAGTTGGGGAATGCCCTTCCTGGGAAGTTTTAAAGAAAGGGGTGGACAAAGATCCCAAAGACTTAATACTTGGGACCCAAATATTAAAAAACACCCAAAGACTTAAACAAAAATTAAAATTCTCCATGTGCTGTTAGAGGATCTTCTGCTGGTTCCCTTTAATGTATCCCTCTTCCCTTTACCTTCCATGTTTAAACCATTTTAATGGATTGTGCATGGATTTCAGGTTGTTTTACTGTATTAATGTTGTGAAACACTATTCAGCAGGGGAACACTATATAAATAGGGTTATACTGTCTTGGGGCAGGAAGTTGAACTGGATGTCTTTTGAGGTCCCTTCCAGCCCAACAGTTCTTTGATTCCCTGAACAGCAAACCTTTCCTGGACTGATCTATAAAGTCAATCATCTCTCTTCATTTAAATCTCTTAAGACTCTTCTATGCTTGGGGCATGTCCAGTGTGGAATGTACTTTGGGCTACTCCCAGGGCCAGCCTTACCACATGGCCCTGCTCTTTCTGGGCCCCCTGCAGCAGCCCGTTTTCACCAGGGCAGGATTTGAGGGCCCCACTCCCTCCCAGCAGGGCTCCAAACACAGGGTGAAAACAGACATGACGATAACCACCCTTTAACCACCCTTGGTGGTCATTTATGCATGTTTCAGGGCTGCATAGGGCACCAATACAGCCCTGCAACATGCATAAATAACCACCAAGGGTGGTTAAAGGGTGGTTAGCGTTATGTCTGTTTTCACCCAAAATCACATTTAGGGCCCCTTGAAAGGTGACCCCCAAGGGGAAGCAGCCACCATGGGTCCCACATTTTCTTTGCCCGGGGCTCTACAAATTCTGAGGTTGGCCTTGGCTACTCCTAAATTAAACTGGGGACTCTTTTGGCTTCCACTTAGTACATGAACAAGAGAGTAGATAATTGGCCCTTAGACACATCCTTTCTCTCTCTCTCTCCCCATAGAAGAGTTCAGGTTGCTCTGCTCCTTGCAGGAGTGATCCCCAAAAAACTATTCTAAATCTCTCTCTCTCTCTCTCTCTCTAACATAAACATCTTTGTCCATCCAGTATTAGATTGCTTATCACCTGAGTACCCAACTACCTCTGAGTATCTTTATTATGCCTAACAGACTTGAGTTAAAGCAACAAATGTTCAACTTTTCTCTCCAGTAGTTCAGAATGTGGCTATTTCTGCCTCCCTTCCACACAAAAGGAAGAAATTGGTAGCAAACGTTCTGTTTGGCAATGGAAGTCCAAGCAGTTTGAACAGCTCTTTCTCTTGTACAGGAACAGTTAGGTCTATCTCTCAGCTGTGGTCAGACATGGAAGATAGTGTTATCAAGCTAATTAAAAAGTGGAGCAAGAGAAGAGAGTGTAGACTTGTACAGGACATATAATTAACCTTATCCGAATAAGGAAGAAAAAAAGCAAATTAACAAGCCAGTGGCTATTATTCAGTTTGTATGCTCAGCTTTCCACTGGCTGTTAATCAGACAGATTGCTACATGCTTTGGGGTGTTTAGCTTACTTGCAGTATCAGCACAAACCAGAATCTCAAACCAGGAGATCACACACTGTTTCCGAGAGCGTCTAAAGAAATTTATAGCTTGCGAATTACAAAAGCAGCTTCTAATTAGCCCCAAGAGGCAGTTACATAAGAAACATGAGAACATTGCCTTAGTCATATTTGCTTCCTTCTCGTGATTTTTATATGGGATTTTGGTAATGAATGTTCTTTGACAATTGGAGCTGAGAGACCCTATGGCTAATAGAACTCCTGAGTAAACAGTGTTCTGCATTTGCAAGCCTGCAAAGATTGTCTGGACACCATCCATAATTGTTAACATTTCCCCAGCCTGCACTGTAGTTTAAGCTGGAAGACACTCTAGTCACTGGGGAAACACTTTTTTAAAAGTGAAAAACTGCTACTTTAACAATAGTCTGACTAGACCATTTGTAACAGGGCATGTGGCCCTGGCGTACGTTCTATCAGGATCTGCACCCCACTGAGGCCAGCCCATGCAGGATCTCACCAAAGTCCTTCATTACACAGTCCACATAGGCTATTTTTACATGGAGGGAGGTGGGTGGTGGGATAGGTGTTTGGCTGCGGTGGGTGGAGGTGGGTGTGTGGCCATTTACATGGACACCCACCCACCTCCACCCATGGGGCCTCCTCTGGTTTTCTGGAGGGCCCCGTGGGTGGAAATGGGTGGGTGATGGATGTAGATGTGTGTGTGTCCGAAGCACACACGCACAAACACCCACTGTCTGTGGTGTTTACATGGGTGCACCCCCATCCCTCCATCCACCGCCAACCGTTTACATCGATCTGGGGTGGGGCGTGTAAAAATGGCCATACAGTGCTAAGGGGTACCTCTCCCTTAGACCCCCACCTAGCTAGGCACAATCCCTCCTGGTCAGGTATCAAAAACCCCATAGTCAGGTTCAGGTTCAGGCTACTGCCCCCCGTAGCCTTCAAACAGAGCTTTTCCTCAGACTCTGCTGGCCAGCCACAGTGCCTCCTGTAACCAACTTGAGACAGAGCCACCCCCTCACTCCTGCCTCACCCATAGCTGTCCTCCTACTGAGCTTCGGGCTCAGCATTCTGGCTTTAGGACTGCCCACGCCCTGACAAGCTGGCCTGCTTTATCCACTTGACTTCCTGGCTCTGGGCTAGTTCAGCTGAGGCATATTAGGGGACTGTTCCTGTGGTGCCTCAGTGCTTACACCTCCCAGGTTGGTTCTAACCCTCCTTAAAGGGCCAGGTTCAGGCAGCCAGTCTGACTCTGCTACATCATCATTAATAGATCTTTTATTCCATTATTTTTTAATAATATTTTTATCTAATACTATCTGCTCAAGGGTAGTCAAATTGTGGCTTGGGAACTGCATGAGGCTCTTGGGAAGTTCACATGCACCTCTTGACCAGGTCTGGTCCTGGGTCCCACGCTGACTTAACTGTCCTGTGTCTGACTTCATTCCACCTTGAGTTTCATCAGCTGAATCACAGGTGTTTCTCAGAATCTCAGCAGCCAGGATCACTAAACATCAGCCAATTGCAAAGCAGGAGAGTTTTGTGTGCACACACATGCATGCATGCATATGTATGTATGCCTGAATGGGTGTGTTTCTTGTGGCCCTCAGCCATATGAAGATTTTGGGCATGGAAAGTTTGGCTACCCCTGGTATATAAGGTTGTCAAGGTTCCACTGAGAGCTTCTCTAATAATGAACAAGTGTGCAGTATGTGTGTGTGTGTGTGTTTGCGTGCATCAGTGCACATATAAAAGAGGAAGACAGATATAATCTATCTTGATATTTTCCACAAGTGAAATCCTGATCTCAGTGAGGTCAGTTAGAATTCCTTCTCCCTTATTTAGCCGTCTAACCTTTTAGGTTCCTACTTTCAAGAATCCAAATTCAAAAAAGCCTGGCCTATGCATTTTTTATTATTATTTCTCACCTTCTTAATTTACTTAGTAGATGTGTTTGCTAAGGCCGTTGCAGGAAACCTCAATTCCCTGAACATCCAGAAATAAATCTATTGAATTCATAGCTTTCTCTTAACAGTCTAACTTTCTGATTAAGTAGCTTCCTTGGTTTTACAGGTGAAGAATAACTTTAGAGACTCAAAAGTGAGGGGGGAGGGCCCCTTTGAGTGGAAAGGAAAAGAAACAGAATGAGCTATGAGAAGAGAGATAAGAAATACCATGTGAATGAGATACCAGTGATGGATAGGATATAAAAAGAAACTATGATGGTTGTTTCTTGTCTTTTGTTATTCCATCATGAAGTAAAGATTCAAGCAGCTCCTGAAATCAAAGGAATTTGCCTGTGTTTTAAGTTTTACCAGTTAGTCTGTTAGAGTCTGTAAAATTAATAACATTATTCCTGGCTATTGCTGTTGCTTTTTTTTTCTTTTCCCCAATTTAAAAGGCCAAATAAAAAGTCAATATATACGGCAGGGACCCAGAGGAGTGTGTGCTGTGAGGATCCAACACCCTCAAGGACCCAGGCCCATACGGGAATTAGCTTTTCCAATTGTCTTTGTTATAATAGTGTTCATTCTCCACCACATATACCCATGCCATAGCCTATTTCATGCCACTTACCTTCTGGCTTCTCTTAGTCCCACATCCTTACCAGACTTGGCCAGGCACCATATGTTCCAGCTATGTCTTCGGTCTTTTTTAAATCAAGGTTGGTTTGGCTCCTCAGTCCACACCCAAGCCCTGGCTATGCGTCAACCTCCTGTCGGCAGCTAGAAGTTGCTTCCCCTAGACTTCTTGCTTCTTTCTGCCCATAGTCTTCCGGGCCCAATTCAAGGTGTTGGTACTCACTTATAAAGCCCTATATGGTCTGGGCCCTAGCTATCTGTGTGACTGCCTCACTCCCCGGGCTCTAGATCAACCCCTGCGGTCGACTAGGAGTGCCCTTCTTGAAGTCTCCTGAGTACCTCGGGGGGTGACTAAGGAGAGGACGTTCTCGATGGCCGCAACAAGGCTGTGGAACTCCCTCCCGGTAGTGGTCCATGTGGCCCCAGACCTCCCCTCTTTTTGACGACAGTGCAAGACCTGGCTGTTCCACCAGGCTTTTGGTGGGGGAGATGGGTAACGGATTGTGGTGGTGGTGGGGCTGTTTTTTAAACTCTACCATGTGGATTTTGTATATTTTTCTATTATATTTATATTGTATTTTCTTTTTTTTAATTATTATTAGTTGTGAGCCGCCCCACGCTGCTGATGGTAGGAGGGTGTGGGGTACAAAATTTGTAAAATAATAATAAAAAATGTTTCTGAGGTAGAGTTGTCATACCGTTCCTGCCTCCCTCACAGACCTCCCTTGACTGATCTCAACTCTGTGCATTTGACCTCTGGGGCTGGCTTTGCCATGCCCCAGTAACCTTATATGTAGCCCTGTATGGGTGAAAACAGACATGCACGTAACTCTGCTTTAACACCACTTTAACATTTCTTATGCATGTTGCAGGACTGTATTGGCACCCTATGCAGCCCTGCAATATGCATAAGAAATGTAAACGCAGTGCTGAAGTGGAGTTAAGGTGCATGTCTGTTTTGACCCTGTCTTGGGATACTTAAAGGGCCAGGCACCCACGCAGCCTGCTCCCTGCTACAATATACTTAAAAATCTGAGATACCTACCCCCTTTCCCTTCTTACCTTTATGGATACGTAAGTCTCTCACTGAGAGAAATATAAAACAGGCTAAATTAAGTGCTCTTCTTATTGATGGTAGACTGCTCTTGCTGATCAGGTCACTCTATCCAGGGACCAAGTTACAGATCCAGTTAGATTGGAATGGCTCTCTTTCATCTCCAATTTTGATAGGATGGGGAGTCAGACAGGGATGTCTGTAGGCACTGACCCTGTTTTGTTAACACATTGATTGAAAATCTCAGGGATAATGATGCATACTCCCGCCACCCCCAAGGTTGAATTGAGGAGGGTCTCCACACTTATGTATGCCAATGACACCATGCCACTTTCTCAGACCCAGGTGGGCTTATGCTGTATATTAAGGAGTTTTGGAGATTTGTGAAAGAAGGAGGACTTGATTATCAATTATAAAAAGACCCAACGTATGGTGTTTGCACCTCGGTTTATCAGACAGGTATGGCTTTTGGATGGCCACAGACTGGATCAGGTGAAAACATTTAAATAGCTAGGAATAATGTTTTCTTGCACTGGGCCATGGGCTCCACATATGCTCCAGGTCAAGCAGCTGGCCACTGTTATGGCATCTGCCCTATTGATGTTTTATAATGCTAAGGGCGGCAGGTGTGTTAAACTGGCTGTAGCAGGGAGAAGTCCTGAGTGGCTGCTGCCCTTTTAAGAGAGGGCTAAATGGGATGTGCACATGTGCATGGGTCTGGGAGAAGCTAGCTCATGGTGTAAGATCAGCCTGTGAAGGAAACAGGCTGAGAGCCCCAGTGACAGTATGGGCAGGACACTGGCCCTTTAAGGCTGAGAAGCTGGAGACCTGGCCACGCCCACTCTGGGAATATAAGGAGAGGCAAGACTGTGACATGGGGCAGTCTCTGCCTTGGAGCTGAAGGGGCAACATCTCTTTGAAGAAGCCAAATAGCTGTCTGGCCACTTATGCTCTCCAGGGTTCTGAAGCTAGGAGAACCAGGGAAGGACCAGAGTGGGCCCAGGTACTGGGGAAGGCTCTGTCCAGGAGGGAGCCTCCTGCCTGGGGAAGGCTTACTGTGAGCTATGGGCCTGGCTACTATGGACTTTGCAGGGTTCATACTATGGTGTTGTTCCTGTACCTGTGGAAAGACTGACCTGGGCCTGTTGGGTGGAGGCAGATGAGCTGGCAGCCAGGGTTGAAGGAACTGTGTGTGCACGTATGGTGGTGTAGGCCTTGGCTGTGAAGAGCAGTAGGAGGCCCAGGGTGGGGTCCCTATAGGGGTACCCCACAGAGTGCACCCCCTAACTTGGGGATACAGCCAGGTTGAAGGCTGATTAGGTGTGGCAGTGGGGTTTACTAATTCCTCTAATGACACCCCGGCACCCCTTTGTGGCCCTGGGAAGATCCCCTGCTACACTGGCCCTTAAGATTTTTGCCCTCAAGGTTCTGCTGCAGCTGAATTATGGTGCCTAGGTCTGGGGAGGTGTGTCTGCTGCTTCATTGAAAGCAGTCCAGAACAGATGGATTAGGACCCTCTTTGCCCCCACCCCCCAGGACGATGTCTGCAGTTGCCTGTTTAGAGGCAGGGGTTAGACTAATTTCCTCTGAAATAATGATATAATTGATCCAATACTAGTTGAAGGTGGTTAAGGTCCCTTCTGTGTCTCTACCTAAGCTATGTTTGAAGGAAAAGATGGCAATGGGAGGGCATAGAGGGGGCACCTGGTTGAACTATGTGATCGCTAACATCTGGCATCTCGACTTCTCCATGGAGTTTTTGGCAGTTCTCCCTATAAGTGAAGCAAGGAGGCTGGTGAAGCAGCGAGTGGGAGACATTGCCCTAACAACAGATAGGGCATCTGCTATGGGCTCTAAATCCTCCCCGTGGTATGGGTTTGGGGGCCTGAGGGATCCAGGTATCTATGGAACTTGACCCATGCTTGGCTGAGGAGAGCCTTTATGGCTCTGAGACTGAAATTTAAGCAGTCTATGGTTATCCAAGTGTGGTATGAGGGGACTACCTACACATCCCACCTAGGTATATGTGGGGAAAACAGTGTGGAAGTTCTTGCACACTGTTTGCTAGTTTGCCCCCTATATACATGGGCATGAGATAATATGTTTAAGGCCTTGGGCAGGTCCCTTATGGGATCTCCAAGTAGAAAGATCATATTTTTACTGAGTGACATAGAAGATGTGGTTACTAAGGTTGTGGCATCCTTTGCTGCCACTGCAGCTAGACTGAGAGCCCCAAAGCTGAGGGAGCAAGAAGGAATTTTGAATGGACGGTAAATATAGGATACTGATATTATGTCTTATATTGTTTGGCTGTTTTTAAGGTGTGTGCACAAAATTAACTTCTTTCCTTTTGTATGGATCTTTTGTCAAGGCCTGATGGTCATTAAAGCAATAAATATTTGATTTAACTGGATCCTCCTTAGACAGGGGTAGCCTCTCTTTATGGGTGCAGGGGTGTTGACCCACCAAATGCCCTGGAGAACCTGCCACCTCTACTGCTGCTGATTTCAGCGCTGCTGCTGCATTAATGCTGCTTACAGCCCAGCTCCTCTTGCTCTCCCTTCTCACTAGGGATGAGTGAACATGTTCAGATGTTCGGTTCGAAACCCGAGTTCGAGTTCGGTTGTTCGGTTCGGCGGAGTTCGGTTTGGCCGAACACTTGAAAATAGCGCTATTGATACTGATACCGATACCGAATTCGAAGATTTTTTTTGGTATCGGTATCATTTGACCCTGAAACCACCCCTGGTGCCAGGAAGTCTGCTCCTCAGCTGCCTCCCCCTTCCAGTCACGTTTTTCCCACCCGAAGTCACGTTTTTCCCACCCCCGAACTCAACCGGACTTTTCAGATCTGTTCGGAAGTTCAAACGTTCGGTTCGAACGTTCGGTTCAGACGTCCGAACAGACCGAGTTCGGGTCGAACTCCGAACAGTGTTTGCCCATCCCTACTCCCCGCCACACCTGATGCTATGTGGCTTAGGTACTTACTGGCTCCCATTACCAAGGGAGGAGGAAGAGTGAGAGGAGCTGGGCAGGCTTAGAGCAGCTGCGCTGCAGAAATGGAATTGGGGGCAGAGCCTCGCGCATGTGTGAGAATGGACAGGGCTTAAAGGCTCTGCATGCTTCTGTGCACAGAGCCTTTAAGCCCTGTGCACTTTCACACATGTGCAAGCCAGTCGTGGGGTGCTGTGGTTGGTCAGTAAAGCATGGAGGTGGGGAGAGAATGATGGGAGGGAGAGGGAGGCAGCGGCTTGTGGGAGGGGGTGGGCTGAGCTGACCAGAGGGCATGCATGGCCAGTTCTTTTTCAGCCAAGGGGAGGGGGGAGATGGAGGGAGCAGTGGGGAGGGTTCAGTGCAGCAACAGAAAGACCCTCCCTCTGGCTTTCGATGTGCTGATGTATATGGCCACACAGGTGCTCATGGGACACTGATGCATTAAAAGCAAAGGGGAGTGGTTGGAAGAGGGGCCAGGGCACAATGGCTGGGTTCCTATGGAGGAACCCAGCCAATCAGGATGGTTTTAGGGCACCTTTTCCAGGTGCCCTAAAACTAATCAGAGCCATGAGGAGTTTATTTATTTATTTTATTTATAAAATATTTTAATCCCGTCCCTCCTGCCAACAGGGCAGCTTGGGGTGGCAAACAACAAATTAAAACAATAAAAACAATTTAAAAGTTAAAAATCCCGTATGCAGGGAGTTCTCTCCCCCACTCCCTACCCTCTTTAGGGGAGAGGAGCGGAAGAGAACAGAATACACAGTAGCAGCCTGGGACTGGTCTGGACTAGTTTGGAGGCTGCTGCAGAAGAAAGCAAACTGGATTGGTCTACTTTGGTGAGTAATTTCTTTTAATTTCTTTTTTCTTTATTTGTTTACTTTTCTTCCTGACTTGTTGTTCTTCACTATGGTACAGCCCCTTTTAATTGTTTCCCCTACTTGAGTGATGTTTTTGTTATTTAGTTTATTTTATTAGTATTTATTTTTAAGTTTAGTTTTAATATATATTTGGTTGTTTGGATATCTTGAATATATTTTTTGATGTTTTAAAATATCTTTAGACTAAAGTTTTGGTTGACCATACTGTTTGCTAAAGTACTCTGTCTAATCTATACACACTGTATATATACTTGGTGTACTCTGTACACACACACACACATACACACACTGTGCAGTAGGCAAAAAAATGCATACAGAATTAAAACGTTTTTCTAAAGCTTTTGTCACGGGTTGGAGGTCCACACCCCCACTTTACCGGGTTTGAGTGACTCAGTTTCCCTCGCGCACAGCCCGCTTGAATTAGTTTCTCTCTCTGGCTAATTTAAGTCTGCCACAGGGACGACTCCTTTGTCACTCAAGGGCCCAATCCTTCCCGTTTACAGACTCTTTACTCTCTGGGTTTGCAAGAGCTTGAGGGCGCTTGTTGCTCACTTGTGTTCCAGTGTTAGACACAAACACTTCTTCATAAAGATAAGAAGTAAGTTTATTGATTACATAAGCAAGATAGTTGATAGAGTGGTTACTAGAAACCAAAGGTAAATATAATGCATTCCTGATCTATACTGGTTGAGTTCCTAAATAAGCATCTTACCCTATAAAGGTCCATAAGTTTCTCTCAGTCCTTTGGTGTAAGCGACTGGGTCTCCAGACTTAGTTGGTAGAAAGCAAAATCATGTCTCTCTCAGTTCATGGTCTCCAGCCTGACTTGCTGGCAGGCTTTCGTATGCAGATGTAACTGCTCAAGGTGGCTCTGGGCTAGCGATAGCGAAGCTCGCTTAATGGCCTTTGTTTAAGTACCCTTCCTCGTTCTTTGTCTCTCATTTCCCACCTTTGGGGAGACCTGAAGTGTGTCACGTAGGCAACCCAGGCAAACATGAAGGTCCATTTACATCTCCACAGGGTTCCGTCTGGCAAGTGCTCCCAAAGACACATTCTTTGTATCTCTTTGCATTTCCTGTAGCTTGGTCACATGTCACAGGCCTAATTTGAGTTTTACAGTTCTCAATTATAACATTACATACACGTGGAACCTTTTGCTTTACATATTTACCAGACTTGTAGTCTACATGTAGGACCATGTTACACGTGTGTGACCCTGTGTTATTCCATGACAGCTTTATTTGCAGATTCCGTATATTTAATATTTTTGCAGCAGTGTGAACACTTCAAAAATACTTGCTATTCATATGACCTTATAATGTTTCTGAAAGAATAAAATAGTTGTGCTTTCTTGTGATAGCCCCTTTGAATTCTGTTGCTCTTCCTGAGTGATCTGATATTTGAGAAACATTTTGGTTGAACTTCTAAACCATGATCCAGCTCAGCCCCACTGCCAGTGCAAGGGGCCATGCGCTGGTGGAGGGCCAACTAAAAGAAAATTTCTGGGAGCGGGGCGGGGGGAAGGTGGGTGCCGGTGGAAGCGGACTTCCAGCGGACAGATGGTCACACCTCCTCTGCTGGCAAGGTAGTAGGGAAGGGGGTACATCCCATGTTGGGGCCCCCAACTCACTGGGTGTGCCCCACTGGGGCTGTGGGCATCCCACCGGAGTACTCCCCCCCGGGGGGGTTTGCCCATAAGCCCCCCCCAGCAAAAACAGCTGCTGCGTCAGTGCTCCCTTATTCCTGCACAGTCATCTGGTAGGCCATCTTCACCCTTAGGAGCTGCTACACAGATACCCTGCCAGCCCCCGAACTCCAAAGCGTGAGAGCCCTGCATGGTTCCCCATGTGTCCTGACTCCTGTTCCAGCACCATGGCACCAGTGAGGTATGGGAGGGGCAGGGTCTTGCAGGGGACTGCCCAGCACTCCACACCCTAGAGTGAGTGGTGTGGGGGTTGGAGGAACGCCAGGCGGGCATGTGATGGCTCCTGAGGGTCAAGGCACCCCTGCCTGCCCTCCTCCCTCCTCCCAGTGCTCCACCTCCTCCATCTGCATCCAGCACGGTGCAGGGGTGGGAGCTGAATTTGGTGCTGTGGTCACAGTGCTGTCTGCTGGTGCAGCATTCCCCTGCGCAGAGGAATTAGGTGGATTGTGGTCTGAATGTTTAAATTATCTGGGATATTTTGGTGGACTTGTACAGTGGAAAAAATTACAGACATAATATAGAAGCTTTTCCAAAGGATTTATTTGGTGACCTGCTATATTCAATCTTTCTGTTGCACCATGTATATGTCAAAAATACTTGCTTTACAGTTTGCATGGTCTTATGTGGTTTTAGTGTTTTTTTCCCCCACTCTACAATCAAACTGATGCTTCTGGGAATTTGGGATCTTTCCATGTATTTTTTCTCTTGTTCACTGGCCTGGGAAATTGCAGGAAGGATACTGAAAGTGCTAGACCAGAGGTGGGGAACCTTTCCACTCCCAGGGACCAACTGAAAAATTAGTACAAGTCACACAAGTTTGATGCAGAAGTACCTTCGGAGTGCACTCAGAAAGAGGAGGGTCCATATTATGGATCTGTGCCCTGAATCTGTCCCCTATCCTTGCGTACATGCCCTCATCTCTGCTCCCTTAACTGAACTCAGATTTTCAGTTCTTGAGTGTAGGTACTATATTGTTTGCTAAAGTACTCTGCCTAGAGCTGCATTGGGTAGCACTTCCGCTACCCATGGTAATACCTGCATTTCTGGGCACCCGATGGGGTACCCAGACCTTCAGGTACCTGGTGCCTGATAATGCAGGTATTATTGGGACATTCCAGGATATCAGTCCCAGCATATGCGGCTCCCCAGGGCCTGGGCTGCCCTGTACTCATAGCTGCTCTCTGCTTCTTTCTGGTCCACGTGCCGCTCAGGTGAGCAGGCAACCTCTGCACTCAGCTTTTTCTGAGAGAGGGAGGGAGTGAGGAGGCCTCTTCCCATCTGAGTGTGCCCCCTAATTGGTCCCCTGTTCCCAGGAGGAGCCATATCAGGGGAGTACAGTGTGGTCCCCATCCTGGGAAGAGGGGACCCACTAGGGAGCAACACACAGATGGGAAGAGGCCTCCTTGCTCCCCCCCCCCCCCTTGCTCAGAAAAAGCAGAGTGGGAAAATTCCTGCATACGGGCCTGGGAGAAGCAAGGAGCAGCCAGGAGTCAGGAGCAGAGAAGAAGCAACCCAGCCCATGAGGTGAGTCAGCCCAGATCCTGGTAGCCCATTGGCTTGTGTTTGAGTACCAGATGGTGCCCAAACATGCCTGGGGTGAGTTGGTCACCCCAAATTTGGTGGGCTGCCCGACTGGGTATTCAGTTGCAGCTCTAATTGTGCCCCATGCTGCCTCTTCTAGGCATGCCCTCTTTTTGCCTAAATGCAACTGAAGTGGATGTAACAGCTTTGTGGTAATGTGCAGTGAGTTGTCCGGATCAGGTCCTCAAAATACTCAGTCACGTAGGGAATTGGCAAATATCAGTTTATTTATATACAATTATCCATCAACTATGCCAGGTATGCAATCCCTCCGGCCCCCTGTGGCTATCTAGCCCCAGCCGAGTCGGGTAGCAGTCCACTGACTGGTGAACAACAAACAGTCTTTACTTGCTCTCCTTTGTGGCAGCCTTCAAACCTCCTCTCTATCAGAAGTAGTGATGGGTATTCCTCTGCTTCCAGGCAGCTTCTCCTCTCAAGAACCCCAGAACCACGGGCAGCCACAGCAGAGCTCGTTGTCCTGCTGGAGCCCACCACAGACTGAAACTTGGCTACTTCAGCACTTCTTATGCATCTGGGTGGCCACATCCAGTTTCCAGTCACTTCTGCTTCCTGTCAGCCACTCTGGGGCCTTTCCTAAAGGGCTAGCAGCCCTGTTTGACTGCACTCTGTTACAGTGGGATTGGGAAGGAGGGAACTGTTTGGGTCCTTTCATGCATACTAAAACTGCAGTTCACACTAAAGCTTTCCCCACAGTTAGGCCTTTCCCTTTTAGGGTAAATTCTCTGGTGTGTAGTGTACTGAGGGAGGACCTCACCCTGTAGCATTTCCCATTCAGGGACACATGTAAAGGGTCTCCCCTCTGTGGATTTTCTGATGTATATTGAGTGTCCCAAGTTCCCTTAAGCTTTCCTCGCATCCCTGACATATTCAAGATTTCTTTGGATTCTTTTTTTTAAAATAGCAAATTTAAAAAGTGAAGCCAATCACACATACGTATAATGTCCCCTCATTTAAAACCTTGGGCTGCCATTTTTTCCCTAGCACCTGATCTACAGGAGCAAATACTGTTTTTCCCTTTTTGATTTTTTCACGCAGAGCTTTGCATTTTGCTCTGCATACACGTCCCCCCCCCCCCATTCATTGTATGTTCTATTCAATTGATCATGCAAGTGTGAAATTTTAATGCTGGCCCTGCCCCGTCAGCCCCACCCACTGCCCACCAACAGAAAAGTCTACAAACCGCTGCTGCTCTTAGAATCACAGAGCTGTAAAGAACCCCAAGATTTATCTAGTCTAGCCCTCTGCTATTTTTTTTTTTAAAAAAAGTTTTGTTAGTTATATGTAAAGCGCTCTGAGTGCCATGGCAGGGGGCGCTATATAAAAATAAAGTTGTTTATTATTATTATTATTATTTTATTATAGAAGATTCACGCTCCCCCTCAAAGATGTCTAATCTATTTTTAAAGGCCTCCAGCGGTGGGGCCTCCACAACCTCCTGTGGCAAATTATTTCATTGCCTGGTAGTTAGAAAGTTCCTTCTAGTGTTTGACCTAAACCTTCCCCCCCCTTAATTTTAAGCCTGGTGTCTCTAGTTTTAACCTTGGTGATCAGAGAGAACATCTGGGCACCATTTTGCTATTACAGATTTTACATTTTACATATTGTCTTTTACATATCTGAAAGATGAGATTATGTTCCCCCAACCTCCTTTAATCTCCTTTGTTCCTAGGCCATACATTCTCCTTCTTTCAATCTCTCTTCACAGGTCTTCCTCTCCAACCCCTTTTATAATCTTTGTTGCTCTCCTTTGAATCCTCTTCAGCCTGTCAGAATCCTTCTTAAACTAAGGCATGTGAAGTATGAACGTCAACACCACTCATTGGCTTCCTGAGTTAGGATACACTGAACAACTCTCACAATAAAGTCCCAAGATGGCCAGAAATCAGCAGGTAAGTAATTGTGCACACAGGGTATCTGTCATTCTACTGAGTCTACATCCATGCCACCCCAAGTCTACGGTCATACCACCCAGAACATGCCCAATCTCGTCTGATCTCAGGATTGGGCCTTGTTAGTACGTGGATGGAAGACTGCCTGGGAATACCAGGGGCTGTCTGAAGGCAGGACTAGAAATAATGGGCTCAAATTACAAGAAAGCAGATTTTAGTTCAACGTTAGGAAGACTTTCTAATGTTAACGGCTGTTGTACAGTGGAACAAATAGCCGAGGGATGTGGTGGGCTCTCCTTCGCTGGAGGTTTTCAAACAGAGGCTAGATAACCATCTGTCGGGGATGCTGTAGCTGTGGATCACCTGCATTGAGCAGGGGACTGAACTAGATGACCTCTGTGGTCCCTTCCAACTCTATGATTTTATTGCGCCAGTAGACTTGTTGCCTAATGGTCTTGTTCAGCAGACCTGTTCTAGGCAGCGAACAGCTTGGTAAATTCAGGCTGCCTCTGTCTAGAGACCAAGTCATCTGCTCCCCACTATGTGGAACTTAACACCTATTTTGCAGACAAAATCACTTGTATTCACCGCACTGCATCAGCGGTAGGATTTTCAGGACCTGGGTTGGTGGAGATTGGGTGCCTTCAGATCATACGTGAGGGAGGTGCACACATGAGTCGAGTTGGCCCATTGTAGGGCATGTATGGTGCAGCCATCTTTAGCTTTTCTTGTATCTCATGCTATTTCAGAGCTGAGCTGACTTCATCAGAGGTGACAGGTCTGGTTTGTAGGCCACAGCCTGGACCATCGGGCAGCAAAAGTGGCCAGGAAGGGTGTGTTTGGAACCCAGCTAGGTCTCAATGGCTCTGCTGAGATATCATGAATGGGCAAGAAAGGCATGCTGTGGGAGGAGCTCATGCCTGCCTTACATGCAGTTATGGGCCTTCTTCCCCCAAATGTTTTGGTCATCCATGTGGGTGAGAACAACTTGCCCAGAGTGAAGGAGGTAGATATGATATTCAGTACTAAGAGGAATTTGTTGGAGGTTTTAGCTATGTTCCCTGGCAACCTTGTGCTTTGGACAAGGAGGATATGGTGGGAGTCGGGGGCTGAATACCCTAGGAAGCTGGAGAGGAGAAGCTATTTTAGATCTTGTCCTAACTGGAGCAGAGGGTCTAGTGGAAGGAGTAATGGTGGCAGAGCCACTTGCTAATAATGATCACAATATAATTAGGTGAACATGTTATTAGGAGACAGATTACCTAATAATCTGTCTGTCACAAGGGTGTTTAACTTCAAGAAAGGAAACTATGCAAAGATGAGGAAGTTAGTTAAAGGGAAAGTAAAAGGGGAAATCATCAGGGTCAAAGGCCTGCAAGGGGCATGGAGACTATTGAAAACGACTATCTTAGATGGCCAGATTAAATGTATACCACAAATCAAAACAGGCAGTAAGAGAACCAAACAACTGCCTTCATGGCTGAATGGTAACATTAACGAGGCTACTGGAGCCAAAAAGCTGTCCTTCAAAAAATGGAAAAGTAGTCCAAATGTGATAAATAGGAATGAGCACAGACATTGGCAAAGAAAGCATAAAACTATTATAAGGCAGGCCAAAAGGGAATTTGAGGAAAATCTTGCTAAGGGTACAAAATACAATACCAAATTTATTTTCCAGTACATCAGAGCCAGGAGGCTTTCTAGAGGCAGTTGGTCTGCCAGATGATCAGGGAATAAAGGGGATGCTCAGCAACTACAAGGCCATCGCTGAGAAACTAAATCCATTCTTTGTGGCAGTTTTTACTGAGGAGGATGTTGGGGGAGATACCTACACCAGAAGTATTTTTTGGTGGCCTTCTAGAGAGGCAGTTGATCCACTAGATGATCAGCGAATAAAGGGAGAGTTCAAAGATGACAAGGCCATTGCTGAGAAACTAAATCAGTTCTTTTCATCGGTTTTTACTGCAGAGGATGTTTGGGTGATACCTGCACCAGAACCATTTTTTGTTGGTGATGAATCTGAGGAATTATCTGAAATTAGCATCACACCAGAAGAGGTCTTATTGCATATCAATAATTCAAACGGTAGCAAGTCACCTGGGATGGATGGGGAAATCCCAGGGTACTGATTCCTAAAAGAACTCGAATTTGAAATTGTTGAACTAATATCAGTCATATGTAACTTATCACTAAAATTCTCCTCTGTGTCAGATGATTAGAGGTTAGCAAATGTAACACTGATTTTTAAGAAGGGCTCCAGAGCTGACCCTGGAAACTACAGACCCATAAGCCTGACATTAGTACTAGGCAAACTGGTGGAGACCACTGTTAAAAACAGAATTACTAGGCATATTAAAAGCATGATTTGAAGGGTAAAAATCAGCATGACGTAGCAAAGGGGAGTCATGTCTCACTACTCTATTAGAATTTTATTTATTTATTTATTTATTTTCAAAATTTATATCCAGCTTTCTCCCACCACAGGCAGCCCAAAGCGGCTAACAACAATACATATAATATACTAAAACATTTCAATTCAATTAAAAAACCGCCCCAAACCCACAATTCAACAATAAAATAAGACAACCATAAAACACACCCATACCACCCTCCCTAACCCCCCCAACCCTACCCTTCTCCTTCGCCAAATGCCTGACAGAACAGCCAGGTTTTTCAGTTCCTGCGGAAGGCTGGGAAATCCGGGGCCAACCATGCCCCCACTGGGAAGGAATTCCAAAGGCGCGGTGCAGCCACCATCTGCGTGGCCCCCCGGAGAACCTGGGGGACCTACAACAAGGCACCCCCAGATGACCGCAGGGGCCGATCTAAAGTCCGGGAGGTGAGGCGGTCTCACAAATAAGCAGGGCCCAGACTGTGTAACATCGGAGCACTAGTGTAATGTGCGCCCGGCGGCCCAATCCCACCAGAAGCTGGGCTGCCACATTCTGCACCAGCTGCAGCTTCCGAGCTGTCACCATAGGTAGTCCCACGTAGAGCGTAGATTTATGAGAATATCAACAAGCATGTGGATAGGGTTGATCCAATTGATATAATATATTTGGATTTTCAAAAAGCCTTTGACCCAATAGCTCACCAGAGACTGTTTATTAAACTAAGTCATCACGAGATAAAAGGAAGAGTCCTGTCATGGATTGTTAGCTGGTTAAAAGATAGGAAACAAAGGGTAGGAATAAATGGTTATTTTTCAAGTTGAAGAGAGGTAGATAGTGAGGTGCCTCGGGGATTAGTACTGGGATCAGTATTTTCTTAACATGTTCATTAATGATCTGGAAAAGGGGTTAAAGAGTGAGGTGGCTAAATTTCCAGATGACACCAAATTATTCAAGAAAGATAGCAAGACCCAAGCAGACTGTGAGGAAGTACAGAGGTATCTTGCATGACTATTAAAATCGACATTAAAATGGTAAATTAAATTCAATGTTGATAAGTGCAGTGTGATGCATGTAGGGAAAAATAATCCACACTATGCATTGCATACACAATACTACTAGGTTCTGATCTGGGTACAGTCACTCAGGAGAAAGCTCTTGGAGTCACTGTGAATAGTTCTTTGAAGACAGCAGCTCACTATGTGGCAGCAGTCAGAATGCTAGATATTACTGCAGAAGGAATAGAGAATAAAAGGGAAAGTATCATAATGCCACTGTATAAATCTTTGGTTTGACCCCCCAACTTGAATATTTTGTGCAGTTCTGGTCTCACCATCTCAAGAAAGATATAATAGAACTGGAAAAGGTTCAGAGAAGGGCAATGAAGATGATAGAAGGGATGGATCAAATTCCGTATGAGGAGAAACTTAGCAGGTTAGGGCTGTTTAGCTTGGAGAAGACGTGATTAAAGGGGGATATGATAGAAGTTTATAAAATCAGTAGTGGAATGGGGAAAGTAAATAGGGAACTGTTGGTTGCCCTTTCCCACAATAAGAGAACAAGAGGACACTCTCTGAAGTTAAATGGCAGCAGATTTAAGACAAACAAAAGGAAGTACTTTTGACTCTGGACAATACAGTTGTAGAACTCATTGCCAAAGGAGGTTGTGAAAGCCAGCAGAATAACTAGCTTCAAACAGAAATTAGATAAATTCTTACAGGATAGAGCCTAGGGATGGGCAAACGCGGTTCGGAAGTTCGGAGTTCGGACCGAACTCGAATAGTTCGGTCGACCGAACCGAACATTCGAACCGAACTCGAATTCAGAAGTTCGGACCGAACTCGAACAGTTTGGTCAACCGAACCGAATGTTCGAACCGAACTCGAATTCAAACGTTGGTTCGGATGCGTTCGGTGAGTTCGGAATTGAATTTCCATTGGTTTCAATGGAAAACACATTATTGGCTGTAACCTATTTGTTTTTTAAGCTATGTGGCTGTAATATGGGGTGCCTTTACCTCCAATAGAACTCATTATGTGCACCAAATTGCAAAACAATTGGATAGAGGCATCCGATTTTAGAAGCAGTTGAATTATTGTATTTTGCAATATTCTACATATACATTCTTAGCTGTAACTTCTTTGCTTCACATCTAATGTAGGTGAAAC
>QEPC01003390.1:1801367-1825226 GCA_003113815.1 Sphenodon punctatus
TTGGATGGGTGAAATAGGAGGAGGATGGCAATGGATTAGGAATAGGAAGGAACAAAAACTGCTGGGAGAGAGGGAGCCTTCTGAAATGCCTGCTGTTCAGGAACAGTGACTAGCTAGAAGGTGTTGGGAAGGGGGGAGGCAATCAGTTTTATTTCTTGCTGAGACCGCCTCACCGCAAGCCCCATTGGCTCCGTGCAGCCTAGCCCGTGGCCAATCGCAGACTGTGAAGCCAGTGGTCTGAGGCGGAAAGGGATGGTGATTGGGCAGGCTGACTGCTACTCCCAGGCTCTCCACCCATGGTGCCTGGAAGTCTGCTCCTGTCCTCAGCTGACTCCCCCTCCCTGTCACATTTTGCCTTCCAGTGACACGTTTTTGCCACCTGAACTCATCCAAACACGACCCGAACTGACCGAACTGTTCAGTCATTTCGACATTCGGAATTGAGTTCAGTTCGGTCAGTTCATGTTTGGATTCGGGATCGGTCGTCTGAACAGGGCAAGTTTGGGCTGAACTCCGAACCGCGTTCGCCCATCCCTAGTAAGCAGGAGAGGGGTCACATCTCCATGACCTGTACTTGTCTCGAGCTACTGTAGCTGGCCACGGTCAGAGACAGGATGCTGGGCTAGATGGATCATGGGTCTGACCCAGTATGGCACTTCTTATGTGCTTATAGAAATGCTAAATAATGACATGATTTTGGACTAACAAAACTACAAACTACAGAAAACCTTTGGACTGGCTTTGTGACATAAGCTAACAATAATGTGACATACTTCAACCTTGTTAGTAGGGATGTGTGAACAGAACCAAGTTCAGAAATTCGGTTCGGTTCGAAAATCAAGTTTGGTTCGAAAGTTTGGTTTGGTCGACCGAACTATTCGCGTTCGGTCGAATTCCAAACTTCCGAACCGAGTTCGTACATTCAAAACTGGGGTTTTTTGCCTTCTGAACTGGTTTGGATTCGACTGAACAGTTAGGTCAAATTTGAATTCGGTTCAAAAGTTCAGTTCAGTTGACTAAACTATTCAAGTTCGGTTCGAACTCCGAACTTCTGAACCGCGTTCGCACATTCCTACTTGTTAGAGACAATGAAAAAAATCTCACTCATGTATTAGTTCTTACAAGCTGGATGTATACATCTCTACTGCCCTAAACAAGTAAAGCAGTCATCACAACTTGGTCTTTGTGCTGAACTTTTGAACTATACTACTGGCATCTAAATATGTTTCAGACTTCTGTTGGATCCACATCTCCTGTCAAATCTCTTTCTGAAGGCAACGAATGTAGGAGCCTGCTTTTTCTCTCCATTAGCTATGTTGGTCATCAAGAGAATAATAACAAAGGTTCCAACCCATCTCCCGAAGCTACTTACCCTATCTGAAAGCTCTCATGTTCTGTTCTTCTCAAAAGCCACTCACACATTTTCCTTGCCTCCCCTCAAGTCTCTTCCCATGCAATGATGCACAATTCAGTTACTCCATTCCAATCAGGAAGCCTATTCCACAAACGTGGGGATGGTGGGATTTCAAAATGACTGCCAGAACTAGGGATTATAGCAGTGGCTGCTACAACAGGCCTCCAAAATTAAGAAAGGAACATCAGAACCTGAACCCCAAACCAATGGAGGGACATGCTCCCAGTGTCTTCCCCGTTTTTACACCGACATTTGTCATCATAGGTTCCTTCCAATAAGGCGTTAGGGAGGGCAGAAGTTTCCAAACTGTTAGCTGGGACTGGGCTCATGCCATCTGAGGATGCGGACATGATTCCAACTGACGTGTGATATATTCTGTCTTTACTGTTCTCTAGGGTCATGGTTTAAACTTGACTACTCTGTGGGTTCATGGGTTTATATTGAAGTTACACAAGCAAAAGTTTGGGAACCACTGATATAGGGTACTGTAATTTTTCAATTCTATTTGAGATGAACAATTTGGCATACTTTTTCATGTACATAAGACCTGAAAAATGGTGCTGGAACATTGTCTCATGATTGGAAAGTGAATGTGTAGTTTGCCTATGTATAGTATTTAAGGAAGGAGAGCAACAGATGACAGTAACTTGTCTGATAGCTTTAGTCTTCTCACGCAGTGAAGAATAGATCAGTCTTTCAAAGGCTCTGGCTCACATGCGCATTGTTAAAAGCAAACATTTTTCTTTTCTCATTGTTTGGTACCATCTGGATGTAACTCCTTTTGTGAGATAGAAACTATATCAATCTTTTCCCAATGTAAGGCCTCAGGAACTTTGATTACTATCAAGATATTTGGAGAGAACTAATAAAAAGAGTGCACATGCCATCCCTTGACGATATTTTTTCCCCTCCACACAGTAACGACTTTCAGAGTTAATCCGGAGCTCTGAGGGAGGGGAAAAAAAGAAGAAGAAAAAAAGAAGTTCTTCATTGCCCAAAGCCATAGCAGCAGCGCTCTGGTACTCGTGCTTGTGAAATGCATTTCATGCCTCATCTGTTACCTAAATGAGATGTGAAAGCAGTTCACACCTCGTTTACATTTGTGCTGTTTTATAGAACAGCATAGACACAGTTCCATGAAAGTAATGAAATGAGGTCACCCACCCAGCTCTCTCCTTGGATTGAATCCATGTGGCCTGATCCTCTCAATTCAACAAATTGGAAATGAATCTCTTTCTCTGAGGCTGTTCACGGTGAAACATCTTCACTCTCAAGCATGTGGTAGTCTTGGGTATTGTACAGGGGAGAGTAAGCTGTTTGCCCTGCATTTATATTAGTGATGTAGGAAACGAGAGCAATTCCTTCTGGACTGAAGGTGATTGAATCAACATGAAAAGTGGTAAAATTGATAGTGTCGGGGAGGCGAGGGTGGGGTGGGGTGGGGAGAGAAGAAAGAAAGAAAAAGGGGTCCAGTGACTACATGCCAACTTCTTTTTGGACATGTGTGCTGCTGTAATTTGGGTGAGTTGCAAGTTTGGCCCAGAGATGGAGAGAAAGTGTGATGATATCTTTTACTGAACCATTTTCTATTGTCTCCAGGTCTTACGTTTGGGACCAACATAGGATCCACACTCTCTAGAAAATTTGACTCGGGAGCAGAACTTTCCCCAAACATATAGGGATGTTTGGGTGTTCTGAACCCAACTGCAGAACACACTTCTGCACAATTGTCGGGATTTCAGTAGTACTGCCTTCCATGTTTTCAAAAACTAGGGGTGGGAATACCGGTAAATCCGGAATCCGATAATGCCGGTACCAGGCGTACCGGCATTATCAGATTCAACCCGGTAAATCCGGTCCGGTTACCGGATTCCGGGTACCGGATTTTTTACATTGCAGCCATTTAAAAATGGCTGCAATGTAAAAGCCCCACCAAAAAAGTAAAAAAACACAACCCCTCCCTGAGTCCAGGCTGCGCGGGTGGAAGGGGGGACACCCCCCACCCACCCTGCCCAGCCTGGATTTTTGTTAAAAAAAAGAGCCCACCCCCCAGCACCAGCGGCCGCGGCATCCCCGCAGCCGCCGGTAAGTATAGACCCGATCCCTGGGGGGGGGGTGTTCACCCCCCCCAACCCCCCAGGGATCACCCCTACTAAAGTTGAGTGCTTACCTTTGCGGAGCTCCGGGTGCGGTGGCGGCGGGCGGTCTGGCGGCCTCAGCGCCGGCGGGCGGTCTGGCGGCCTCAGCGCCAGCTGTGGCTGCCGGCGTCAGAGACGCTCTAGGCCTTCCGGGGAACTTCCGGGTTTCCTCGGAAGGCCTAGAGCGTCTCTGACGTCGGCAGCCACAGCCGGCGCTGAGGCCTCCGGACCGCCCGCCGCTGGACCGCCCGCCGCCGCCGCACCCGGAGCTCCGCAAAGGTAAGCAGCACTCAACTTTAGTAGGGGTGATCCCTGGGGGGTTGGGGGGGTGTTAAACACACACACCCCAGGGATCGGGTCTATACTTACCGGTGGCTGCGGGGACGCCGCGAACGCTGGTGCTGGGGGGTGGGCTCTTTTTTTTAAAGGGGACACAGTGCCCCATTGAAATCAATGAAATAAAACCGGTACCGGTATACCGGATTTAATCCGGGAATCCGGTTCTTTGAGAACCGGAAATCGGTAAATCCGGTATCCGGTAATACCCCGGGGTCCCACCCCTACCACTGTCACCCATCCCCTATTCCTGCCTGCCAAACGCTTTGCCAAAAAGAAAGGTCTTGCATCCCCTCCAGAATGTGCTCCAGTTCAGACTCTGGTGGACCTCCAGGGGCAGGGGCAGCAATCCCTCTGCAGGCCCTCGTTGTACAAGCAAAATTGATGGATGGAACCCGTAAGAGGCAACTCCTGGCTGACTGTAGGATTGCGATGGAGCATCATAGGAGAGACAGTCATCTTAGGAGCCTTTATTGTTCATTTGTATCATGTTTTCAGGTTCTTCTGTGGAACCTCAAAGGCTAGAAGCTTTTTTTTCTTCTTTCCTACACTGAGAATTCCATGAAATAAAGTGGAAAGGGGAGATGGGACTTTAAGAAAAAACACTGGCTGTTGAGAGACTCACAATATAATTTGCAACGCAGACAGTCAAAGATACTATGGGGAATGGCTTTCATATGAGGTGAGGAGAGGCTTAATAGCTTAGGGATCTTCAGTTTAGAAAAGAGATGACTGAAGGGGGGAAAAGAGAAAGGTTTGCAAAGTCATATTATAAAATATATTTTTGAGGGTGGGGAGGGGAAGAGTGGAGTTGGCCTTCTGTAGGGTTTGTATTTTCAAGATTTTCTCTTCTTTTTTTAACTGAAAGCTGAAATATATTACATTACACTGGTGCTCCAGAGTCTGCACTAGCTGCCAATAGCATTCTGGGAATAATTCAGTGTGCTGGTTTTGACCTATACAGCCCTAAATAGCCTGGGCCCTGCATATCTAAAGACTGACTTCCCCCTTATATCTCCTCTGAGCCTCTAAGATCAGCTGAGAGCGCTCTCTTGCAAATTCCATCATTGCACCAGGTCCATGCAGTATGGGCATGCAGAGAGGTGTTCTTGATGGCTGCTCTGGAGTTCTGGAATTCTCTTCCCTTTGAGGTTTGGCAAAACCCTAGTCTGAGCATCTTCTGGGCTGTAAGATTTATTTGGCTAGATATTTGACAGGCAGGGTTAAGATTTGGAGGGGAGGATTATGGGTTTTGTCTTCTGTATTTTATATGCTTGTTTTGATATTGTTAGCTGCCTTGAGCATTTGGGGAGGGATAAAAATTGAATTCAATAAGTACACAAATAAAAATAAATAATAGAACTGGAAAAAAAGATGGAGACAAGGGCGATGAAGATGATCCGAAGTATGGAATGGATTCCAAGTGAGCAGAGGCCTAATGGGTTAGGGTTCTTCAGGTTAGAGAAGAGCCAACCGAGGGAGGATATAATAGAGGTTTACAAAATCACCAAGCAAAGTGGAGCAAGTAAATACGCAGTTGCTACTTACCTTGTCTCAAAACAGTACAACAAGGGGACATTGGAGGAAATTATTAATTGGCAGCAGGATTAAAACAACAAAAGGCAGAACTTTTTAATATGGTGAACTGACCTGTGGAACTCATTGTTGTCAGGGGATGTTGTGATGGTCAACTGCATAACTGGGTTCAAAGAAGAACTGGATAAGTTCTTATAGGATAGGTCCATAAATGGCTATAGTCAAGTTGGGTAGGGAATGACACCTCTCACTGTCGGAAATTGCAGTGAGCAGCAGGGAATGGATCATTTATTTTAATGACTTTTGTGCACTTCAGTGAAGCAACTAAAGTTGTCCATTGTTGGAGACAAGATGTTGGGCTAGATGGATCATTGGTCTGACCCAGTGTGACATTTCTTATGTTCTTTAATTGGCAAATCTGGGATTTATAATCAAGTGCCCCTGCCTCTGTAGCTTTGTGTACCTATCAACTCCCATGCAATTGGAGTGTAAAATGGTACTTTTTGGAATGGCTTATTACACCTGCTTTGCTTGGGTGCAATTGACTGCATAAAAGGTAGTGATGGATTCAGCCCTAAGTATAATAGAAGTGTGAAAATTCAACCACCTTAATTTTCTTTTCTTTTCCTTTTAAACCAAGCCCCAGGTGCCCAAAGATGAATTAATAAAAATATTCCATGTGATGGTCTCATTATAAAACTCCATTAGATTCCCCCACCCCACCCCCAAAAGTGCTTTTAGTAGAAAAATCTGAACCGTGAATAAATTATGCCAATGCTCCGCTAAAGCACTGGGTAGGCAGCTATAGTGCTGCAAGATGTGCATTCCATTGAAACAAATATGCTAATTCTGGAAGTTTGACAGCTACCTCTCCTCTGCCTCCTTGAAAAATTAAACTTTATAACTCCTCTTGGAGTGCTTGAAAGCTGGCTGGGGAGTAACTTTCTTTGCAATAGTTTCATTTCTTTTCAACTTATTTCATGTCATCAGGTGAGAGGAGGCCTAGGATTGAAGCCAGCTTAGAAACACAGAGACTCCCAGTAGGCCCACTAAACTTGATGGTTGATCTGGGCTACTTCTCTTTTTAATACGTCCCTCGTTGCAGTGAGGAGTTGAGGTTAAGGAGAAAGCTCAGATGATTTCTTTTTAGAACCAAAGATTTTATGCATTGTGGCTGTTTCTGTTCAGTTTCTTGAATTGTTGATATAAATGAGTCTTGGATCTTGTCGACGATAGAATTAATTAGGATGGAAATATAAATATAAGTTGCTGCCTAATGGAGTCAGACCAATGGTCTGTCTTAGCCCAGTATTGTCACAACCTGACACGGCAGCAGGGTTTCAAATCCAGATCTTCAGGGTCTCTAGCAGAGGCAGGCAATGCTACCCGAGTCCCTCCAGGATCCCCAGCCAAGGTCTCACCCAGCCATGCTATCAGAGATTCTAAGTTGGAGATGGCAGAGATTGAACATGGGACTTTATACATGCACAGCATACGTTCTACCGCATGAGCCATGGTCCACAATCACGGTGGCCCATAAATTAACCCCTCAAGCACTGAAACAATTCTGTGTATACTTCTAATTAAGGTTCTGATCCTCAAAGTGATCTGCTAAAGCAAAACCTATTCACTTAAAATGCACTTCATGCCTAGAGCTGAAATGAGTATATGCTACTATATGGTATATAGCCAGGGTGTAGTTATCATTATAGAAACAACAGGTGCAGTTGCACCAGGGCCTATGAACTCAGGGGGCCCCAGGATTGCTAGGTGTCCTGGGATTCCTGCTAAGTACTTCCATGGAACAACAGAAATTAGAGGTGTACACCAGGGGCCCATGCCGTTTTCATTTTTGTTATTTAAATCTGACATTTTTGTTTTCATAAATATCAAACTGTTGTTTTTGTTTTTGCTTTCATTTTTGTGTTCCATTGGTTTCAATGGAAAACACATTTTCAGATGTACCTTTTTTGTTTTTCACTATTTGGCTGAATCTTGGAGTGATTATACTTTCAATGAAAGGCATTATGTGTACCAAATTCCAAAAAGATTGGATAAAGGAACCCTATTTTAATTAATTTATTTTGCAAATATCTTCATATACATTCTTAGGTATAACTTCTTTGCCTCACATTTAATGTAGATGAAACTTGGCACATTTACACCCCCTTCCATATTTACTATCTCTGCCAATGTTCAGAAGGATTGGATAAAGGGTCCTGGTGGTATAAGTAATTAACCTGTAAATGTATGTCTGACTGTAACATCTTTGTAGTCCAACCAGTGTACATGAAATTTGTCAGGGATCTATATCACACTTTCACAATCATCTCTGCCAAATATCAGAAAGATGTGATAAAGGGTCCCAATTTTATATGCCTGCACAGCATATGCAGTAAAGGAACCTATGTCAGGAATTCTCTTACGTGTCACTGTGGTATAAGGGTGTTTTCAGACGTTACGGGGCCGCTTGGCCCCGTACTGAAAACAACCCATTCATTCCCTGCCGGGGTCACCCCGTCACGCCATATCAGACGTGCCGGGGGATCCCGGCGGGGAATCTGGGAGGGGGTGGGGCCGCACGGCGCAACATGCGGCCGCACGGCCCCACCCCCTCCACGCACCCCGCCGCCCGCCTTCCAGGGAGATGGGTGGGTGGCGGGGCCAATGTGGCCGCAGCTTCGGGCCGAAGTCACCACGGCCCGGGATCCCGCTGGTGATCCCGGGCCGTGGCGCGCGGCCAGATGTTACTTTTTTTTGGTCCCTGCTGGGGATCTTTTTGACCACGCTTCCCAGGACATTCCCCCGGCTAGCCCGGGAAGCGTGGTTCAAATTGACCCCATGTGCGGATTGACCGTGGAGAACATCTGGCGGCCGCCAAACAGACGTGCGAGACACATTGACCACAGGTGCGTATTCACCGTGGTTCACTGTGATCTCGTAATGTCTGAAAATACCCAATGATAGGTTTGTGGTGCCAATTGGCCAGCAGAAATGTCAACCAAATATCCTAATTCTGTGCTGTGACCATCCCAACATCTCTCCTTCACTTGTTACTAGGAAGTCAGAAGCATCTGTTCAGGAAAGAGTGAATAGAGATTCTCTTATGTCCTCTGTCACAGTGCTGCAGGATGTGATTGTGATGATAATTGGCCAGCCTGGATGTGTTAACTATGTCTCCTGATTTCTGGGATGCTATTCCCAAAGTCCCAGTTATGTCCTTTCTATGCCCACCTGAAGGCCGCCCCCTATGCCCGTCTTGAAGCCACTACTGAGTGGTCCTGTAAAGCTAGAAGCATGCAGTAATTGACCAGTGAATGTGTCTGTCAGTCTTTTGGGTTGATACACATCCTCCCTCCTACAGCCTCTCTCCCCCTGCCATGCAAGGAGCCTGCCTCTGACTGGCACTGCATGTGCTGCTATTTATCTGAATAATGGTCTTCAAGGGGACAAATTCAATTACTTATAAAATTGGGTCCCTTTATCAGATTGTCCTGTAGTTTGGCAGAGATGACAGGTAAGATAGATGACAGGGAAGGTCTGTGACATTTGTGCCATATATCATGTAAACAGGATGGAATATACAAATGTTACAGCTGGAAATGTATTTTCAAGTTAATGTCTTATATCATCAGGACCCTTCATCCAATCTTTCTGAGAATTGGCAAGTGTGGTAAGCTTGTGGAGGGACATGATATTCACAAGTTACATGCAAATTGGATGGAAGATAAAGAAGGTGTAGCCATGAACGTGTATGGAGCTTTTCTTAAAATCACAACATTCAATTGCTTCTAGAGTTTGTTCCCTTTATTGAATCATTTCAACAATTGGTACGCATAATGCCCTCCATTGGGGGTACAAACACCCCAAGGGGCATCACAACTGAATAAGAAACAAAAACGTTATAGCCAGAAATACGTTTTCCAGTTTTTTCCCTTTATTTCAAAAACAAAATGTTGTTTTCATTTCTGTTTTCATCGTTATTTTTTCATTATTGCAATAAAGATAACGAAAATGACAATTTTCATTATCGTTATTGTAATAACGAAAATGACATGCACACCCCCTAAAATCCCGCAGCTGCTGTGCATTGATAATTGATTTAGATCTTCTAACTCAGGGGTGGGGAATCTTTTCCCTCCCAGCAGTCACTTTGAAAGCTTGCACAAGCTCTGAGGGCCACAGAGAATTTGGGGCATGGGTGTTTAAGGGATGCACTCAAGGAAAGGAGGGCCCAAATCATGGATCTGTGTCATGGAACTGTCTCCTATCCTTGTTTGCACAACCTCATCTCTGCTCCCTTGCCCTGAGCTGTTTTTCAGAGATTGGAGGTAAGAACTGGATCCAAGGGCCAGACCCAGGAAGTGGAAAGGGGCCACATAAAAAATTGCTGCAGGCTGCATTTGGTCCCTGGGCCTGAGGTTCCCCACCCCTGTTTTAACTCCTTGCAGTAAGTAGGGGTCTGGAAGAAATTTCTGTTGGGAAGGGATTTGAGTGGTGCTTTGGGGAAGCACAATGCCGTGAAGCTGTGCAGATGTTTCCTAACACCATGGTCCTCTTCTGCCTTCCTTGTCCTTCAGCCGAAGCCATGATGGTTCAATCACCAGGCTTTTTGGATCAGGGAAGGCCTGGTTGTGGGAGGCAAAGTTGTTCAAGAACTCTGCCCTTCTCACAATGAATGGCTTCAAGAAAGCCCTTTCCAAGTACATGTTCTTTGGTTTTGCACATATACAGATTTTATGCCCAGACCTGACTTTCAATCTCAGAACTATCTGTACTCTCAGGCTCTGGGTAAGGAGGGGGATTTGGGGTGTTGGCTAGCTGTGGGGTTGGAGGAAGGGGCTTGATAGGACAAGGGATGGTGTTTGAGGCACTGGCTAGCTGGTGCGGGGGATGAAGCATGAGTGGAAGAGGAGGGGTTTTTAACACCATTAAGTCCATTTGAAGAGAGTAGAGGGGTATTTGGATGTGCTTGCTAGTTGGGGGAAGAACGAAGGGGCTCTGGGGAAAGAGGAGGAGGCTTTGGGGGCACTGACTAGCTGAATCCAGTCCCTGCTCTCAAGCACTGTAAGAATGAGCTCAGGGAAAGGCAGCAGAGATGAGGGCATGCATGCAAGGACATGGCATGTATCTAGGGTGGCCAAATATGCAACTTTTAGAGGACACCTATGAGTAATACAGGTTGTAGGGCTGCACTGGAGTCAATGCAGCCCTGCAACCTGTATTTCTCATAAGTGCCCTGTAAAAGTAACATCTGGCCACTAGGGATGGGAATTTCAGTTTCGGAAAAAACTGAAAGTACCCGAAAATGGCCATTTCGGATTAATCCGAAATTTCGGTTCTTTTTCAGTTTTGGTACTATCGGATCTTTTGCATTGATTTTTTGTACTGGATTTTTAACATGGCATTTTTTTCCCCATTGAAAAACTGCAATGTTAAAAATCCAGTACAAAAATCAATGCAAAAGATCCGCTAGTACCGCAACTGAAAAAGAACCGAAATACATGAGAACCGAAACCGAAATTGACTGAAACAGAAATTTTGCCCAGAGTCCCGTCCCTACTGGTAACCCTAGATGTATTCCTGGCATAGACCCCTGATCTGAACCTTTCCCAATCCTGTGCACTAAGTCCTCCCCCACCCTTTTCTCCCTGCCCCAGAACCTGCTTCTTTCCCCGAGAGGGAGAGGGCAGATGGCTCTGGGTGAGCTGGTGCAGCCGGCAGCTTTAAATGCCCCTACCCCCAACTCTTATGTGGCCCTTAGGGCTTGTAACAATTTTCAAAGTGGCCCCTGGGAAGGAAACGTTTTCCCATCCCTGGTTTAGATTGTACATCAGCCTGTTGCAGTTCAGCTTGCTTGTTTTAGTGGATTCCATTAACAGTAAGGGGTAGAATACTACTCATTTTGCTGCAGATCAGAAAACCCAAAATGGCTCTACCTATGCTTCAGCAAAACAAGGAAACTATAATACCAATAGAATGGCCATTTCATGTGGTATCACCTGGAGACTCCTATTTGACCTATAAAAAGTTCCAGGGTCAAACTGTGAGAGGGGGCAATGTCTGATACCTGTATCTTAACCAGAAACCCCAAAAAGGAAACAGTAGATCAGAGAAGACATTTTCTTTCTTCCTTAATGGTGTTGTGCATTAAGAAATCAAGCTGGGGGGACTGAGCAGAGGTGGAGTGGGCAAGGAGCAGCTATTGAGGGGCCTACATCTATCTTTTGCACCTGTGTCAATTCCAACCGAGATATGCCCCGCTTGTATCACTCCTATCTGATATCTGGTCAGATACCAAATGGTCTCAAGTTGGCATCCGGCAGATAACCGCATTACCGTCTACCGCACAACTGAACCAGGTCTGGAAGGAGGAAGTAAAAACAAATTGGGCAAATAGTAATTAAATGGTAATGCATTAAACAGTAATCGGAAAATGATACCTGGCTGGTATTCTGGTTTGGTGGTTAACCCTTGTAACCAGATAATTTTTCGGATTATTTATTTATTTAAATTTTTATCCCGTCTTTCCCTGAAGAAGGCTTTGGATGGCTTACAATGTATATAAAGCCATATAAAAAACAATCCATAAAAACAGTTAAAATACAAAAACAGCCCCCCAAACTGCCAACCCTCCTAAATGATAACCGCCAACTATCTGGAATACCAGATAGTAACACTGGATAATAAATTTGGTATCCATTTCAGCACTATTCATGCCCCATTTATTTAAATGGACTTCCACCAGAAAAATACTCTGAAGATCAGCCACCTAAATTAATTACTCATCAAGCTTTACCCCCACTAGGGCTTGATGAGTAATTAATTTAGGGGGCTAAATTCCCATGGGGATCCTCTTAATACAGATTAAAAGTGAGTGAAGAATAGTTTGGTTTTGAAAATAGATTAAACTTAACTCAGAAAGGGAACTTCTAATTCATATTAGTGTCCATCTTGTGGGTTAAATTAGCCTGTATTAAATTTACGTCCTTGGTTAATAATATTGCTTAACTATTTTCCTGTGTAGATGAGCTTTCTAGAAGAGGGTTAAGATAAAGTCATTATTATAGTTTATCTGTCAATAGTATTCTAAATAGTCATCTGTGTCTCATCCCTAAGTTCTTTGGCTTGGTAATATCTTGTAGCAATGTGTTCTCAAGATCTATTTGCTATAGAAATATTTGAAGCCTATAAACTGAATTTTGTGCAGCTTTATAAGTTATCCTTTTGATGCCAATTAATTGTGGAAGGGGGGAGGGAAATCATTTTTTGCTCTATGTGGGGAAGGCACATAAACCCTTTTTTCTGTGTGTTTATCCTGACCCTGGTAGCTCTGCATGTGGCAATTAACTGACAATCGGTATTCCCAGAGGTCTGTACATTCTGGTTAACATTATCAATGATGCCAGTGTATAAAACAATGAAGCAAATAATCTAAAACTCTATTGGCTTCTGTGGTGGTGGAGAATAATTGCTGTTGGCCAAGTGGGAAAGGACAAAATCTGTCAAGAGAGGAATGTTGTTTTCAAGATTCATAAGGGGTACTGCAAACAGCAGTAGAGATGGATAAACAACTCTAAAATATTAGTTGGCAGCATTAGAGGCCTTAATGCTTGGCTTTTTGGAGTGAAATGCTGCTAGGTGGAATGTTAGCAGCTGAGACAGCATGCAAAAGGATAGTTCTCCAAATGCTGTGTGCAATTCTTCTGCATTAAAGTCAATAGGAAACAATGACTGAGGACAGAAATGCACTCATTGCTTGGATTTGCAGACCTTCGGGTTCAATGTTTGTATGAGCCAAAAAGGTTCAGACCTAAGAGTCAGTGTGGTGTAGAGGCTAAGTGTGCAGTACCTGGATCGGGAGGTAGGGGGAAGCCCCAGTTCAAGTCTTTCCTTAGCCAGAAACTCACTGGGTGACCTTGGGCCAGTCACAATATTCTCTCAAGCTAACCTACCTCACAGGGTTGTTGTGAGGATTAAAAGTTGTGTTAATTAGTTCTGTGTGAAGCACTCCAAGTGCCA
Organism: Sphenodon punctatus; assembly: GCA_003113815.1. Lineage (NCBI taxonomy): Eukaryota > Metazoa > Chordata > Lepidosauria > Sphenodontia > Sphenodontidae > Sphenodon > Sphenodon punctatus. The sequence goes on from QEPC01003390.1 coordinate 1,814,814, forward strand.
TGGCAGGGGGTGCTATATAATAAAAATGATTATTAATAATTATTAATAATCAGCTGTGGGGGACTGGATGGGGGCGAGCCGTCTGAAGTTAAATCCCGACAAGACGGAGGTGATGGTCATGTAAAGGAAAAATGCAGAAAGGGGCTCTGGGAAGAAAGTACAGAAAGGGACTCTGGGAAGAGCAGAAGCATAAAAAAAGTTTTGCTTGCAGAAAAGTAGCAAACTAGAAAAGGAATGTGCAGCTGGGCGGCCTTGAACGCTAGAAACTGAAATAAGGGAAGAACAAGATGGGGCCAGGAAAAGGAACAGAGCCTGCTCAAGCAAGATAGTCTGGCGTCTGGGATACAACGTATAACCTTGCTTTACTAGACAAAGAAATAGTAAAAATAATGTATAGCTAGTGAAAAAACACAGCTTTAAAAGTTTGTTGCGCATGCGTGCTTTGTGCCTTTGTCTTTTGATGTATAAAAAGCTCTGGGGGCTGTCCCAAAGCAGCTCTCCTTTGCAGAGTCTGCTAACGCGTTAGCACTCAATAAACTGGATTTATGTTACCCAGATTCTGTGTACAGCCTCGAATTGGTGAGCCCACCCGAACCCAGTGGATTTAAGGAAAATCCACAACAGTCATGGGGAAGGCCGGGGGAGTGGTGGCTCCCATCATTGATGGGGTCCGTCCTGCCTTGGTATCTCAGGTTCGGAGTCTGGGGGTGCTCCTGGACCTACAGCTCCGCCTGGATGCCCAGGTGGTGGCTGTGGCGAAAGGGGCATTTCGCCAATTACATCTGGTGCATCGGCTTCGGCCGTATGTCTCAGACTCTGACCTAGCCACGATCATCCATGCTTTTATTACCTCCAGATTGGACTACTGTAACGCACTCTACGTGGGGTTACCCTTGGTGCTAGTTCAGAGGCTGCAGCTGGTGCAGAATGCGGTGGCTCATCTAACGGCGACAAGCCGATGCGAGCATATTACACCAGTGCTTTGCTCTCTGCACTGGCTGCCTATAATCTTCCGGGCCCAATTCAAGGTGTTGGTGTTGACCTTTAAAGCCCTGAACGGCCTGGGCCCACCTACCTGCGGGACCGCCTCACCCTCTGGGTTCTGGATCGGCTCCTGTAGTCGGCCGGGGGCGCCCTCCTTGAGGTCCCCTGAGTTTCTCGGGTGTTGATCTTGTGGAGGGCGTTCTCTGTGGGCGCACCGCGGTTGTGGAACTCCCTTCCGTTGGAGATCCGCCTGATTACCGACCTCCCCTCTTTCTGTAGACAATGTAAGACCTCACAACTGTCTTTCTTATACTATCTTAGGTAGGAATTTAGGATGTAAAGCAATATCTATTCTATCTTGGAAAATAAATATGCAAATATGGTTCTGAGATTATTATGGCTGCTATTTCACTAACTTTTATTAATGAAGTTATTGCTAACAAGAATACTGTCTTTAAACCCTCACCCCATAACCAGTTCATTTGCACCCCCCATATAATCAATTCACGCTGCCTCGTGGGCATAAATTAAATGGTTATGGGTGGGGGGAAGTGCGAATTGATTATATGGGGGCGGGGGCACAAATGAACTGGTTACAGGGTGGAGGCAGCATGAACTGATTATGGGGGCACAACTGAACTGGTTATCTCTCTTTTCATGGCATAATGTGCTTAATAAGCTAGCTGCATTTTGGGTGTCTGGTGTGTTTGATAGCAGTACCTCTGGACTGGTCGCACCGCATGCGTGCACAAGGCACAGGTGGCACCGGCAGCAAGAAGCAACAGGCCCTGGAGGCCAGACTGGCTAAGCTCACCCCCTCCTCCAGTAAGGCAGTGGACGCAGTCAGTATCTCTGTGCCTGCCTCACTGCCCGCCCAGCTGCCCCTGCAGTGGAACCACTCCTGGGGAGTGGTGGTAGATGCTCGGCTGGGAAGGTGAGGGGAAGCATTGGGAGGCCATGCTTGTCTATGACCACTCAGCTGAGCACCAGGTAAGGCAGCCAAGGGGTGCCAAACCAGGGGGAGAGGGGGAGAAGCATGGGGAGGCCATGCTTCTCCATGGTTGCTCGCAGTGGTGGAGAATGGGAATCCTTCCTGTCCAGAGGGAGTAAATGTTATGTAAATTTACACACTTGCATAATTAGGAAGGGCCTAATTATGCAAATTAGGCCCCACAGCAAGACTTCGCACATGGCCTCACAAACCCTGGGGCTGGCCCTGAGTATTAAAGGGCCTCAGCAGGGTGAGGCCCTTTGTATAAATGACTGATGAGGGGGTGGAGAACCTTGGGTCCTGGGGCCACATGCAGCCCACAGCTAATTTTTATTTGGTCACTTTCTAGTTCCTGGATCTGGTCCCTGGATCTATTTCCTACCCTGTAGCAGTAAATGACTGAGCTCAGGATAAGGAAGCAGAGATGAAGACATGCACACAAGGATAGGGATGGATTCACGGCACAGATCCATGATCTGAGCCCCCCCCTTCTTGAGTGCACCCCTTATGCACTCTACATCTGTGTGGCCCTGTGAGTTTGTTCTAATTTTCAAAGTGGTCCTTGAGAGGGAAAAGGTTCCCAACCCTGGGTTTAGTTGACTGGTTAATGCCACTTAGCTGACAATAGTGCTAGCCACTTGGATGACTTTCTCCCTCTTTCTTATCAACCACACATGAATTATTTCTCTAGTCGTGTCTCGGAGTCCTGCTGAGGGACCTGCACACCAGTCTCCCCAGTGTCCAGTTAGCACCAACTGAACCTTTTGTGCATAGTGATAAATGTCATCTGAAGTAGCTTGAGACTCCTTTATGTGTGCAGCTGTTCGGTGCTGTACCTTACACATCTTCATTGGCAGATAATGTCATATAGACTGTGGTCCCAAGGATCCCCCTGCCCCTCCCCCTAGCGTATATGAATTCTGAGGACAGTGGTTGCAGGCATTTAGTACGCTTTGAGTGCATCTCATATGCACTTACACTTTCTTTGCATATATTTTGCATCATGCTGAGCTTTTCTGATGAACCCCAGAATGATCTGATGCCATTATTATTTCCACACCTGCCCTTGTCCTTTCTCTCTTCTCTCTTGTTTCTCTTTTACGTTTCTCTTTTCACCCCCCTCCAAGAAAGCCTCAACACAATTCTTGTGAGAACAGAAAACTTTTCCGATCCATATTTGGAAACACCGAAGGAACGACCTTTTTGCAGCGTTTTTTCATCCATGTGGAAAAATCTGTATAAGCCAAATTATAGTGTGTGGTTGCAGTGGATGTGTTTTCAGTGAACCTTGCAGGATTGACAGGAGCATGTGGGGACTTTCTAATTTTAAAATAAGTCATCCATCCATCTGTAGCACAGTTAAGTGGCCTAATGCATTCTGTGAATGAAAAAAGGGGTCAAAACACACTTCCGTTTAGAGTCTGGTCATTTGTATTCCATGCAGCATCACTGCTTCCATTGACTTATTTCCATAAATTTGTTCCAAACATCTAAACAGAAACCTTTTGTGGTCAGCAGACTAAATTCTTTGCTGGTTTCATTTTCACCTCATGTAATCTCACTGACTGCGAAGCTACTGCTAGTAAGCAGGTGAAGAGGCAAGGTACGTAAGTTACTTGAGAATTTGGCTCAATAATTGTGAGTTTGATGGGTTCAAACACTCAAATGGTTGATGGGTTCTTGAGGAGAAGTCTGAAGATGGAGAACTTAAGGGAGAGAGGGTTTTTTTTTTTAGAAGTACTTACCCAAACTTTGTTTCTAGAGGAGGGGCACACATTCTAGAGGATTTGTACAAAATCCTTTTAAAGAGTTAAACTAACTTACATTTCCTATTTATGTTGGAAATGTGGATGACTTGGGTTGATGCCCAATAGTCTCATTTTTTCTTTTTGGTTAAAGAATGACCATGGTTAAATAATGGTCCATGGTTAAATGGTTTGGTTAAATAATGACCATGGTTCAGGGGCAGATTGGGGACTCAAAACAGCCCTGGAAAATATTCTGAAAGCAGTCCAAGCAAATCCATTACCGCGATCTAAAGTTGTAACAATTTAAAAGTGAATTGGTAGTGGTCAATAATGGACCTTCCCAACCTTTTTTCGTGGTTCATATCTTTGCCTTTGTGAGCTGAGCCCCCAAAATTTGAGTGCCGGGGGGTGGGGGAGGGGAGCCCAAAAGCAGTGGCTTTCTTTCCCTGGTTTCATCCCAGATTTTTGGTTAAACAGAGTCCAGACTGTAGGCTCTCAACTGTGTGTGTATTTGTCACTAATGTGTGGCCTGTGGATAGCTTTTATTTGGTCCCTGGATCCACTTCCTGGATCTGGACCTTGGATCCAGTTCCTGCCCAGAAGTGCTGAAAGACTGGGCTCAGGGGAAGGAAGCAGAAATGAGGGCATGCACACAAGGAAGAAGGGACAGATCCATGCTTAAGCACCACAACCCCCAACTTCTATCATGGACCACAGAGGGGGGAGGGGGCTGAGAGAGGGGTGATGATGGGCAGGGGGCAAGTGGTCATGGAGCAGTGTGGGGCCGCTGGGGAATGGGGTTGCTGAGGGGCTGGAAGAGGCATGTTGAGGGGGCAGGAGGTCATGGAGCACAAAGGGTGGGGGTGCTGAGGGGCTGGGAGAGGGGTGCTGAGGGGCAGTGAGTAGGTGGTCAGGGAGCGCAGAGGGTGGAGGCACTGGTGAAGGGGGTGGTGAGGGGTTGGGGGCTGAGAGGTTGGGGGCACAGTGTGCTGAGATCAGAGGGTGAGAATGGGGCTGGGGTGAGGCCAGCCTCAGGAAGGAGTCTAAGGGGAGGTCCATGGGGCTGGTGGTGGTGGTGGGTCTAGCCTATGGGGTACACGAGGTTCCCAGGTACTTACTATGGCTTGCTGGGCTGGCCTGCCCGGGCTGGAGGCTTCATGGTGGAGGCAGAAGCAGCCCCTGCAGGGGGGGAGGGATCACTGCAGGTTTCCTGATCAGGCAGGGAGCCTGCAATCAGAGCTGCATAGAGGCACCTACTCCACAGCAGTTGTAACTCCAGACCAGCCCATTGGCCCACTGGGAATTGTCCCGGTTTCCAGACAGCCCAATCCACCCCTGCCATGATTAAATAATGACCATGTCCCTTCTCCGGTCATCATGACGTCGCAGTGGTTGAAAGGAGTGTGGCCAGGTGGGAGCCAGGGGGTTGCATCCCCTTAAAACCCACTCCTGGCACCTTTATCTTTGCTCCCTTCCCTTGAGCTCACTCTGGACTGGCAGTGCTCAAGGACTGCATCCGTGGGCCAGATTCAGGAATTGGAAAGGGGCTAAATAAAAAACAGCTGTTGGTCAGCTTTGGCCCAGGGGCCAGAAGTTCCTAACCTTGGTCTAGACTCTGACTTTTGGTGTCTGGTAAAGGGTAAATGTACCAGCTAGTCAAAACTGGTGCTAAAAAACAAAATAGCCTCTTAAAGGGATATCGCCCTCACAATGGTCACAGACAATAAGCCCTTTCCCATTAGATTGGTATGTTCAACAATGCATAACAATAAATGGTAATTTTTAAATGAAAAGCCATGACATTCTGGTGAAATTGTAAGACCTGGCTGTTCGCCCAGGCCTTTGGGGAGGGTGGGAGGGTAGGGTGAGGTTTTTATTGTTATGAATTTTTAGATTGTTTTTATTGTATTTTTATCTGTTGGAAGCCGCCCCGGGCTGNGGTAGGGTGAGGTTTTTTTTTTAGCTCCCCCACCTTCATTTGATGATATTAGCCCTGTTTTAATATTTTATTATTATTGTTATGAATTTTTAGATTGTTTTTATTGTATTTTTATCTGTTGGAAGCCGCCCCGGGCTGCTTGCAGGAGGGGCAGGGTATAAATTTGCTGAAATAAATAAAATAAATAAATATTAATATAGTTTAAAAGGCCCTCAATAATTCCACTTCATAACTGGGCTTTATACCTTTGTACTGTTTACCTCCCCCCCCCCCTCTGAGCAGCCATGGAGAAGCATGGCCTCCCCATTTTTCTCCCCCCCCCCCCGGTTGGCAGCCACTTCCAGTGGGAAGGATAGGAGGTGGGGATGCCTGCGCTGCAAATATAGGCTGTTTCAAATGAGATGATAGCTCACATTAGCTTTCACCCATTTATTAGGTGTCCAGTATGTGGCCTCCACATGGTCACCAAAGAGCCACCACTCATGATGGAGTCAGTGCAGGGATATCGTGGGCCTGCTGTGCAGGCCAATAGGCATCCATGCGTCCGCATCTTGTCGATTAGGTTTGCCCACAACTGTTCCTGCTTCCAGGTCCTCCAGCACCATAGAGTCCCACCGAGCGCACCCAGCCAGCAGAGAGGTGGGAGCAGTAGCAGTCTCCCTCCCTCGCTGCTGCCTCTTATCTTAGAGGGACTGCCTCACCTCCCGGGTTCTGGATCGACCCCTGTGGTCATCCAGGGGTGCCCGTCTCAAGGTGCCCCGAGTCTGCCGGGGGGCCACACAGGGGAGAGCATTCTCGGTGGCCACACCGCGGCTGTGGAACTCCCTCCCGGTTGAGGCCCAGTTGGCCCCAACCTCCCCTCCTTTCGAAGTTGTAAGACCTGGCTGTTCCACCAGGAATTTGGCGAGGGAGAGGGGTGATGGAGGGGGGGAGTGGGTTAGGGTGAGTGGGTTATTTTATTATCCTCCTTTTTATGTCTTGTTTTTAGTTGCTGTTGTTGTTTTTAGTGTTGATTGTAAGCTGCCCTGAGCTGCCTGTGGCAGGAGGGGTGAGGTGGTAAGAATTTTAAATCAATAAATAAATGATGAGGATGGATCCATGGTATAGAGCCATGATCTGGACCCTTCTCTTCTTCCCCTATCCTGAACACACCCCTTAAGTGCTTCTCTCCCTTCCTATCCAACCTATAGAGCTTGTACTTATTTTCAAAGTGGCCCACTGAACAGAAAAGGTCCCCCACCTTGACCATAAACCATGAGTCAAGGTGACCACCCTTGCCTCAGGACCAGTTCTGCTGGGGCAGACTACACCAAGAAGCTGGTGTAATTTGGTGGTTTAACAGGGGGAGCAAACCGACACAATAATAACAAATAATACATTTCACTTGTATAGTGCTCCCCTGCCAAGTGGTGCTTGGAGCACTTCACAACATTACTACAAAAAGAAAAAACACCAGAAAAAAAACTCAAATTCATATAAAATTAATTTAAAACAGTTGAAATAATAATAATTATGGAGCCACACTAGTGGCTCCGTTAGTTAAGGCGGAGCTAACGTTCTGTATTGAGAGTTCCACTGACTTCAATGGAGTTCCCTGGGGCAAATTCCTCTGGCTTGAAACCCTGAAGTTGATGGGTTTTTCTCTGTGAGCATACACTTATAGTCACAGATGGCTGCATAGGACAGATATTGAGTATGCTAAGTATGTGCTTTGGTCCAATACTTCATGTTAGATGAGGTGTCAAGATGTCCCTGGCATTTAAAAAGTGCTTGCGCTTGCTGAGGGAGCAGGAGGAAAGAGGAGCTGGATGAGGTGGAGGGCCTGGGGGGTCTGTGAGGGGAAGAGGCCAAGGGAGCAGGAGGAGGGAGCAGAAGGGGGCTGGGGGNTATTAAATCACTAATTACTTTTTCAATCTACTTTTTAAAAAACACACAAATTAGATAAGCAAAAAACCTACGGTTTTACAAACTTAGTTAAGGCAGATTCATACCAGAAATTGTATGTTAAGGCTCTTGCTTTAACTTCCACACCATGTAAGCAGTAAACATGTTGTATGGCTTCGCATACTGTGCTCGCTTACAACTTAGACTCCATGCACCCACACTTTGCCTTGGTCTTTCAGCTCCAATCCTCTTCCTTTGCAGGTTGGGGGCTATTTGGGATATTTGGGGGTTGAGCCCGATCCTGATCTGATACCGATGCTGCTTAACGTGAGGTCGGTGGCAAATAAAACATCTACTATAATCCATGATTTGATTCAGGATGAGGCCACTGCCCTCATATGCAATACAGAGACCTGGATGGATGAGGCATCTGGGCCAGTATTTATTTATTTATTTTAAAAACTTATTACCCCGCCCCTCCTGCCACAGGCAGCATGGGGCGGCTTACAACAATAAAACAACAATTAAAACACATCATAAAAAGGAGGAAACAGAGAAAACAACCCCCCAACCACCCCTCTCCCCTGCCAAATGCCTGGCAGAACAGCCAGGTCTTGCAACTTTTCTGAAAAGAGGGGAGGTCTGGGACCAGCCGGGTCTCCACCGGAAGGGAGTTCCATAGTCGTGGCGCAGCCACCGAGAATGCCCTCTCCTGCGTGGTTACCCAAGAAACCCGGGAGACCTCGAGCAGGGCATCCCCAGATGACTGCAGGGGCTGATCCAGGACATGGGGAGTGAGGCGGTCTCGCAGATAGGCAGGGCCCAGACTGTTTACGGCTTTATAGGTTAAAACCAACACCTTGAATCGGATCCAGAAAACCACAGGCAGCCAGTGCAGCGAGCAGAGCACTGGTGTAATATGCTCCCGGTGACCCAGTTCCACTAGGAGATGGGCTGCCACATTCTGCACCAACTGCAATTTCCAAGCCGTCACCATGGGTACCCCCACATAGAGCGCGTTATAGTAGTCTAGTTGAGAGGTGATGAAAGCATGGATGACTGTGACCAGGTCAGAATCCGAAACAAACGGCCGAAGCCATCGCACCAGATGCAACTGGCGGAAAGCACTCCTCGCCGCAGCCTCCACCTGGAGATTCAAGCGGAGCTGTGCATCGAGGAGCATCCCTAGACTCCATACCTGGGAGGTCAATGGAAGACAGACCCCATCAATGATGGGGGCCACCAATTCCACTGCCTTACCCACTAACATCACCTCTGTCTTGTCAGGATTCAGTTGCAGTCGATTAGCCCTCATCCAATCCCTCGCTGCCACCAGGCACCGAGTAACTACTGAGACTGTCGGGCCTGGGTCTGTTGAAAAAGAGAGGTACAGTTGGGTGTCATCAGCATATTGATGACACTGAGCCCCCTAATCACCTTGCCGAGCTGCTGCATATACACGTTGAACAGGAGAGGGAACAGACAGAATCCTGCGGAATTCCACACGAGAGGTCTCAGTATGATGAAAAACAGTCCCTGAGAACCACCTGCTGGGTTCTTCCAGTCAGGAATGAGTGGAACCATTCAAAACAGTCCCGCCCACTCCTGCGCAGTCCTGCAGGCATGTCAGCAAAATCTCATGATCAACAGTATCAAACGCAGCTGACAGATCTAACAGGATCAACAGGGTCAAGCAACCCCGATCCATATCTCGGCGCAGGTCATCTACCAAAGTCACAAGCGCGCTCTCGGTGCCATACCCTGGACGAAAGCCAGACTGAGAGGGATCAAGAAAACTGATGCGCTCAAGATGCCCCTGCAGCTGCCGAGCCACTACCCATTCAATAACCTTCCCTAAAAAGGTTAGAGACAGGCCCGATAGCTGGCAGGGGAGCCAGCATCAAGTGATCGTTTCGTGAGCAGAGGCCGCACCACTGCCTCCTTGAGGCAGCCCGTCACTCTGTCCTCCCACAGGGAGGCATTGACCACCCCAGTCAACAACGGCCCCATTGCCAGACAGGACGGGCAAGGATCTAATTCACAAGAAGTGGCCCTGACCGCCCCAAGAATATTCACCGCATCGGCAGGTGTCACCGACTGAAATGGATCCCAGAAAACTGGACATGACGGGGCTTCCATAACCTCTGGTTCCCCTAGTGTAATAAATGCTGCGTTGATATCATGGTGAATACGAGCGAGTTTGTCCACAATAATCCACAAACATATCACTGTGGACAGTAGATAACTCCACTCCAAGGCTGAGGGAGGCTGGACTGACCAGCCCCCGCACTAACCAGAACAGCTCCGTTGTATGGGATTTTGCGGATGCTATGAGGGCAGCAAAGAACACCCTGTTTGCTGCCTGCATAACCACAGCATAGGTTTGTAAACTGGCTCTATGCCGCAATCTATCAGCTTCAGCACGCGAACTATGCTACCGTCGCTCCAACCACCGCCCATCTCGCTTTAGCAACTGCAGCTCCTTGGAAAACCAAGGAGGTCTGCGGAGCTGCCGCCTGGGCAGTGGATGCCTAGGAGCCGTCCAATCAATGGCCTCCATCAGCAAGGTGTTCCACATCACAACAAGGGGCCCTCTAAGGAAGAACCACCTGTTCCACTGCTTGGGGGGTAGTGAGCAGGAAATGCAACAAGCATCTATCCCGCCTCACCTGTCTCACCTCCCCCCTCTTAGAACCATATCTCCCTGGTCCCATTACGACCCTAATAGCCACATCCTCTCCCCTCTCGGTTGACCCCTGGCCCCACCGCACTGGCAGTGGGGGAGATCCTCCCCTCTCCCCTCCCCCCCAAACTCTCTCCCCCCTCCCCTGGTCCCCCCCTCACAGAGAGACCAGAACCCCCCACCC
>QEPC01003390.1:1829706-1863751 GCA_003113815.1 Sphenodon punctatus
TTAGTGATTTAGTTTTAGTGTTTGTAGGAGTAGGCCTGTGTACTTATTAGATAATCCATTTAGTTCATAGCATTTAGAATAGTTAATAGCAGTTAGATTTAGTGTAGATATATATATATATATAATATTAGATTAAAAAATTAAATTAAAAAAACCATATAAAAACAAAAAACCCAAATAAAAAATAAAAAAACCCATATAAAACCAAATTAAAAACTATATAAAAAACAAAAAAAACACCCATAACAAAACATTTCCCAAATGGCCGAACCTGGCAAACTAACTGAACTGCCGAACCGAACAGACGAACCGAACACAGCCGAACTGAACGGCCAAACCCGAACTGCGATCTGTTCGCCCATCCCTAGAATACTTTTGAGGACAAGTCACTGGGAGCACATTACACCAGTGTTTCAAAGTCTGCACTGGCTCCCTATAGCTTTCTAGGCACAATTCAAGGTGCTAGCCTTTAAAATCCTAAATGGTCTAGGCCCCATATATCGGAAATACCACCTTTCCTACCATGTTACATTGCGGCCCCTATGGTCAGCTGGGAGCATCCTTTTGCAAGTTCCATTTGCTACCATGATCTGTAGGACAAGGGTATGCAGGAGGGTGTTCTTGGTCGCTGTCCCAGTTTCGTGGAACTCCCTTTCCCAGGAGGTTCATTTGAGCGTGGGCCTAAGTATCTCTTGGAGGTGGTGCAAAATGTTTTTATTTGAAAAAATATTTGGCAGGTGGGGATAGGGGTTAGTTGGAAGTTTTGGGTGGGGTTGAGGTTTTTTTGGGGTCATGGTAGGATTTTTTATTGTATGAATTTTATTATTTTGTTATTGTTTTGTTTTGATTGTAAGTTGCTCTGAGCCCGTGGTAAGGGAAGCGTATAAATTCAAATAAATAAATAAATTAAGGGGAACGAGCAGTGGATCCTCTAAAAGCACCTGGAAAATGGAAATGTCTTGAGGTGCTTTTTGGAAGTGAGGAGAGAGGAACTGAGATGAACATCTGAAGGGAGCAAGTGCCACACCAAGGAGCCCACCACAGCAAAGTCCCAATCGTTTGTCAATTTAAGGTGTGATGGCGGGATCCCCAAACAGTGGGTGGTATCTGACCACAGATAGCCGGTTGGGTGAGGAGGCTTCAGGAACAGGCTCAAATATACCCAGGGCCTATATTATTCAGGGTCTGAAAACCAGCAACGCAATCTTAGATTTCAGAGGCCTATTTTCTTGTTTGACTCCACCCTGTGTTCAGTTGGTGCAACCCCAATCACATTTTTAGTGCGTTCAGCCTAATAAACGGGCAGCCCCCTGCCTGTATTTCATGTGCTTGCAGCAGCTTCCACCAGAGGGGCTAGTGATCTCCATTCCTGCTGCTGCCTCTCAGCTGAGAGGTGTGTCTAGAGATCTCCCTCTTCCTGCAACCTCTCAGTGCGGGAGGCTACAGGGAAGAGAGACCTCAGAGGGTGAGGGAGATCACTAGCTTACCTCTCAGCTGAGAGGCAGCTCCAGGGGAGGGAGATTGCTACCTCTCCCACCGCTCAGTTGGCCGAGCATGACGCTGCTTGGTGATACTCTGTATTGGTGAACCTGGACTCCGGTGAGACTGCGAGTCAACTTAATTGATGAGACACAGACAAGTCGGTACCCATTAGCCCTGATTGGCTGACAAAGTGGATCAGTCATGTCCCTGGACTCTGCTGTGAGTGGTGGTTCTGTGGTGACCATACGGAGGACAGTGGTGGATGCTTAATAGATGGGCATGTGGGAACATACCTGGTGAAGGCTAACGTGAGCTATTGTCTCATTTAATTCCACTTTTAAATTCTGCTGCTCTATAGGCAGCCAGTGCAAAGAACCCAGGCCAGGCATAAAGTGATTGTGGCTGTGAAAACAAGTAAGCAGCTGCACTGTCAAAATCTGAACAAGCTGCAAATGATGGAGAAGCACTACTGAAAGCCCATCATAGAGGAAGTTACTGAAATCAAACCTCATGGTCACCTGAGCATGGTTTGCTGTGGTAAGCCAGCCTGGGATAAATATGGGCTTATCTTTTATGCCAATATGCAGCTGGAAAAGTATCTTCAAACTACATCCAACACCTGAGTTTTCATGGAAAGAGTGTGGTCAAAAATGACATTCAAGGTTTTTACCTGGCCCACTACCTCCACCTGAACCCTTGCAACTTGCAGGTGTCTAAAGGAGGAGATAACACTCTCATATTGCCTACTCCTAATCCTCGCCAGCATCACCTCAGTCTTTCCCAGTGTCTAAAATTCCTCTGAGGTAGTAGTCATGTGTCTCTCAGCCAGGATTGCCTCTCGGAGCCAGCCAGCTGAAAGGAGCTGCATTGCACCAAGTCCTTAGTGCTGCAAGCCATTCCTTTCTCATGGTGTTCATTCAGAGTGGATGGGATGTGTGATAGTATTAATGAAAGTTCTGACATCCACAGATCCTTCCTGTGCACACCTCAGCAGTTCAAGAAGTGGAAGTGAAGCTGATGGTGAATTTTTTTAAAAAGTTTTTGCATTCTTCTAAAGTTTAGAAACTTTGTGGTTTCTATTTATAAGAATTATGTACTTTGGAATCTATGAAAGTTGGGTGCCCTGGGAATTGTCCCATCTGTCTTTCTCAGTATCAACAGCTGCAGGTAGGGAGTATCCTCTACTAAAGTGTGAAGTGTCATATCTATTATCACAGGATTTTTTTTTTGTCTAGATGCATCTTTTAAGCTGCCAGAATGTTGAGTAGCAAAAATGTTACATGCTCTTTCAACAAGTTGGCTGTTTGTGTTTGTGTCAAATGTTTCTGAGAAGATCTAGCTTTATTTCTGGCACTGCTTAGAAGAATATGGAAGTGAGGAGAATTTTATTCACCGTGTGAGACGGGCAGATATTAATAGAATTTTAATTAAAGCCAATCCGTCGGGTTAGAACAATTTCATAAGTGTTGCATGTGTTCCTGTTAATATTGTGCGAGCCAGAAAAACAGATAGCATGTAAACAACTGAATAACATAGACAGATCTGAGAGAACAACAGAGAGACAAAGGGGAGAGATAGAATGGGACCAAGTAATTCCAACTGGTCCGTTGCAGCTGCTATGTCATTCTCCAAGCCAAAGCCAGTCTCAGAGCTCTTTCACAGACTGTTAGGGATGGGCGAACGCGGTTTGGATGTTCGGAGTTTGGACCGAACTTGGCCTGTTTGGGCATCCAAACCGAACGTCCGAACCGAACTCTCGAATGACTGAACAGTTCGGTTGTGTTCGGATGAGTTTGAATGAGTTCGGGGGCAGGAAAAACACTTTTCAGGGGGGGAAAAAAGCTTTGATTTTGGTTTCGGTTTCGATAGTGCTATTTTTGACTGTTTGGCCAAGTTCGGCCAACCCGAACTTGGCTGAACCGAACCATTGAACCTGAACTCGGCTTTTGAACCGAACAACCGAACATCCGAACCGCATTCTGTTCGCCCATCCCTACAGACTGTGTAAGGTGGTTAATGGAGCTTGGTGGCACTTGAAATAAAGTTTTCCATGGTGCTCCAACTTCTCTCTTGTACTCATTGAATCTCTCTCTGTTTCAGTATTCACTTTTCACTTTTGCCCTTCTAAATTTTAAACAACTGCTACGTGCTGGTAAGGCCTCCAAGTGCCTACCTTTTTTAAATACACAGAGGCACAGTTTCAGGCCTCCCGGCTTCCCATCCATACACCTCGCTGACCCTGATACTGCTTAATGTGTGGTCAGTGGTGAATAAAACTTGTATCATCCATGATTTGATTTGAGATGGGGCCACTGACATCATAGACGTTACGGAGACCTGGCTGGATGAAGCATCTGGACCAGTATTGTCCCAGGCAGTGCCAGCTGGGTACTCTGTGCAGCATCAGTCTTGGATTGGGGGCTGGGTTGGGGGCAGCGTAACTGTGATCTGTAAAGACAGCTTGTTCTTTTCAGAGGCATCTGGTGCCTAACTTATCCAATACAGAGTGTGTCCACCTTGTGTTAAATTTGGCTGGGGAAAGACTGGGAATCCTCGTGGTGTACTGACCACCCCGCCGCACAGCTGATTCCCTAACTGCTCTAGCCGAACTGGTCTCAGAGGTGGTGACCTATTGGCCACAATCCCAAACCCCCTCTGCACATGATCCACGTGGCACAATGTAGTCTCAATGTACCTGCGTATGGATTGTATATGCATGCACACGGGTTGTGCTTGGCGCACACGGGGCATGGGATCGGCCCCTTGTCTTGGGTGATTTCAACATACACACCAGGACCAGGGCTCCCTGGACATCCGAGCTTTTCACTGCTATTCAGCTGGCAGTGAGTGACCCGGCCTCTCATACCCTTACAACTGGGATTATTGAGGGCACTAGTTCATTGGCTGTGGTTGAGGACTATAATGCGCTTCTTCGTTTGCTGATTACTTTTTTATCTAAACCAGGTTGCCCCCAGGATTCCAGGAATATCTGGGGACTTGGCTCCCTGTGGTTCGACTCTGAATGTCAGACTCTTAAATGTTCCTTGAGGTCCTTTTTCTTTTCCTCAAGGGCCAACTGGACTTGGGATGCCCAAATTAAATATGCTCAGTTTAGAGCCAGTATAAGGCAATAATACAGCAAAAGATGTCTGCTTAGGGTATCTGGGAGGGTATCTGGGGGCGTATGGTAGTGGCTGCCCAGTGTGGGCAGTCAAGGGTTTTTTGGACTATTAATAAATTCCTTGGTAAGGGCCTGAATGCTCCCAGTTTGGCAGTTCCTCCTGCTCTCTGGGAAACCTATTATTGTACCATCTTTCCCGCCTTTCCAGGGTACGGGGATTCTTTTATATTTCCCCTGGATCTCCCTGTGTGGGAGCCTGTCTCTACGGAGATGGTGCTCCATCTGATAGCCTCATTAAAAACTAATAAGGCCCCCCGTGCTGATTTTGTTCCGGCTGAGCTTCTGAAGATTCAGGCGGGTTGGTGGGCCCCCTTATTGGCTGCCCTTTTTATGCATATTAATAATTCTGGCATTATCCCTGAGGGTTGGGGAGATTCTGTTATTCCGATTTTATAAGTCTGGTCCCCGCACTCAACCAGAGAATTACAGTTTGCTGAGTATCATTGCCAAATTGTATGCTAAGCAGCTTCTCCTGAGATTAGAGGATTGGTTGACCAAGGAGTCTATCATTCGCCCAGAACAAATTGGGTTCCAATCAAACCATTCTACAATAGAACACTGTTTAACCCTGGCTCACTTAGCAGAGAAATATGTTAAATCTAATAGAAAACTCTTTTGTGCCTTGTTGATTTCAGGGGAGCATTTGACTCAGTTGATAGAGTGCTCCTCTGGAACAAACTTAATGGGTCTACTATTGACAGATGGCTTCTTGCTCTTTTCCAGACCTTACATTATAATACCACACTGGCAGTCCGTCTGGACCATTTTAGAGCTCTTTCAAACAGGATTAGGACTTTTTCTAGAGTCCATCAGGGGTGTGTGCTTGCTCCCACTCGGTTTAAAATCTGTATCAATTATATGGTCCCTATTTTGTCTAGGTATGATCAGTTTCCCCCAAAGTTGGGTGACCACCTGGTCGGTGTACTTTTGTATGCCGACGATGTGGCTATTCTCTCTCAAACAAAGGTTGGGTTGCAGAGACAGCTTAATGCCTTGGACCTTTATTGCAAAACTAATATTATTATTATTATTAACAAATATTTATATAGCGCCAGCAGTGTACCTGGCACTTTACAAAGTAAAGTACTTTACAAAGTAATAATCTATTTGTTAATGCTGCCAAGATGAAGGTCCTGGTTTATGACTCCTTAAAGAAAAAATTCCATTGGACCATAGGAGATACTATGGTCGAACAGGTTCAGACATGTAAATATTTGGGCTTACGGTTTCAGGTATCCCTTAAATGGAACTTGCATTTTACTGCTGCTGGTGCCTCGGCTAATGGGTGCATAGCGGCCTTCTTGCGTTTCTTCCAGAAGAGGGAAAAGGGCTTCTTGGCTCCAGCTTGCAGGGTCCTTGAAGCAAAGCCTAGGGCTCAGCTGTTATATGGGGCTGCCATGTGGGCCATTTACCGCCCTTATGACCTGATTTTTTTTCAGGCCAGGTTTTTTTGTTCTTTGTTAAGAATTCTAAACGGTGTACCCTCTGCAGCTATTCGACTGGAGCTTGGCCAATATAACTGGAACTTGTACTTCTGGCTTCAGGCAATTGCCCTTTGGACCCGTATCCAGCAGACCTCTAGCCCAGATTTGTTTTCTTTTCTGAGAGAAGATTCTTTTGTCAGCTGTTGGGCCAATTTGGTTACTGATAAGATTGCTGTGATAGGTTTGTCTATGTCCGATCTTTTGTCAAAGGACTTAAAATCTGTTAAGGCTGAGGCCTGTATTAGGCTTTCAGATATTAGCCGGCAGGAGGACGCAGTTAGTGTATCTGAGTGCTCTTTTTTGATGCATTACTTTTCTTGGGCGACTAACTTTGCGAGTCCTGCAAGGTACTTGTCAGCAAATTGCTCTTTTGGGAAGATTTGTTTATTCCTTCAGACCCGACTAAATGCTCTCCCCACTCGGATGCTCGAGGGGCATTATGCTGGAGTTCCTTGTCATCAAAGATTGTGCCCTTTTGACAGTTTGGAGGCCGAGTCCCTGGAGCATATTCTGTGTTTATGTCACCTTTATGATTCCTCCAGGGAGCTGTGGCTATCCAAAATTATCTCACAATTGCCCGGTAGAACGCCTTTAGAAATTTCTTGCTGGTTGATATCTGATTTGTCTGATTCTGTGACTTTTGCAGTGATGTCCTTTTTATTGGATGCGTTTGAGGCTTGCCGGAAGTTTCTTTCCTTTAGAGTTGTGTAATTTTCCTTGTTATTCTTATGTACATTGTGTTTTATTCTAATTAATTTTCTTAATTTTCTTAAAACATGTCAGATGTGTTTTATGATTTATTTAATATTAATATTAAAATTATTTTATTGTATTGGGTTTTGTTCCGTTTTGAACCCTTTTCTGCTATGGCTTTGTTGTCACTCTAATAACTAACTAACTAACATACACACTGAGGCTAGCCTTTCAGGGGTGGAGCAGGAGTTCATGGCTGCCATGACATCCACGGGCCTATCCCAGATAATAACTGGCCTGACACATGAGGCAAGGCACACATTGGATTTGATGTTTTGCACCAGCCTGGATACAGAGGTTTTAATTATTGGGGGTGGTTTTGGGTGGGCTTTGTGAGGTTTTTAGGGTTTTGCATTTTAAATGTTTTTATTGGGTTGTAAGCTACCCTGAGCCTCAGGGAAGGGTGAAATATAAATTGAAATAAATAGAATAATAAATGTCTTTCTAGTGGAGTGATAAAGAGAGGCGGTGCTTCTGTTATTCCCTGCTCTCAGAAGCAAGAAAATCCACCTTACACACATCATTCTCTCACCCCACATTCTTTTAATTGTACCAAAATCTAATCTATCTTGGGTCCACCAAAAGCTCAGAGGCTATCTTTGTATAAGGGTACCGGGATATCCATAGATACCAACCTCTAAAAAGCAGAATATTCTCTCCATGATAAAGGCCTTCGTTGTCCTATGGACAAGAACAGGAGGGTCAGTTATATCACCAACATCCCAAGAGTGAAAACAATCTGTTTGTTGTTGCTGCCATTCTTGGGATGACCCAAGGTGAATTGGAATGCTGGCATTTCTGCTTTATTAGCCCAGGGAGTGGTTTCATCTTTGGCAATTTCCATTTCAATGCCACAAACTGCTGAAGGGCCAGGTTCTCATGCTTTGTTTATTCTCAACTGAGCAGTGATAATTCTGTTACTTCTAAATCTCCTTGTCATTTTTATATAGTCTGAAAACATTAGCAGTTTTTAATTTAGAGAATAGCTTGCTAATATTTCACTTAGCCTCCAGAGTTAGTTGAGTGAGTCCTCTCTCTTTAGCTCTTAAGGCTTGCACGAGCTTTTGCTGTGAATAGGGAAATGCTTAATAATATACATTTTATTTGTATAGAACCCCTACCTGGCCAAATGGTGCTTGGGGCACTTTACCTTTAAAATGGTTTTAAATAGATTTTTTTAATGGATTAAGTTGTTTTATGGGGTTTTATTGTGAAGTCGGAGATAAAAATACATTAAGGGGAACCAGCAGTGGAGTCTCTAAAAGAACCTGGAGAATAGAAAAATTTTGAGGTGCTTTTACAAGGTGAAAAGAGAGGAACTGAGACAAACATCTGGAGGGGAGTGGATTCCACACTGAAGGACCTGCCTTGCCTCACTCATTTTGGTGGGTATTTATTTCAGCTCTGCTTTCAACAGAACTTATGCTGCCAAGTGCCATGTTAGCCTTTGAAAATCCTACGAAGCACCTATTGCTTTTGAAAATGAGACCAATGATCTTTTGATTTTTTTTTTGCCTTCAGCTACCTTTCTTTTCCATCATGAAGCCAAATCTTGAGGTCCTAACTTGGGCAATGCTTTCAATAAATCTATTTTCTGCCTGAAGCAAGGCAGCAGCTAAAGACTTATTATAGTGTTCTATTTCTTTGGCTGGGCTCCTTCCTATCACATTAGCTGAATTGTTCTGCTTAAGAAACTGGAAGAAAATGTAAGGGCCAGGTTTTGCTTGGCCTTCACATGATGGGAAAAGGTCATATGGAGGTCAGTAGTGCAAACACAGTGAAGTCTAAGGGCCAGGCAGAAGTGCCATCTTTTTTATGTGCAAATGCACATGTGCATTTTTCCATCAAACTAATGGGGAAAGCAAACAGGTAAAACTATCAGATGGGCAACACTGCCTCTCATATGCCAATGTACAATTAGAGAGAGAGGATGCTGTGTTGATCCCAAATGTAAGTGATGGGGACAAAATAGTTCAGATGATATCTTTTATTGGGCCAATGTCTGTTGGTATGTAAGCTTTTAGCTCACGTAGGGCCCTTGCTCAGTGTAACAAAAAAACTAAAAGTTTCTGCAGACCCAGGAGGGCTGGGTAAGTTGTTGCAGGGGTGTGATCCCTGAGGAAGAGCCAGAGTTAGGCAAGAAGAGTTAGAGGAAGAAAGGTCAGTCCTGCTGTTTCCTTGAGAGATCAGCTTTAGTTCAGTTCCTGGCTGATTTTTCTTTAACCTGATTGTAGAAGACAGGAACACAGCTTGTTAAACTAGAGAAACAGGGGTGAATGGGACTGAAATGTGAAGGATGTCTTGAGCCATTCATTAAGTTCACTACCCCAGCCCCCAGCCCCTACACCACCTAAGAGAACATATGGGCAACAGTCTGAGCGATAGCTGAGTCTTTTCCACTTGAAGAAACATCTGCTTCAGCTAACTTTGTGCCAAGCTGTTGCAAAGATTCACAGCTGAGCAAGCTTGTCTTTTTCTAGTTCTATGTGGTGTCACACTGGGCTGTCGCATAAAGCACAAGAATACAAGAGTGAATCAAAGCCTCCTAAATGAATTGTTTTGTTTTTGCACATTGCCTGCAAGGTGCACCTGTATTGCTTCCTTTCTCCAAATGATATATGCCTTTGTTTTCCCTTTTAATATTCAACACGTCAGATACTTCAAAAGCCACATCTGATCTAAATCTGCAGAATGCACACACAGGAGCCACAAAAAGACTGGGAAATAAACACCCTTGAGCTTGCATAACGAATGGGGCCAATCGATATGAGAAGGCCAGCTTTTAATAAGGTGGACTTCCATTTTGCACATAAGGGCACTGCCATTGGGCCCCAGATGTTCACTGTGTGAACAGGTGCAAATAGGCTTCTGAAATGTGGAGGAATTTTCTGATGGCTCTGTGTTCATAATGCATTCATCTCAAGGTAGCCATATCCATTTGGCATATATTCTAGCATCTCATTTTTACTGCTGCCCATGAATACTCATCCCAGCACAGGTGAACATACCTGGAAGAGCAGTCTGATGGCAAATTGGTCATAGGAATTGCATTGATATGACGGGTAAGTGCTGAACGCTGTGGAGGTGGGGGAAATAGTTGTATTTAAAAAGCACCCACAGCAAATGGATTCTCTCTCCCTCCCTCTTTTCTGGCACGTAGTTTCAAGAATGAAGTCAAATTGCTTTCCAGCTGCACAAGCCTTAGATAAAGGCAGCAATCGCGCCCTGTCCTCCACAGTAGAAGCTGGGAAACAAAATCAGAAACACTTTCTTAAAACTCAAGCTGTTAAGGTTAAACAAAATCAGAACTAATGATTTGTTCTTTTATAAAATCATCCTGCAGAGTTGGCCCCAAGCACTAGAGTCATGGGAACTATGGCTTAGGACCATTCATGTATAGTAAGTTTATTTCAAACTGAGTATCGTGCTGCCCTGTCTTATGTGACCAAAAGGAGAAGGAATTGACATACATCCATGTATGTGCTGGAAGAGGAACTATTGTAGTTGAGCCTTTCTATGTACTTCCGTGGCCACTATTTCCATTGCCTCACAATCAACAATGGTTTTTATTATCACAGAGCTAGTGTAGCCTAGTGAAGTAGATGCCAGATTTGGACCTAGCCTAGTGGAGAAGGTGTTGTGCTTGGACTTTGGGGACCAATGTTCAAATTATTATTATAAGCTTTTATATAGCGCCAGCGATGCACCTGGTGCTTTACAGAGAATAAGATAGACACGGTCCCTGCCTGAGAGCTTACAATCTCCTGTCTTGGGCTGCACTGAGCAGGAATGATGAATGTTAAACAGTGATATCATGAAGTCTAACTGGGCCTGTAATGGCTAGTTTCTCTTTGCTCATCAGTGGGGCTGATTGTGTATGTGGTCTCCGTGCAGCACTATGTGTTGGCAATGGTGGTGCATGTGGTTTCTGCGTGAGTGCGTGCATACGCAGTTGTGCACAAGATCCGTGGGGCTTGGAATTGGCCCCAGTGTCATCCACCCCTAGACACCACAGCACAGTCTCTTCCATTTTGGGGAGCTGGATTAGTCCTTGGGTGATTTCCACCAACTCGGCTACTGTGTCACCACTGGGACAGCTCCCTAGCACAAGCCTTCAGTACCTGAGATGCTTCTCTTTCATGAACCAGGTACATGTTCTTAAAGGGGCCACAGCCTACTGTCATAGACTTCCTTCAAAAAGGACAGGAAAACTTACTCTTGTCACAGAGATAAGAACATACAGAGAGCACAGCCATTAGAGCGGTTAAAACTAGGCTGTCTGTGATTTGAACAGCACTGCATATTGGGCTGTGTTGCTTTCAGTGCATCATCAGCTTTCAAGCTTGTATAGTTCAACGAACTCCATCAGATAGGCTACATGGCAGAGTGCTACATACACCTATCACCCTTACATTTGGGATTTTAACAGAGTCAGTTTGTAAACGATATTATGTCTAAGTTGATGGCCCATCCTGGGTTTATTTCAGACTTTAGCCATTGTGTTATTCAGGGTGATTCATGATACTTGAAAAGACAGAGCATGGAGTTATGACACTAGGATGCACACCCCTCCCTGATTATATGTTTCTGCTTTACCAGAGCTGTAAGAAGCACTTTCCCTCCTTCATCGGGAGATGAGTCAAATTGCAGTCTATCCTTTTTCAAAACAAACTAGCTCACTAAAGGCTGTCTAATAAATTCTGGTGAAAAATGCTAAAGAAGGGTTCTGCTCTTGCTGTGGTTCTAAATGTGACCAAAAATCTGGGGCAAGGAAGGGTTACTCCTGAATCTAATTCCCTGAATGTTGGTGCACTACAATCCTCTCACTGAGGATTCAGGCCCAACATAGTTCAATAGTTCACACCAGCCTAAAGCGGTGAAGCTGAACAGAAATGGGCTCAAGACAGGACATAATAAAGCATTTATAAGGGACCTGGACTTTGCCTTTTGTGCGTGTGTGTATGTGTGTGTGTGTGCAAACTCAGATTTTGTTAGTTGATCCAGCTTTCTCTTTCTAAATTTTAGGGGTGTTTGAAACTAGGATTTTTGAGAATGGATCTAGATCTAAAAGTAGGTTTTGATTTTTCTGCGTCTGGTGGAGGAAGAAAAATCTGGTTAACATGGCATCAGAATGCTGAAAATTTGGAAGTTGCTTTAGAATCTGCCTAAACCAGGTATCTGAAAGATCACCTCTTCCCTTTATGTTCCGTTGTGGCCTGTGAGGTTGGCCGAGGGCACGCTTTTGCAAGTATCAACTGCCCATGAAGTTCATACGAGGGCACGCAGAGAGATGTTCTTGGTGGCTGCTCCACATTTATGGAACTCTCTTCCCTTGGAGATCTGCCTAAGCCCGAGCTTGTTTACCTTTCAGAAGAGGTAAGAACTTTTTGTTTGGCCATGCAGCTGGTGGGCTGGGATAGGGTTGGGTGGGATGGCATAGGGAGAGGGTGGGTGGAGCTTGGGGTTTCTTTTAATTGTTTTTTATATGTTTTTACATGAGACAGGCTTTATGTATTTTATATATCTTCATACACAGCCTTGAGCCTTCATGGGAAGGGTGGGATAAAAATGGAATAAATAAATAAACTGGCCATGATTCAGAGAGATTCGGACAGTTGGTATTGCTCAGTTCCAGGGAGCTTTGCTGGTTTATAGAAGCAGAAAATGTGGCTCACCATTTAAATTTTTTTAAAAAAATTAAATAGAATGTGCTGGAATATCCAATCCCCCTCCTCCTAGCAGTGCATTTATATCTAGTTTCAAAACTGACTGAGACAAAAATGATCCAGAATATTATAGACTGTGGCTTTGTTTCTATGGAAACATGCTCCTGTTTTTTCCATGTTATCCAATTTAACTGTTCTACCCTCCTATTTAAACTCCTCCTCATTAAAGCAACAGTTGCAGAGTTCTTTTGAAAGAAACATGGGCAGCAAAACATCAGCTTTCACATCTACTTGCTGAATAAAATCCCCAGCTATTGAAAAGGACATGGGGGAGGGTTGCAGGTGAAGGAGAGAAGAATTTAAAAACAAAATTGGTTCTGATAGTGCCCCTCTCTGTCAGTAGTAGATATGAAATCTATAAATAGCTGTCCATCCTGGCTCAAATCCTCCCCCATTCAAGTCAATGAAAGTTTTGCTGTTGACTTGAATGGGTTCAGGATTACAGCCTCCTCCTGGATTTGTTCCATTGTATTTCTATAGGAGATTATTACGATCTATCAAGAGTACAGTTTAGAGCCCTATTGGCGATAGTAGAATAGATGACAAATCATCTTTAAAATATGGCTAAATTGACTGAGGGGCATTTGCAATTGCTGAAGCCCTCTCTTTAGTGAAGTCTAGTGGATAAAGTGTTGGATTGGATCTGGGAGGCCAGGGTTCAGGCTTAGCCATGATGAACTCATTGGGTGACCTTGGGCAAGTTGCTCTCTTTCACCTTCAATTCCCCATCTGTAAAATGGGAATAATAATGACATGCCTCACGGGTGTTGTGAGGGTGAACTATATGAGGGTTGGAAAGCACTCTCAACACTGAAAGTGCTATAAAAATGATTAATAATGATGATCTTTTAATTTCCTTGATTCTTAGCCACTTTCCTGCTCCTTGTGACAGGGTTCCATGTTGGGAACTGCCAATAATGGATCCAATTCTCTGCCGAATACAGAGAATTACATTCTAATTAATGAATTTATGCTCTCTCAGTCCCTGGCTGACAAGGGAGGCTTTGGAGCTGTTTCTGAGTAGTGTGCTTTGTGCCAGGCTGTCCTCCCTAGGGGAGGGACTATGCTTAGTACACTTAGAATAAAAAATAACGTCCCTGGGTTGTGATGGCAACGCTGTTATAACTTGGGGCATTGCTTATTCCCAACTGCACTCCCGTTAATCTAACAGTCGTTTTTATACACTTCTAAATAATGCTTATGCTCAGATGGTTACTTCTAGGTACAGCATAGATCAAAATTTCAAAAATAAAAGATGTTGTAGAGCTGAGGGATCCTGAAATAAGGGAAAGTCTTTGTGGTTCATAAAGCTGTGATGTTTAGAATAATAGATGTCCATTATATAGATAGGGGACATCCATTATGTTCTGTAGAACTGTAAGGCTCTGAAATAAGGCATGCTTCCTTCAATAAGGGACATCTAGCAACCCTGTTGAGTGTTGTGCACTAGTTATAGTGCAGTGTCAAGATATGGGGGAAAGGGAAAGTTACATTTTTTGCAACAGATGTTACAGCAAATTGCAGAAATACTTCCATATTTTTGTGTTTCCTCCCCAAAGTTTTTATGGCATTGTGACTGCTCTTTGCTGTTTATTCTTCTTTGGCTGCCACCAGCCTGTGACTGATATTTAAACCTGGGCCCCACAGACAGAGCTCCTAGGTCTTCTGATACTAGACTACTGTAGGGTAGCCAGAATAGGGCGAGTCAGAACACACCAGACTTGTAGTTTGAAACAAAAAGTAGGTTTACTTAATAATTAGATTTATAAAACATTTACAGAAAAAGAATTTCAGAATGGTTTCCATGTCTCACTGCACTTATATTTCACATAACTCGGCGAGATGACCCTTTCAATTTAAATCCCTTGCTACCGATTTACCCCAAGAGGTGTCTGGAGCCCTGTGTTTTCTACTGTAAACCTTGACTCCTCGCTTACTAGCAGAACCCAACAACCTCTCTCCTTACCCCACACTGAAGAGTGAATTTTGCCCTAGGTAAGGAGACACTTTGCTGCCCTCAACCACCACCTCCATCTACCTCCCTCCCTTCAAAAACCCCCAACATTCTTTCCCCCCAACTTCTTTGTTTCCATGGCAACCATCTCCCATACCATTCTACACTAACACTTCCTAACATAACAGGCATCCTGCTGAGTTAGGTTGGAACAAGCTATATTGTCTTCATGCCATGTCATCCCAAACATTGCCATATGCTCAGTACAGTCTGCTTCCCATAAGCCAGCAAAACCTGGAAGGACAATATCCACTATCACCCTCTGCTGGAGAGCATGGAGAACTGTGTGAACAGAGTGCTGGCAAGAGATGGCTTATGGGAAGCAAAACTTGCATATCTGATGTTTCTACGCAGTTTGGGGCATCTTGGCAAAACTGGATTTAAACCTGTAGCTGTGGGAAATAGTCCTGAGACACACACACTTCTTGGGCTGGCTTTTTGCCTCCGCCCGCCCACCTCCGGTATGGAGGAGTGGCAGGTGAAAGGCCCCTTGCTGCGCCCACCTAGTAAGGAGACGGGATGGCTGGGAAGTGTTTCCCACCGCAGGGCTGCATCGGCCCCAGAGGCGGGAAAACGCTGCGGCGCGCACTTGTAGAGAACCCAGCCGGGGTTGCTAGGGAACCCTGGCCAGTAGGGATAGGCTGTTTTAAGCACGTGGGCCCTGCTTGGAAAGCGGGGCTCACAGGCAGAGGACTTTCCCAGCTCCAGACCCACTTGCGGCTGGAGCTGCAACAAAGCGGCAGCGGGGAATGCGTCGGCCCAAACAAGTCAGCGCGGCGGGCTATGAGTTCCTGGCTGCGGGGAGCAGAAGGCGCTCCAGGCCAAGGTCAAAGACAGCCCTGCCCACATGGGTAAAAGTAAGAAAAGTGCCACAGTGGTGGCCCGGAAGTGACGGCGTGAGACTGCTGACTCAAGCCCTGCCGGGGGGGGGGGGGTGAGGGGGGAAGAGAGTATGTGCGTGCAGTGAGGTGCCATGCGAGGAACTGGAGGGCATGGCCCCCATCCTCCCTGCAATTGAAGGGCCCCCAGAAGGAATAGGGGAAATCCCCCTAGGGGCTAGGATGGCGAGCTGTGAAGCTCTGCTTCAACAACTAGTGGGGGGAGGGGGGCAGCAGCATGCCCCTTGGCTGTGGGCCCCCCCAAGTGACCCTATGAGTCTCCCGCAGACTGGTGTCCCCTCTGGGGATGAGCATGGCTCCCTCCTGCGAAGGGAGGGACACCTGGTGAACCCCCCAACCCGCTACATTGAGGAGGCCGGTGGTGGTGGTGCTGCAGTAACCCAAGTACTTAGGGGTGTCAGGCCTGCGTGGGGCCCTCCTGGGCTACCTGCTTCATCCGTGGGTCCACCCCTCAGCTACAATTGGGGCCACTCCTGTGGTGGGTGGGATCTCGAATGACCAAACAGTTCGGTTGTGTTTGGATGAGTTCGGGAGCAGGAAAAACGTCTTTTCAGAGCAAAAAAAATATTAAGTTTTGGTTTCGTTTAAGTTTCGGTTTCGTTTCGGTTTCGATGGTGCTATTTTTGACTGTTCGGCGAAGTTCGATCAACACGAACTCGGCTGAACGGAACCATTGAACCCAAACTCAGGTTTCAAACCGAACGACTGAACATCTGAATATCCAAACTGCATTCTGTTCGTCCATCCCTAGAGTTTTCCTCTGCTGGGCTTCCATTTCGACGGCATGTATTATATTGACAAGGCCATGCCGATGGGGTGTTTGATGTCTTGCTCAGCTTTCGAGCAGTTCACTCCCTTGTTGAATGGATTGTCAAGCAGAGATCCGGCAGGGAGGGAATCACGAAATAGCTTGACGATTTCCTATTCATCGGCCAAGCTGGCACGGAGGACTGCTCAAGCTTGATGCAGACTTTCCAAGCCGCGGCAGAAGAACTGGGAATTCCCCTGGCCCCCGAGAAGACAGAGGGACCAACCACCAGATTGACCTACCTCAGCATCGAGCTCGATATGGAGGTGGCTGTTTCCTGCCTGCCTTGGGATAAGTTGCTCTCCCTCCACGCCAAGGTTGGCGAATGCTTGGGGGCGGCAAAAGTTACAGTGCGCCAATTGCAGTCAGTCCTAGGGAGCCTTAATTTCGCATGCCGGGTGGTGGCACCTGGGCGGGCCTTCTTGTCATGCCTCTATTCTAAACTGGTTAGCGATCCGCCTCCTCACCACCACGTCAGAGTCACCAAGGAGATGAAGGAAGATCTCCAAATACGGGCCACCTTTTTAGCAAATTTTAATGGCACCAGTTTCTGGCGGGACCAGATTTTGGTCGAGGCCGAGCTCCAGGTGCATTCTGATGCAGCTGGGGCTGCAGGATTCGGTTTAATATTCAGAGACCATTGGGTGGCGGCCCCCAAATGGTGTGAGCAAGGAATAACTAGGGACCTTACCTTCCTTGAGCTCTTTCCCATAGTGCTAGCCATCCATCTGTGGCCCAAAGAACTGGTGAATCACTCGGTGCTGTTTTGGTGTGACAATCAGGCTGTTGTTCACATCATTAACACCCAGTCCAAGACTCTGAGGGTCATGAAGCTAGTGAGGGCATTAGTGCTCACCTGTTTGGAATTCAACATCCTATTTCAGGCCAGGCATGTACCTGGGCTGGACAACGATGTAGCCAATGCCCTCTCTCACTTCCAGATGGAGTGTTTTGTTTGCTGGCACCCCGGGCCTGAGCGAACCCGGAGCTGCTGCCACCATCGGTTTGGCGCCTTGGGTGTTAGAGCTGCACGCTGGTGCCTCGTACCAGGACTGCCTATGACAGGGCATACCAGGAATTTCAGCAGTACTGGTTGACACAGGGCTGACCCCCGGGTTTTCCAATGCCAGAGCCCCACATGCTCCAGTTTGCCATGCATCTGAGGTGCAAAGGGGTGGCCCCAGGCACTATAGCTGTGAAGCTGTCTGCCTTGGCCATTGTGAGCAACCTCACAGCCCCCCCCCCAGATAGAGGTTACTTCGCAAGGTGCTTGTTGGAGAGCTGGGCTAGGGAGGCAGGTAGGACCCCTGACCAGAGGGCCCCCATCACCCCTTGTTTGCGACTGGACGTATGTGGTAGCCTCCCACGTATTTGTTTCGACTGTTATGAAGTTTTATTGTTTGATTCACTGTTCAAGTTAGCTTTCTTTGGAGCATTCCAAGTGAGTGAGTTGGTGGCTGAAGCAGCCAGGGACACCTCAGGTAGGACACTCCAGCTCAGTGATATCTGTATTTGCCCAACAATGATGGCACTGACCATTCGTCGATCCAAGACAGATCAGAGGGGAGGGGGCAAGTCGTGAGGCTGAACATGGCCGCTTTGCCTGAGTTGTGCCCGGTAAGGGCAGTCGAGGCATATCTCAATGTATGGTGGGTCACCCCGGGCCCCCTCTTTAGGCATGCTGGGGGTCTGCTGGTTACCAGGTACCAGTTTATGGCTGTGCTGAGAATAGTGTTGTCCCACCTGGGGATCCCCCCGACAGCATATGGTACCCACTCGTTCCAGATCAGGGCTGTGACTTTCGCAGCCGAGAGTGGGATGTCCGAGCAGAATATCTGGGAAGTGGGCCACTGGAGGTCAAGGCCATTCCAGACTTATGTGCGGGGAGCCCTTTCTCCCTACCAGTCTTAATTATTTTATTCCCCCCACGTGGCTACCCACAGTATCGGAGGCAGGTCTGGATCGTCAGCCACAGCCTGATGCGTTGGGCAGGCAAGACGGCTGGGCAGACCAGATGGGGAAAGCAGATAGACTTACCTGCCCAGGCCCAGATACAGTGGAAGGTTTGCGGAGGCATGAGGTGGCATCAACTCCTGCCAGCCCTGTGTGTTCCCATCCAGGGCCGACTGCCTGACGTCCTGGTTATACATCTAGGTGAGAATGACATCCCCTGTCTGAAGGGCGTACAGTTGATTAAGAACATTAAATCTGATCTGTGGGAAATTAAAAAACTTTTCCCAGCAGCTATAATCATGTGGACCGACCTAGTCAAATGGATGTCATGGGGCAGCGGGGTCCATCCCCAAAAGATCAACAGGACCCGAAAGGCGGTCAATAGAGGTGTGGGTAGATGGATCACATGTTTGGGAGGTGAGTGAGTAGATACCTGGGTTCTGACGCACAGGTGCCCATCACTATATAGGTGAGACAGCATTCACCTGTCGCCAGAAGGTACCGATCTTTACTTGGAAGTCCTGAAGGGGACACTGGTTCGGGTTTTAGATAAGTTATAGATGTGGGGTAGGGGGCGATCTCATCCAGGTAGCCCCGTGACCCCTTAGTGGCAGGGGTCCAGTACAGTAAGTTAGAGTAGGTTAGATTGATCATAAGTGTCATCTCCTTAAGAGATGGGGAGGCCCACCTGCCAGAAAAGCAGGATATGGCAAGCAGTGGGGCAGCCTCCCTGGGAGGGGTGTCGAGCGAGGACGGTAGGGACAAATATGGTCCCCCGTCTGTAGGCACCTTTATCCTTACTTGCATTTAAAGGACTGGGTCCCTCTCACCTATGGCTGGGGCCACTGAGAGGGGGAAATGTGATGTTCATGGTTGGGGTGGTAATCGAAGGTACATTGAAACCACTGCTGGTTTGTTGGGTTACTGTTACAAAGTCAAGTTCAAGTACTGGACCCGCATCGCACTAGGCGATTTGCTCCCACCCATTGGTTAATTGTAATTCTGCTTTGAATAAAGAGTGCGGACATTAAAACCCAGCACTTGTGTCCTGTCTCCTTCGGTGCATCGGCAATTGCCTCTGCCCACCTCCCTCCTGTACGGGGGAGTGGCGGGCGAAAGACCCCTTGCTGCGCCTGTCTAGTAAGGAGACGGGACGGCTGGGAAATGTTTCCCACTGCAGGGCTACATCGGCCCCAGAGGCAGGAAAATGTCGTGGCGCGCACTTGTAGAGAACCCGGCCGGGGTTGCTAGGCAACCCTGGCCATTAGGGATAGGCTGTTTTAGGCACGTGGGCCCTGCTCAGAAGGCGGGGCTCATGGGCAGAGGACTTTCCCAGCTCCAGCCCCACTTGTGGCTGGAGCTGCAACAAAACGACACCCACACAGCCCTCCCCCTGCACTGTGGGTCTTTACCGGTTGCCATTCGGGAGCAGGAAGGAATTTTTGCGGGAACCCTAATCTGGCCTAAACACGGGTCTAGTTTTTTGCCTTCCTCGCAGTGCAGGCATTTGGCTAATTGATTATTCCCTAGTAAGAGGGGGGTGTTGTGCTCGTTCATCTTTGTCGCACTCTGGCAGGGGTCCAGTACAGTAAGTTAGAGTAGGTAAGTAAGTAAGTAAAGTTTATTGTTTCAACCATTAGGTTATAACAAAATAACACAGCATAACAATATAGTACAATATAAAGGTAAAAACTAGGCTGCAAATGGGCAAGGGAACGTCCATGATAACAAACATTTACCCACCAAGGGGTCTTTCACTAATCAAGCATAATTTTAAATGGAATTTTATTCCCCCTAACTAATAAATTCTAACAAAAACATTAGCATTATTATCCCCCTAAATCCAAAGGATTTTGTTATTGACCGGAAGCTATAGCGCTCCACCATAGAAATATATAGTTCCACATAATTCCTTATTTATACATATATATATATATATACACGTACATATCAAAGGGTTTCCATACCAACCATCCATAGCATCCCTTAACCATCCCACTAGCACATATATTATCCCCAACTTCCCAGCAGAGCTTGGACACAAAACTTTCTCCCCCTTTATCAAGATATAAATCTTTTACAACTGGCCGCTTACTGGGCAGACTTGATAGCTCTCAGCCGCAAAAAGATTTGGCAATATCTGGCCACCATTTTCGTAAGTGTCGGGTCCGCCCCTTCTAACAGCCTCCGCTTCAAATTCACACGGTCAGGAGAATCCTGTATGTATCTGCCCAGCAAAATATGTCTGGGCCCAGTTAGGGCAGTACAGTTGAAAAAAATGTGTTCACAGGAATCAACCTCCTGTAAATCGCATAACCCACAATACCGTTCAGACCGGGGGATACCCCTGTAACGTCCTTCCAACACTGCGGATGGATATACATTGCAGCGGAAGCAAGTAAAGGCCTTACGTTGATTGAAATCTAGCCATGAATAGAGGTAGCTGTTCCTCTGCCCCACGGGTCTGTCCACCAAGTAATCAGGGGCCACCCGTTGAGTTGCAAGCAGGGACCCCTCCTCCTGCCTCTCCTGATCAAAGATCCTCCTTCTTATAAGGGTCATAACTCTCCTAGGACCCAGAGGCTCCAACACTTCTTTAGAGAATCCCAGGAGTCTCACTTCTTCTTCCACACATTTACCCCAGGAACTAAGAAGACCCGCTTCCACAGCCAGGGCCAGCAAGGAGCTGCCCTGGGGGGGGGGAAAGAAAAACTTTTATCCAGAACCCTATCAGAATCTGCAGGGCTCTGGATCTAATAGTTGGACTTGCGGTCTCCTGTCTCAATAACACCTGGGGGGTACCCCGTGGTACCCCCAAAATAGCACGCAGCACCTGATTCTGTATGCTTTCCAGTTCCGACAGAAAGGATAACCCCCAGACCGGGAAAGCATAAAGGCTCTGCGCAACAACCTTAGCTCTAAAGAGCCGCAGGGCTGGCAGCACCAATCTCCCCCCTTGGGTAAAAAAACCCCAAAAAACCCAAACCCCTAGAATCGCTCTCGAGGAGTTCTTTGATTGGTGCAGCACGGCCTTGAAGTGCGGCCTCCGCCTCAATGATGAAGAAAAAATTACTCCTAAATACTTAAACTCTCTCACTTGGGCAATAAAATTGCCCCCAATCTCCCACCGATGGATATTCCTGTATCCATGACTGCTCATCACCATCACTTTGGATTTGGAGAAATTTATCTTTAAACCTTCCCTGTCGCAATATTCTCCAAACCTTTGTAAGACCCTTCTCAGCCCCACCAATGTCTGGGATGTCAGGACCGTGTCGTCTGCATAAAGGAGGGCCGGCACTTTCCTTGTGCCAATCCTAGGGGTGTGTATTTCATAGTTGTTCAAAAAAGAAATTACGTCATTTACAAATAAATTAAATAGTACCGGGGCCAGCAGACACCCTTGTCTGACCCCTCTAGAGACCCTAACTTCCTTCGACAGCTGACCAGTGGGTGCTGACCGTATTTGAATTAAATTGCCAGCATGAATGTGGATCAATAGAAAAAGCAGCTGTTTGTCAATAGAGGTGGCACCTAATTTAGCCCACAGCCTTTCCCTGCTGATAGTCAAATGCCATAGAGAGATCAGCGAAGCACAGAAAAAATGTTCCCTGCTGGGTGACATAGTGATTGGAAAGAGTAGCAAGGACAAGAGCCTGATCTAAGGTGGACTTTCCACTCTGGAACCCCACCTGTTCCAGTACTATGATATTGTTCTCATTTGTCCATTCGGTCATTTTATCCAACAGAAACCGGGTGTACAATTTCCCTACGATACTTAAGAGACAGATCGGGCGAAAGTTTCCCAACTGGGAGGCATCACCCTTCTTGTAGATTGGGACCACTATCCCGGTGCACCAAGCTTTAGGGATTTCCCCTGAAGAATTAATTTCAGAGAAGAGGGGTGCCAGGAAGTTGGCCCACCAATCAGGATTGGCTTTCAGAACCTCAGGGGGGGATGACATCCACACCTGGGGCCTTTCCAGATTTTAACTTGGCAATAAAGGCAACCACATCATCCCTGGTGACAGGAGGCCACTCCGGCAGGCACGTGGTTGGAGTCAGAAGGGTCTTCCTCTCCACTGAGGAAGAGATAATCCCTGTGTAAAACTCCTCCCACTGGTCTAGCGAAATTGCAGAGGCTAAGTTCCTGGACCGGCCTGGGCGAACCAAGCTCCAGAAGGACCTTTGATCTTTTTGTAAGGCAGCTTCCAGGAGCTGTGCCCATCTCAATTTCTGAGCCTCGATTCTCTTGACTACAATTATCTGTCGGTAATGCCTCTGGAAGGCCAAAAATTCCAGTCTACAAATCCGGGTAGAACTGCTCCTTAACCCTCTAGCCAGTTGCCTCAATTCCCTCCTCAGCTCCCTGCACTCGCTATCTAACCATGAAGGAATATTACTTGGCCCAGACCCCATAGTTTTGGTATATGTTAGGAGGGGGCATAGCAGAGCCATCAATTTATCAAACATTTCTAGTTGGTTACCATCAGACCCCACTATCCTTTCCACCAATCCTTCAACCATTGGTTGACAGGTAAAGTCCTCAAAGGCAGTCCTCACGGCTTCAGTCCACCTCACCCGTACCAACCCCTCCCCCTTCCCTCTTAACCCTGGACCCAGGCTCTTCCCCTGCCGCCTGGGAAGATAAAAGGTCCGTTAACAATAATGACAATAGGAAATGGTCTGACTCGGGTCTAGAGATAACACGAAGTTCTAGAACGTTCTGAAAGGAGTTTTCCGACAGCAGAAAATAATAACACTAGACCCTTTCATTGAATGAAACGTAAAGGCTCCCTCATAGTCTCCACAAGAACAGCCATTCAGAATCATGAGTCCAAGAGTGGACAAAAAATCTCAAAGCTGGCCCGCTCTGGAGCATCTTGGGAGGTGCGTGTATATGGGCAATATTCAGAATCATCAAGCCTGGGGTGCCCTGTATAAAGAGCAGGATTCCCTGTTCTTATATTAAAGTCCCCTCCCAATAGTGAAATGGCTCTTGGATAAAGTCTGTAAGCCCCCTGCAATTTCTCCTGAATTCCTGGCAATAGATCAATTGAAAAGAAGGGAGAAGAGGCAGGGGGAAAATACAGGTTCCCCAACAATAGTTCCAACCCGGAGGGGAACAGACAATGATGCAGGGAGAAATTAGAGCCTAAGGAGTCACAAAGCTAGATTCCTTGATCCTGTGAGACCAATAGTGCGAGCCCACAGCTCGCCCTCCCAGGGCCAATCGCCATTGGTTAATTGTAATTCTGATTTGAATAAAGAGTGCGGCCATTAAAACCCAGCACTTGTGTCCTGTCTCCTTCAGTGCATCAGCAATTGCCTCTGCCTGCTTGCCTCGGGTACGGGGGAGTGGCGGGCGAAAGGCCCCTTGCCACGCCTGTCTAGTAAGGAGACAGGACGGCTGGGAAGTGTTTCCTGCTGCAGGGCTGCATTGGCCCCAGAGGCGGGAAAACGTTGCAGCACGTGCTTGTAGAGAACCCGGCTGGGGTTGCTAGGCAACCCTGGCCAGTAGGGATAGGCTGTTTTAGGCACGTAGGCCCTGCTCGGAAGGTGGGGCTCATGGGCAGAGGACTTTCCCAGCTCCAGCCCCACTTGTGGCTGGAGCTGCAACAAAACGGCACCCACACAGCCCTCCCCCTGCACTGTGGGTCTTTACCGGTTGCCATTCGGGACCAGGAAGGAATTTTTGCGGGAACCCTAATCTGGCCTAAACACGGGTCTAGTTTTTTGCCTTCCTCGCAGTGTGGGCATTTGGCTAATTGATTATTCCCTAGTAAGAGGGNCCCTCTCTCACTTCCAGATGGAGTGTTTTGTTTGCTGGCACCCCGGGCCTGAGCGAACCCGGAGCTGCTGCCACCATCGGTTTGGCGCCTTGGGTGTTAGAGCTGCACGCTGGTGCCTCGTACCAGGACTGCCTATGACAGGGCATACCAGGAATTTCAGCAGTACTGGTTGACACAGGGCTGACCCCCGGGTTTTCCAATGCCAGAGCCCCACATGCTCCAGTTTGCCATGCATCTGAGGTGCAAAGGGGTGGCCCCAGGCACTATAGCTGTGAAGCTGTCTGCCTTGGCCATTGTGAGCAACCTCACAGCCCCCCCCCCAGATAGAGGTTACTTCGCAAGGTGCTTGTTGGAGAGCTGGGCTAGGGAGGCAGGTAGGACCCCTGACCAGAGGGCCCCCATCACCCCTTGTTTGCGACTGGACGTATGTGGTAGCCTCCCACGTATTTGTTTCGACTGTTATGAAGTTTTATTGTTTGATTCACTGTTCAAGTTAGCT
The DNA here is from genome assembly GCA_003113815.1 of Sphenodon punctatus. Lineage (NCBI taxonomy): Eukaryota > Metazoa > Chordata > Lepidosauria > Sphenodontia > Sphenodontidae > Sphenodon > Sphenodon punctatus. The sequence continues at coordinate 1,854,298 of QEPC01003390.1, forward strand.
TTCTTTGGAGCATTCCAAGTGAGTGAGTTGGTGGCTGAAGCAGCCAGGGACACCTCAGGTAGGACACTCCAGCTCAGTGATATCTGTATTTGCCCAACAATGATGGCACTGACCATTCGTCGATCCAAGACAGATCAGAGGGGAGGGGGCAAGTCGTGAGGCTGAACATGGCCGCTTTGCCTGAGTTGTGCCCGGTAAGGGCAGTCGAGGCATATCTCAATGTATGGTGGGTCACCCCGGGCCCCCTCTTTAGGCATGCTGGGGGTCTGCTGGTTACCAGGTACCAGTTTATGGCTGTGCTGAGAATAGTGTTGTCCCACCTGGGGATCCCCCCGACAGCATATGGTACCCACTCGTTCCAGATCAGGGCTGTGACTTTCGCAGCCGAGAGTGGGATGTCCGAGCAGAATATCTGGGAAGTGGGCCACTGGAGGTCAAGGCCATTCCAGACTTATGTGCGGGGAGCCCTTTCTCCCTACCAGTCTTAATTATTTTATTCCCCCCACGTGGCTACCCACAGTATCGGAGGCAGGTCTGGATCGTCAGCCACAGCCTGATGCGTTGGGCAGGCAAGACGGCTGGGCAGACCAGATGGGGAAAGCAGATAGACTTACCTGCCCAGGCCCAGATACAGTGGAAGGTTTGCGGAGGCATGAGGTGGCATCAACTCCTGCCAGCCCTGTGTGTTCCCATCCAGGGCCGACTGCCTGACGTCCTGGTTATACATCTAGGTGAGAATGACATCCCCTGTCTGAAGGGCGTACAGTTGATTAAGAACATTAAATCTGATCTGTGGGAAATTAAAAAACTTTTCCCAGCAGCTATAATCATGTGGACCGACCTAGTCAAATGGATGTCATGGGGCAGCGGGGTCCATCCCCAAAAGATCAACAGGACCCGAAAGGCGGTCAATAGAGGTGTGGGTAGATGGATCACATGTTTGGGAGGTGAGTGAGTAGATACCTGGGTTCTGACGCACAGGTGCCCATCACTATATAGGTGAGACAGCATTCACCTGTCGCCAGAAGGTACCGATCTTTACTTGGAAGTCCTGAAGGGGACACTGGTTCGGGTTTTAGATAAGTTATAGATGTGGGGTAGGGGGCGATCTCATCCAGGTAGCCCCGTGACCCCTTAGTGGCAGGGGTCCAGTACAGTAAGTTAGAGTAGGTTAGATTGATCATAAGTGTCATCTCCTTAAGAGATGGGGAGGCCCACCTGCCAGAAAAGCAGGATATGGCAAGCAGTGGGGCAGCCTCCCTGGGAGGGGTGTCGAGCGAGGACGGTAGGGACAAATATGGTCCCCCGTCTGTAGGCACCTTTATCCTTACTTGCATTTAAAGGACTGGGTCCCTCTCACCTATGGCTGGGGCCACTGAGAGGGGGAAATGTGATGTTCATGGTTGGGGTGGTAATCGAAGGTACATTGAAACCACTGCTGGTTTGTTGGGTTACTGTTACAAAGTCAAGTTCAAGTACTGGACCCGCATCGCACTAGGCGATTTGCTCCCACCCATTGGTTAATTGTAATTCTGCTTTGAATAAAGAGTGCGGACATTAAAACCCAGCACTTGTGTCCTGTCTCCTTCGGTGCATCGGCAATTGCCTCTGCCCACCTCCCTCCTGTACGGGGGAGTGGCGGGCGAAAGACCCCTTGCTGCGCCTGTCTAGTAAGGAGACGGGACGGCTGGGAAATGTTTCCCACTGCAGGGCTACATCGGCCCCAGAGGCAGGAAAATGTCGTGGCGCGCACTTGTAGAGAACCCGGCCGGGGTTGCTAGGCAACCCTGGCCATTAGGGATAGGCTGTTTTAGGCACGTGGGCCCTGCTCAGAAGGCGGGGCTCATGGGCAGAGGACTTTCCCAGCTCCAGCCCCACTTGTGGCTGGAGCTGCAACAAAACGGCACCCACACAGCCCTCCCCCTGCACTGTGGGTCTTTACCGGTTGCCATTCGGGACCAGGAAGGAATTTTTGCGGGAACCCTAATCTGGCCTAAACACGGGTCTAGTTTTTTGCCTTCCTCGCAGTGTGGGCATTTGGCTAATTGATTATTCCCTAGTAAGAGGGTGTTGTGCTCGTTCATCTTTGTTGCACTCTGGCAGGGGTCCAGTACAGTAAGTTAGAGTAGGTTAGATTGTTCATAAGTAAGAGTCATCTCCTTAAGAGATGCGGAGGCCCACATGCCGGAAAAGTAGGGTATGGCAAGCGGCGGGGCAGCCTCCCTGGGAGGGGTGTCGCGCGAGGATGGTAGGGACAAGTATGGTCCCCCGTCTGTAGGCACCTTTATCCTTACTTGTATTTAAAGGATTGGGTCCCTCTCACCTGTGGCTGGGGCCGCTGAGAGGGGGGAAATATGATGTTTACGGTTGGGGTGGTAATCGAGGGTACATCGAAACCACCCCTGGTTTGTTGGGGTTACAAAGTCAAGTTCAAGTACTGGACCCGCATCGCACTAGGCGATTTGCCCCCACCCATTAGTTAACTGTAATTCTGATTTGAATAAAAAGTGTGACCGTTAAAACCCAGCACTTGTGTCCTGTCTTCTTTGGTGCGTTGGCAACTAGAGGTTGCCATAACAGCACTTGGGGGCCACTAGTGGTTGGGATGGAGCTCTGGCTTAAGCAAGTAGACAGGGCCAGATTTAGAAATTTTGTGTCCCTAGGCCCTTGTCAGGCTGCTGTCCCTGAGCCCTGCCCCCACACAACTAGTTATTTAGTTATTTAGTTAGTTAGTACCCCCGCCCCCCACAGCACTCACAACACACAGACATGGGGGGAGGGGCAAGGGGCTCACACACAATACACAAAGGCAGGGAGGGAGAGGCCCACACTCACAACACAACCACAGGGTGAGGGGTCCACACTCACTCGCACGACACACACAGATATGCGGGGAGGGGCTTACACTTGCACAACCCAGACATCGGGGAGAGGCCCTCACACAGCACACACATGGGGGGAGGTGTTCAGGGCTCAGACAACACAGACACACAAACGTACGCATACACACGGGGATGGGGGCTCACACACCCCCACCAGCCCTGCCCCCCTGGGCCAGGAGTGCCTGCCTGAACCCAACTCCGGGGCCAGGACTTGGGCAGTTGGCATGCTCACAGTGGGGTGGGGGTAACTCATCCTAGAGTCCCACCTCACTCTTGTTTCTGGGCAAGAGACCTCCTGCAGGGGAGCAGGAGAGAAGGAGGTGGCTACACACAGGGAGCAGTAAGCTGTTACGCTCTCCCCCACCTCCCTGCGCAGGTCCTGTGTGATGTGCAGGGAGGCTCTGTCTCCAGCCCCCTGCATTGAAACTCAGATGACAGCCAGCAAAACATCCTGCAGGGAGGAAAAGGAGCTGTTGTGCCTGGCTGGGGGATGAAAGTAAACCTCTTTGGGCTTGGCTTTTACTAGAGCCCTGCAGCCATTATAGGCTTTTTGGTAGGAGCCTGCCTCTCTCCAGGACTACATGGTAGTGGCAAGGACCCGAGTTTAGCAAAGTTCAGGCTTTCTAGGCTGTGCTGTGTGTAGCCTGTGCAACACAAACTTGGGCTCTCAGGTAGGCAGGCTGGGTTACTTTGCATTTCTAGAAAGCTGCTTCAGACTCACAAACAAACCACCCACCTATTTTGCCAGATTAGGTCCAGATTCAGCTCCTGGCTGCGCCCTAGCACCGATCATCTGGCTGGCGGTGGCCATTAAGTCCTGACTGCACAGGCGCAGAAGCATGGAATCCAAGCTTTAGTTTTGGTGAGAAAACCTAATTTGGGTATTTGTACAGTGAAGCAAATACAAAAAGCATATTTGTCTTGGTTCTAACTTATTGAGCCAGGACAAAATGGTGGGATTTGGTTCAAAAGGGGCCAAAGGATTCCTCTTGTGCAGGGAGTGGATACCAGAAAGGCAGCATGTTGGCAAACGTCTGTTATGTTAGTCATGTGCTGGAGAAAAGTCCTTTAAACTACATTAGCTTCTACTTGTTCCAGCGAGGACTGGGTGAGTGAGATGTAATTGTCTTCCTGTGCCCTTACCCCCTCTGCCTCATTTGAGCATCTCACCCTGTGTGTTTTGTGATGTGAATACATTTTTGATGCACGGGAGTGAGATGGTTCAATTATTACCCATACTTTAGTTCACCAAAAAACTTTCTGATTTTCCCAACTGCCCATTATTACTGATTTAGGCAGAGTTCAAACAGCAACAGGCTTCATGTCTCATTGACATGAACAATTGCCAGCCACTGTCAATAGAGATGCTGATGTGTTTTATGGAGTTTTACAAAAAGTGTCAGCTCTGTTAATTATTTCTTGGATAAAATTTGTGAAAAATGGAGAAGGGCAAGGGTATTGCTCCAGACCTTTTGATTTACTTAGAAAAGTGTCCATTGGTAATTCTAGATGGCATAATATTGCCTTTCCCCCGGTACTTATTTCAGCCTTTCAGCTGAAACTGCTGACGAAGCTGTCAGTTCTTCCCAACTTGTCAATGGACATTTCTCCATTGGGAAATGAGAGAAAGTTGGTGAACTGGCTTCATTATTTTATTCACTCTTTATCTGCCAACAAATGGAAGCAAATATCTATCATTACAGACTAGGTACAGATTTGAGGGGAAAGAACTGATGTCCACATTTCAGTCTTAAACTAGTTCTTTGTTCCTGTAAGTGGAGTTCAAAAGCAAAATAATTAGATGTATTTTATATTTTTAACTTAGGTAATTATAGAAGATGCTACCGTTGTGAATATAACCAAGAATTTTACAGAATTGCACGTGTGAGATGAGAACAGACAGACAAGGTTAGTTAACAGCAGGTACACCAAGCAGTAATGAGCTGGGTTAATTCGTAAACCAAATAGATGTCTCTTAATTTGATGTGCCATTAACAGCAGACACTGAGCTCATGGACCCAATTTTCTGTTACATAAAGGTCCCTTTATACTACTTGGGTAGCACAGGGGACAGAATTGGGATCCCAAGAGTCCTCCCTATATAGGGTTCAGTTCAGATATAGAGATCACATTAAGGCACCTTTTAAGTGCTGCACATACACAAGTGAAGCTCCATAGGACCAGACAAAAAGTTATATCAGGGTGTCATTTTAATAGGGTCTGGCAATATGCAGTTGATATGGTTCTTGGTGTTGGGATGGGTGTCACAGGGTTTATATACCCTCATTCCACAACTGTCAATGAAAGGGTTAAACAGGGGCTTCAATTGCTTTCCCTTGAGACAGAATGTGCAGGCTTTGGTGCTGCTGGAACCTGTGCGAGTCAAATAACTAGGGGTGAGACTCCAGGGGAAATACTGGATACCAGATTTACCGGTATTAGATCTCCCGATACCGGATTTACCAGTATCAGAATACTGGATTTTTAACATTCCTGATTTTACCATTTTTAAAACATTGCGGCCGTTGTTAAATGGCGGTGATGTAAAAAATCCGATAAAGTCGGCAATGTTAAAAATCCAGTATTCCAATACTGGTTAAGTATCAGTATTATCAGATTAATCTGATACCGATAGTCCCACCCCTACGAAATAACGCAAGACCCAGTCTTGTGGGATAGGCGGAAGTGCGGATCTCTCACTACGAATGGACAGACTCTGTCCAACATGCATGCTTACTAGTGGGAGACCCGCATTTCTACCTTTCGCATGAAATGGGAACTGCGCATCATTTGACTCTCTCAGACTCTCACGATGCCAAAGACTGCGCATTCCATCTTGTGGGAAAGCAGCCTAGCAAGGGCTTGGTTGCTATGCAGCATAAAAGGCCCTGGGTGTACTGGCAGGGTAAGAAGGCCTTTCTACATAACCAGGAGCTCAGTTGCTAGAAGGTAGAGAAGTAGAGGTCTTGTCTTTAAGCCTTGGCCTGCTGTTGGAAGGGTTCCAAAAGACTGCAGATAATCCAAGAAGAATATTTCTTGGTTTTTTGTCAGGCCAATTAAATTGTTTTTTGCATGCTACAAATAGCTTTTAAAACCCAAGTCTCTGATAAGGGGTGTGTAGGACAAGTTAGGTGCAAGGAAGAGGGCTAATTGGTGCAAATTGCATCAGTGAGGTTGCCAGCCCTATATGCCAGGGGTTAGCAAAGTTCCAAAGCCCAAGAGGTGCATACAAAAATTTTCATATCCAAGAATTGCAAAACCCGTTACACAGACCACAGCTTCCCCCAATTGTGGCAGAACAGCTTCCCCCAGTTCCTCCCCCTCCTATCAAACCTCTGGTTCCCAGGTAGTCTGGCAGGTTTGGGAGGCAGCAATAGTAAAGGCACATCCCCCTGCTCCCATGACCCCTAGGAGACTTCAGCAGCAGAAATATCAGCTCAGCTTCTCTTGCTCCCAAGGGAGTTGCATCGGGCAAGAACTTCCATTTGCCCACCTCTGCTATAGGAGCCAAAACCATGAGACAAGCCTCAAAATATCTGTGGGGAACTAAATCTGCAGACTGGTAGGGTGGGACAGTGTATGTGACAGTTATAGTCTGGCTGATGATTAAAATTAAAGCTATTCATTTCAGCAATTTGCTGAAATTCGGACAGTTTTCTCTGTGTGAACACCACGTTTGGTCATCTAATATGCTTGTAACCTTCACAGGGCTGGCCTTAGAACTTGCGGTGCCCAGGGCAAAGCTAAAATAGGGGGGCCCTGGTAGCCCCAGCCCCTTGGGGCCACCCTCTGCAGAACCCTACAGTGGTCATGATTAGGGCCTTGCTGGGAGGTAGTAGGGCCCACATACCCTGCCCTGGTGTGGGGTCCCTGTAAAGAGTGGGGCCTGGGGCGGTCACCCCAAGTCACTCTGTGGTAAGACCGGCCCTGAACCTATATGTTCAAAAGTGCACCAGCCTACAGTAGAGAACACTGTGGATTCCTCTTTTACAAGCTCCTCTAGTCCAAGTCCTCCTGACCTCTGATTCAAGAGAATATTTACCCATGTGTATCATACATCCACACTAACCCTTGTCTATAGATAATATATATTAGTGCTTAGTGAGTGTTGATTTCTGAGTAGCTGGCGTGACAGGATACTAACTTCTGTTGACTTCCCCTTTGTCTTGTTCATTCTTTCTGGCAGGGTGCCATGTCTTTTTATTTAGCATAAAGTAAAGTTTTAAAATAACTTGTTAGTCCATGTCAGGGTAGAGTGGTGGGGAGGGGAGGGAACCAGAGAGCTCCATGGTGCTGCATCTGCTAGAATATATCATCCATTTAAAAAAAAAAATTAGCAGTATAATTGCTAGGCAGTGTCATAAATGTCAGAATTTCTCCCTCTGTTATTTTAACTTCATTATAATTAACTTCACATGGAGTTAATTATGCCCGATGAGCCTAAGTTTGGTGGGCTGAATTCTCTTGAGCAAACCTTTCATTGATGGATGGAGAGGAATATGCTCTTTATCTGAAATCCATCCGTCTCCAAGGGAAGTTGCTGTCAATGGACTTAGAATCCTCTTCACCAGTAAATTCTGCGGCAGAGGTGAATTTTGCAGTTGTGTTGGGACATGCAAAACTTTTTCTGTAACCGAGAAGATCATCATGGTAAAATATGCCGCCAGACCTCCTATGAAGGGGAATAAAGCAAGATATTCTACCCCCTTCCTCCCTCAGCGAAAAAGTGTCACTTACACGTTAAATGGAGCCGAGATGAACATCCAAGACAAATACCAAATTCATATTTTAACCTGTTTTAATTAAATCAATAGTTATTGGTATTCTCTTCTTGCTATGATTGCTGTTGTGATTATTTGTTTTGGTACAGGATTTCAGTAACTGGCTTCAGTTGCCATTTATGAAATTGTCTTGCATACCTCTTTATGGAGATGCCCTGGACCTATGTAATCTAACAGAAATGTAGTTATCCTGAGTTTGCTTCCTTCTCATTCAGGGAATATGGTGCTTCCCCACTGCTCCTTTGAGGAATAAGGTAGTGTTGCCAGAGTGGTTCAGACAGTGGCTTGTGCACTTGAAATCCAGGATGAATTTGTGCTTTGGCAAATCACCAGCAATCTAATCTTTCATCCATTAAAATCAATGGGAGTTTTGCCACTGACTTCATTGGATGAAGGATTTACAACCTGAGGCAGAAATGCATCTTCTAGCTCTGCTCTGATAAGACTCCTTTAGGCTGTAGCCTATGAGAGCTTACTGCTGCCTGAGGTTTTACCTGCTTTTTCTTTTACTACTAATACTACACATATGAGCCATCCTCTAGAATTTAATAGAGTTAAATCCCTGCTATAAAAAGGTCATCAATTTCTATTAAATTATAATGGTATTAGAGGGGTTTTTATAGAGGCCCTATAATATATATTCATGCCTAGCAAATTCCCTAGAGTTTTTTCATAAGGGCAATTTTCTGTGCTTCTATCCATTATTATTATTAGCATTAGAAACAAGTTCTATAGTCTCCTTTCCATATGTGTACGTCAGTGGTGGCTAGTGAATTTTTATGGTGGCGGGCCAGGCCACTTAAAATTTGACAGGTTACTGGAGAATATACAATGAATAAAAAGCCACACTGAATATATTTCTGTCCTTCTAAGCAGAGCGGGCCCCTCTGGGGATAGGCTGTGAGTTAAACATCTGGGTTTGGTATGTGTTTAATCCAGAAGAGACTCTCCTGAAGACTTATCTGATGAACAGTTTGTCTTTTGGGTCTGAAATCATCTGGTTTCAGGAGCAAGACATGTAACTGCAGAAATGCAAGCACACTAGCAGTGCAATCCTCTGGCAGGATAGCACACATATATGCTAGCTGTTATCACAAGCACAAGTCCTCTTCACTTCTATGGGTCTTAGGGTGAAAACAAATGAAATAAGAGTTTGCTGGAGCACGGGGTTGCTCCATGGAGCCCCCATGCAGCTGCCACTCAGCTTCAGCATGTCCAACAGAATACATGAACAGCCCCCTTTCCTGCATTTGATGTGCTTGCAGCAGCCTCCACTGAGTGGCACCAGCGATCTCCCTGTCCCCCCAGGGCTGCCTTTCATCTGGGCTGGTTGGCTGCACCAGCAATCTCCCTGTCCCCCTGGAGCCTCCTGTCAGCTGGCTCTGGGAGGGACAGGGAGATTGCGGGTGCAACAGTCTGTCCTAGCTGATGGGCAAAGACTAATAATAAAAACTTTTTAAAGTATGTCAGAAGCAAGAAGCCTGCTAGAGAGTCAGGCCACTTTCAGACATGCCACCCCCCGCCCCCGGTGCATATTCACTTTATTCAGGCTGTGGTGGGGAATGCGCAGCCCAAATATGCATGAGGATTGGCCGGTCTGAACCCCCCCTCCCCGAGTGGCTTTGCCGGAAGACGTGCATGGATGCAGAGCAGGAAATCTAGCTCTGCATTCCGTACGCATGTCTGCCGGTAAAGCTGCGTGCGGGAGCGGGGGGCTTTCAGACCAGCCGATCCCCGTGCATATCCTGGCTGCGCATTCCATCCCACAGCCAGAATATGGGGGGGGGGGGG
>QEPC01003390.1:1868679-1893444 GCA_003113815.1 Sphenodon punctatus
CCCCCCCCCGATATCCGGGGCTTCCCCTTCTCCCAGATCACCGACCCCGCCCACTAACATCACCTTTGTCTTGTCGGGATTGAGTTTCAATCAACTTGGCCTCATTCAATCCCCCCACAGCAGCCAAACACTGGGAAAGCAATGAGACTGCAGTGCCCGAGTCAGTTGAAAAAGAAAGGTACAGCTGGGTGTTGTCGGCATATTGATGACAATGAATCCCCCAACTGCGCACAACGTCCCCGAGCTGCTGCATATGTACATTGAATAGGAGCAGGGACAGAATAGAACCCTGTGGGACCCCACATGGGAGGCTTCCAGGGGCGATAAACCGTCCCCTAGTACCACCCACTGAGATCTATCTGTGAGGTAGGAACGGAACCACCGTAGGACGGTATGGTCCACCCCCACAAGGTCCCACATATGAGTCACCAACAACTCAGGATTCACTGTATCAAAAGCTGCAGATAGATCCAGTAGAACCAGCAGGGTCTTACGACCCTTATCTAGCTTTACCAGGAGGTCATTGACTAAGACCATAAGCTCAGTCACCATGCCATAACCCGGGCAAAAGCCAGACTGCACGAGATCAAGAAAACCGGTGCTGTCCAGATGTGCCTACAACTGACAAGCCACAACCTGTTCAATAACCTTCCCTAAAAAGGGAAGGTTAGAAACCGGCCAGTAGTTCACCGTGGCACCAGCATCAACCCCCTTCCAGCATTCCGGTGCATGACCCTCCCAAAGGGAGGTGTTGATCACCCCGGCCAAAATCGGTCCTGATGTCTCCTTGGGGGTCTTAACCAACCAGGCGGGCATGGATCTAATTCAAAACTAGTGGCTCGAACGGAACCCAGCACATCCGCAGCCTTGGCAGGTGTCCTGAATTGAAATTCATCCCATGAACTCAGACCAGACAGGGCAGTCCTAACCTCTGGCTCCACCACTGCCTCTGAAATGGTGGAGTTGAAGTCATGCTCAATGCGAGCAATTTTGTCCACAAAGTACAACAGAAACAGGTCACAGTGGGCCTTGGACGAATCTGGTTCCAGGTTGAGACAGGCTGGATTGACCAGACCACGCACCACCCAGAACAGCTTCACCGGATGTGACTGAGCAGACACTATGAGGATAGCAAAGAACTGTTTCATTCCTGCCCACACAACCATGGCATAGGTTCTCAAACATGTTCTATGTCACAATCTGTCATCTTGAGTGCAAGTACGGTGCCACTGTTGCTCCAACCACCTACCTTCGTGCTTCAGCTGCCCCAGGCCCTCTGTGAGCCATGGGGACCTGCGGTGGCGAAACACTGAGAGTGGACGTCTGGGAGTCACCTGATCAACAGCCTCAGCTAGCCAACCATTCCAGAAGGCCACAAGGTTGTTGATGGAGCAGCTGTTGAGGTCTGACTCTACAGGCAAATACCCGAGAGCATTCTGGAACCGATCTGGTTCCATAAGTCTCTGGGGTCAGACCATCTTAATCAGCCCTGCATCCCCATGGTCAGGCAGGAGCGCTGGGATGCACGCCCACAGGAGGTAATGGTCTGACCACGGCAAAGGTGTACATACCACGCCCCCTATCATCGAACTCCCTCGCGTCAAGGTCAGTGCAGAACATCAAGTCCAGAGTATGCGCCCCCTCATGTGTCGGGCCTACTACTACCTGGGACAGACCCATGGTTGCCAAGGCAGTCATGAATTCCTGCTCCTCTCCCTGCAATCCAGCCTCGGTATGGACATTGAAGTCCCCCAAGACAACAAGCCTGTGAGACCGCAATACCACGTCCGAGACCAGAGCAGCTAGAGCAGTCAGGGATGCTGCTGTGCTGTGGGGTGCAGAGTACACCAGCAGAATCCCTATCCTGTTCTTGGCCAGACTTCCCTGTCTGTTTCTGGCCAAATCAACCACAAGATGGAGGCCCTCTATCCCAGACTCAATCTACACCAAAAACCTCCTCACGGTCAAGCCATCCTGAAAAACAATGGCTATGCCTCTTCTCCGACCCTCTAGTCTGGTCTGGTGCTGGCCGGAGTACCGAGCTGGAATGAGGTCAGCCAAAATAAGCCCCAACAACTTATCCAGCTAGGTCTCTGTCACACACACGAGGTCGGCCACCCACTCCCGGATGGAATAATGAATTATGGAGGATTTCTTGACTACTGATCTCACGTTAAACAGCACCAGCAACAGGACAGGGTCACCTGAGACCAGGCCTTCTCAGTTACCCAAGCTTGGGGGGAGGGGGAGTGGGGCTGAGCAGGGGATAGGCACCAAGTACCATCCCCTCTACTCACAATGACTTCTCCCCCTCCCTGGATCATAATTCCCCCAGCCCACAATGACCCCAATGGCTGCCAATCCCCCACCCCCAATCCCCCAGGAGACTCTTTGCCAGGGCAACAGAGGGGGAAACTCCCCCCAGCCCCCCAATCCTCACAGGGGGGCCCAACCAACTCCCCTCATTTCTCCATTTATCCCCCCAAAATAATTCCTTCCCCTCCTCTCACCAGTGAGTATCCCTCCATCACCACTCTTGGGGCAAACCAGTTGCTCTCGCCATCCTGGGAAGCCCTATCCACACACCTATAAAACAAAACCAATCCCAAAATACCCCCAGTCACCCCAACTCAACCCGGCAGTCACACAGTCAATCCACCCAACTCAACCCAATAACCATCCTTCTTCAAAAACAGACCACTAAAACACCCACCCATAAAATAACAGCCCCGCAGTATCCACCCACCCACCCTCTAGTGTCTCTGCCAAGGACTTTTTGGCATGGGTCTTAGGCACGTGGCTTGAAGCACTTCTGGAAGATGTGCTGCCTTTCAAACCCTCCCCAGTCACAAACATTCTGGGAGGGGATCCCTGGTCCTGCCACCTCTTCCTCTGCCACAGGGAGGGGGAGATGACTTAGGCCGCTTTTAGACAAGCGGCGCTCCGTTTCGCGTCGGCGGTGTGCGTATTTTGAAACCTCCGCCTGGTCTAATTAGACGAGACGGAAGTGGCTTAATATGCGCATATTACGGCGGTAGCGCATTTTTTAAGTGCGCAAATTAAATACCTCGATTGTGAGGTATTTAATTCGCGCACTTAAAAAATGCGCCACCGCCGTAATATGCGCATATTAAGCCACTTCCGTCTCGTCTAATTAGACCAGGCGGAGGTTTCAAAATACGCGCACCGCCGACGTGAAACGGAGCGCCACTCGTCTAAAAGCGGCCAAAGAGACCTGGAGCAGGGATTCCCCTTATCGGCGCGCAGTCCAAGTCCTGGCTGGCTGGCTGGGACAGATGTCACAGCTGATGTCACACTGGCCTTCCATGTGGAGCGAGACTCCCTGGCTCCCAGCCCCTCGCTGCAAGCAGAGACCCACCAAGCAGCGGCCGTGCGGTGGTTGGAAGGCACGCCACCTTTCAAGCCTTCCCTAACTGAAAACGTGCCAGGAAGGGATCCCTGTCCCTGTTAGGTACCTCCGCTGGTGGTACCAAAGATGGAGGGCATGGACGGGCCCCACAGGGCAACCCTTGGGGAACCGCTTGCCTGCAGCGTTCCCCCCTAGCGCAGGAACCAGCGCCCTGAAACCAAGGATGGAGGACACACACCCCCATCACTGATGGGACCATGCCTCTGCTCTCTGACAGCGCGGGGCCGCTCATGTCACTCCCAGAACCATGAGCGTGCAGGAGCAAGGAAACATTAAGCCTCAGGGAACGCCCCGTCAGTTCCGCCCCCACCCAGGTGCTCAGAGCGCCTGTGCCAGTGTCATTCCCAATAAACGGGTGGTTGAAGCTCAGTTGCGGCGCTGGTGATCAGTGACTCCTGTGAGACTGGTCCCTGTGGTTGGATCAGCATATTGCGATTTACCTGAGTTAAGTGTCTGCGAGTAGTTGAGTGTGTGTGTGCTTGTGTGGGTGACAGGGCGCGAGTGGGTAGAGTGATTGGGCATTTTGGACATGGTGCAATGTTGGGGGTACTTGGGTGGGTTGACTGGTTGTCCCTTTTCCCCTCTCTCCGGCCCTCTGTCCTGTTAAGTGTCCCACTCCTCCTTCCTTTTCCCTCTTGTTCCTAGGGTTCCCTCCTCCCTCCACTGCCCTCACTGTGGTACTTCTCCCTTCCTTCCCCTGGTGGTGTGTGTGTGTCACTGCCTCCTTGTGATGATCTTTGGTTAGGATTCTTCTTCCACTGCCTCTATAAGAACCTGAGGGAGATCTTCCTCCTCAGTGACCGTTGTGAGTCCGCGGAGTGGATGAATCCTTCCCTGCCCGTCTCCCTTTTCCCAACAGTCCCCTTTCCCACTGCCACAGGGAAGGGGGAGATGATTTAGAGATCTGGGGCAGCGATTCCCTTTACCCATGCACAGTTCAAGTCCTGGCTGGCTGGCTGGGACAGATGTCACAGCTGATGTCACACGGGCCCTCCTGGTGTGGGGGCAAGGTGCTGTGGGAAGAACCTCCCCAGCCCGCAGCCCCTCACTGCAAGCAGAGGCCCACCAAGTGGCGTATTAGAACTGCATCTGGGCACCCAAAGATTCCCCCCCCAGATGAATCAGGTTCAACCCTGTTCAGGCATCATCAATGCCCATGTGGGATGCAATGGGCTGTTCCATTGTGCTGGCTGGCTGTTGAAAGTGACTGGACCTGGCCTGACTGCCGGCCATTTAAATTAAAAAATAAATGAATCACTGTAATGGCAGCCGAATTGTTCTGTGCATGTATGCCTTTTTCCAAAATGGTGGAAAGGGGTATGCCTGCACAAATGGTCCAGCGGCCATTTGCATAGGCGCAGTGGTTTTTAATTTTTAGTTGTTAAATATTTTATTAAACAACACCGACCCCTGAAGATGAACGAGTTTTCAACAAATAGTTTGAAACTAAAACGAATAGTTTTCCTCAAACAAAACCGAAAGGGATGACTTCTACACAGCCTGACTATGTGACTGCTGAGGCAGTTGCTGAGGTGGGATCCCAGCGCCATGCAGTTCTTTCCTCACAATCACTGTAGAGGAGTGAAGAACATACAGAAACCGAGCACTGGCATTCGTGTCCCCACAGCTGTTATTTGGGCTTCCACCCCCCGCCCCTGCCAGTCCCCTGTCCCTCCATGGTGCCTCCCTTTCCTCCACCCCATGGGCCCTGCCATGGTGCCTTCCCACCCACATCTTGCACCTACCATACCCATCTTGTGTAGCTGTGTTCCTGGGATTTTCCTGCTGTTCCTCTGAGTTCTCCTGACAACTTGTCAATGCAGTAAATAATAAAAAAGCATAAGTTAGATAACAGTAAACGGAAACCTTTATCATGCAGCTGTGTAAACGCAAACACCCCTTCCCCCAGGTGCATCAACTTACCTTTATCCAACGTCTCGTCTACAAAGTTGGCATCTGGGTTCTCTGTTCCCTCAACCAGAACCTTGGGTAGCTCCTCAAACAAGGGCTGGCTCTCGAGCCCGAGGGGAGACACCGTGAGAGTCACGGTGTCCATGTCCATGTCAACCTGTGCTGACTCCAAGGTGGGGACACGGGCATTGAGGGATGTCTGTCCTCAGTTTCCCCTCCGTGGTTGCAGTGGGGGGCCATATCCACCCGCTTCTGGTCCCACAGACCCAACCATACAGGTGAGATGCAACAATGGCTCCATCTGCACAGAGGAACTGGTCTAGGGGCACGTAATAGGGCGATGTTTGCATCCTGCGGCATGCATCTGGATCTCTTTGTATCCATGCCTCAGGTCCTTGGCTCACTGTCTGCACTGGTTCCTTTCCCAGGTGTAGCCTTGCTGCATCATTTGGATCGAGATCTCTTGAAACACTGCCTTGTTCGTCTTGTACTTCACCAGGACATATTGGACTTTCTGCTCCCCCATAGAGCAATGAAGGCCTTGGCCTTTTCCTTAGTTCAAGGAATGCAGCATTGGTGGGCAGATCTGTAGGCAGTGATTATCGCAAAAAAAGAACAAAAACATTATCACGAAATTTTAAAACAAATGCATACATAAAATGAATCCTAACCCCCAAATAAAACCCATCAACTGCCTACTTTTCCATAAAATGTATTACAAGGGTTCATAGTTTTATCTGCCAAAAAACTGGAAATTCTCTGTGGAAAAAACCCCTAAATTCTCTGATTTAAAATACCAAAATCTGTATTTTTTGGCCATTAAAATTAGAAAAGTGTTTATTGAAAATTATTCATTTTTGGGTGACAATTTGATGTACTGGTTGCCAATGCAATAACAAAATAAAACAATATCCCACACAAGCCAGCCCTGGCACAGAGCCTAAGTCTCTCCCTCTGCGGGTGGGGTGTGTGCCGCTCCAACCCTCTCTACCCACCAGCTCCAACATATCTCTGTCTTGCCAAAAGCCGGACATGGCTGTGTTTTTGTCACACCAAATCTCTACTCTTGGATGCAGGTGCACACTGGAACCTCCACAAAGCTTCTGTCCCTTTTACATTTCTTCTGCTGCTTCTGCCAGTGAGTTTTGGAGGTGAAAATTTTCTAGAAAAATATGGAATTCTGTGTTTTTCTCTGGTTTTCCATGCTAAATAGAAAACTGGGAACCCTGCTTATTACAATTGCAGGAGAGGTTGTCTTTGTTGCTCAGCCAATAAAGCAATTATCTCCACTTTACCAGTAGAACCAAATGAACGTTTCATAATTAGACGAATAAGCAACTTTCCTTAAAAGAGGCCAAAGCAGAACATCTATTAAATCCTTATAAAATGGCATTCCAAAATGTAATGTACAATATCCTTAATAGCTCCAACCTTCCATCTGTCAAAATGGCTGTAGGCATTTGCTCAAAACCAAGTCTGCAATAGGCTGCATCAAGCTTTCCTTTAAGACCCACAGCTGAATAGTGTTCCGTGTTTCCACCTGACCTCCACAATGCATACAACGGGGCAATACAGCCAGCACAAATAGCAGCAAAATCATCTAGATGGGAGATTTTTCTTAATCTCCATGATAATAAACTCTTACCATGGGCTCAAAACAACCTAGACAACAACACAGCATCATTTGCATACGTTAACAAAAAAGTAGAATTAGATCAAAGTTGTGGAGGATGAAAATCCATATTAGTCATATCATAAATCATATCTGTAACTAACAGCATGGACTCGTTCTTTTCCCTGCCCAAGTGTGGTAACCCCAATAGAACAACCTGGGTCCTGTTTGTCTCTCTTGGTTTCCCGTTCAGCATACCCTAACCCTGGGCTTGCTAAGTATTCCTCCCCCGCCGAATTCCCAGTGGGGCCCCATCAGGCACAGTCCTTCATCACACATTTCCACTCCCAGGTACTTTAGTCCACCCTTTTGGCTCATCCCTCCAGCATCTTTGGGCAAACTCTTTGCACTTCCAGCACCTGCACTTTGGCAAGCTTCCTTGTCCCAGCCATCCTATGGAGCTCCCGCTCAGCTCCCAGTCTCAGTCTCTAGTCTTCCTCTGGCCACAGAGCTCAGGTAAAATCCCTTATGCACTGCCTCCACCCGTCTGCCCCACATCTGGCCTGTCTTCACCACTTTACAGCCACTGCCAAAGCTCATTCCCTTCTTAAAGGGTCAGTCTCTCCCATGTAGCCTGCCCTGCTACAATATCATTCACATACAAGTTAAAAAATAATGGAATCAATATACAACCTTCCTTTTTCAACTGGGAATTTCTCTGTTAACTCACCCCATAACTCATATTGTACTTGAATAGGGTGGCCAGATATGCAAGTTTTAGAGGGCACTCTAAAATGAGAAATACAGGTTGCAGAGCTATATTGGAGCCAATGCAACCCTGTAACCTGTATTATTCATAAGTGTCCTCTAAAATTTGCAAATCTGGCCACTCTATACTTGAACCCAAGTACCGTCATAAGCTATTACTAAAATTAATAAAGGGGGATCTATACTGTTACAGGGAACACCCTGGCCCCGGTGTTACGCTCGCTGCCCCTCTTCAGTGCCCTGGTACCATAGTCCCAAGTCCTTCAGAGATGGGTTCCCTGGCTCCCAGCCTCCTGCAGGACTTTGCTGTCATGGCGGCTCCACCTCTGGCTGCTTACAGTTCTGTGTCCCTGACCGGGATACAGTCAGGGCCGCTGATCTTTGCCATGCTCTAGCCATCCCTGGGCGAGCCTCCTGGATGCTGCTGTGCTCCTCGCACTGCTTGTTGGCTGCTCCTTACTTACTTTCTCAGCCCATTCCAGCTGTCTCTGCTTCTCTGTGGCTGGACCCTTGTCAGTTTCATGCTGCTGCTGCACTCCGGCCCTTGCTGCTCCCGCCTTGCTCTGCCTGGATGCTATTCTGCTGTTGCAGGGACCCTGGCCTCCTTCACCCGGGCTGAGGACCCACCTGCCACCCCACAGTTGAGCTCTTGCTCCACCTGCACCCTCAAGTTTTCTTCATGTTCATTATCCCTGCAGCTTCCTCATTTAAAGGAGCCTGCACACTGCCTAGCCCTCTAGCTCTTAAAGGGGGAGGGACTTCCTGCCATATATACCTAACCTAGACAATTTGCCCCTAGGAATCTTTCTATCCAGTGAAACAAAAGCAGCTCTAAGGTCACCAAATGTTGCGAACAAAGACGTTTTCTTCACCTGAACATACTTGTGAGCTAGGTATTACATGGTAAAGACATGATCAAGAGTGGAATGACCATCTCTAAAAGTAGCCTGAAGCAAATCCTGCTCCACTACCCAAGAATTTAAATGATGTAAAAGATGCCTACTAAACAACTTTTCATAAATATTAATATGATAAATAGGTCCATAAGAATCAGGTAAATCCTTAGAACCCCTTTTCTGAATGGGGACTATACTATTCCCTTTCCATGAACCAGGAAACTGAAGAGGAGTAACAATACTATTAAACCACATAACCAAAATTGGAATCCACCAAGTGACATCCATTTGAAAAGCGTCTGCTGGAATACCATCAGGACCTGGTGTCTTATTCCATTTTTTTGCTGGGAAATTAAACTATTTTAAATTTATTTTAATTTTGTTTTTTTACCCCACCCTTCCTGCCAACAGCAGCTTAGGGCAGCTTACAATATCAAAATATAAAAGACAGATGAAAGAAAACAACAACCAAAAATATAAAACCATAAAATACTCTACGCCATCCTCCCAACCCCTCTCCACCCTAACTCCCCAACCTCGTAACTCACCCCTATCCCCAAACAACACCTGGTGATCAGTAACCAGGTAAGGCACTCTTGAACCAACTGCAGTTGAAGCTACAGCAAAAGAAGGAAAACAATAAAAATCACTTTCATTAGCAAGCTGTTTGGTAAAGTACTCTTCCCAAACAGAGAGAGAAATATTGGCATCAAGATTATCAGTAAAACTACAATTACCTTTAGAAACCAAAGCCCCCAAACATTTTACTGTCCATCTTCACAATATCAAAATTAAGTTTCTCCAATAACTGTTTCTGAAAAGACCTTTTTAAAAAAAACCAATTCTACAAGCTTTTTGTATTCCCTTCTAAGACACTGGAAATCATGATCAATTTTCAAATTAGAATCCCTCAGTTCCCTAAGCTCAATAGTTTAATCTTTTTATCATAACATTTCTTATCATACCAAGATGCCTTTTATACTGAACAGTCAGACTTAATATTGGTTCTAAAATCCCTAAACAAGCATGGATTTAATGCATTTAAACGTTGATTGCAAACATGCAACACTTATACAGGTGAAAGAGCGTTGATAAAAGAACCCTGCAATTGTTAAAATCCCACATCTGATAGTTTGTTACTAACAGCATTAGCTACTCTCGAATCTCATTTCAGTCTTTTCCTATTTATAATGAAAACCCTACTTTATCAGTACCCGAAGGGACAATAGGTTGATTAACTTTAGAAGAGAAATCTTATTTCTTATCAGTAAAACTGAGATTTAATGCAAGACAGAGAGGCATACGGCCACTTTCTGATCTACAAACAATAACAAAATCCAAGACTGAAGGCCACAAATACGATTCATCAAAAAGTAATATATAGTACTCGATCCTGTAGAAGTTAAAAAACCAGAACTTTCACTTGGAAATGAATCATTCACGTTTCTAAAATTTAACATCAGCAGCCTATGATAAAACGACAGACCAGATTTGTTCTGGCCAGTGTCCTTAAATTTGGGGGTAGGAATCCCCCCAAATCCCATTTAATAAATCAAATTCCTCATCATTCCAATTCATGACACCCATTCTTGCACTAAAATCACTTGCAAGAAGAAATCTATTGTTGGGGAAATCACTTTTCAATTTTTCCAGATAAAACTGAAAAGAGCTCCAAATATTAGGGTAAACACACTCAGCAACAGCAGCAGCAGCAGCAGAAGGAGGAATATACAAATTAATTACAATCCATGATTCACCACAAGGGGTAACTGTAAGAGCCAAACAGGAATGCTCTCATGAGCTAGCTGTTCAACACATAAATTAATACCATTAGACATCATTGTAAGGAGGCCCCTTATATACGTCCCCGAGAATTAGGGGAAACGCCTGATAAACTATAACACAATTTTTTTTTAACAAAAACTGGTTCCACACACCAAGTTTCCAGGAAAAAAAAGTCCATACTGATGAAAAAATTCATGAATTCTGAATCTTCTATTTTACCTTTCAATCCCACAACATTCCAAGATAAGCATGTAATTAGTCAATCACCCCTAAACCTAATACCTTTAGTCAATATACCCAAGAACTTACAAAGGAATCAGATGAGGCCATACCAAACAGAGCAAGGCAAATAGGACCATTCTGATCATGACTCAAATTACTGTGATCCTTAACTATAGGTACTAAATTACAAGGGTCAACACAGGATAAATTTCCTGACCTACTATTTCAAGTCATTCCATAATTATTATGACCAGCAACATTCAGAGTAATTCAATTAGAAACAGGACCATCATCGTGCAACTCTTCTAGTCCCAAGATCTCAGAAGGGGAACTATCTATATACAACTTCATTGCTACTATTAGAAATGACTAAATCCTTCTTATTAATTAGATTGTGATTGTCAGTTAACACCTTGACTATGTTCTTCTTCTAAGCCAGAAAAATCAGTGTCTGAAACACTGTTATTCTGGGACAATAAGGACTATGAGGTGAAGGGGGGTTAACAGAAGGTATTCTCATTCCTCAAAATAACTCCAGTTGACACAGACCCTATTGGAAGTTGTACAACTGAGGTTATACTCTCTGCTTAATTCTCGCTACAGGATATCCATGATATTCAAGTATAATCTTTAAATTCAATCTCAGCCTGGCTCTTAGAACCATGATCTCTAGGCAGGGAATGAAATGCAGCACAATCTAAAAGCCTATATATACATTTTTGCAAATAAGCCTGGGATACAGATTTCCTTAAAGAAATATTCTGAAAAACAATGTCCTTTCACACATACTCTGAAGTATCTTTACAGGAAAATGAACCAGAAACATTTCCGAAGGAGACAGAAAATTGTTAACTTTGTGTTTGACAATTATTCAAATTCCTAATAGAAAAATTGGAAGTAAATGGAGTCATTTTAGACCTGCCTACATTGGTTATATGATCACAAGTGCAGTTATGATGAGTGCCTGTAACAGGATGAGTTGCAGTCTAGCTTGAAGAACTACCTACTTCAGAATTAACTAACCCTGATGAGTCATCATTTGTAGAATTTTTGAGATTGTGCCAAACCTGCCACAAAGCGCCTAACATAACTTTAAAATAAAAAAAGAATTCTTAATGTCACCTAATATAATTTCTTATATTATCTAAAACATTCCCAATAGACCAACAACGATTGCAACAGGGCATAAGCCCTGGAAGGGGGGCATGTGACGGCCACGTTAGACTCTGAAGACATAATACAAGAATTAGACTGGCCAGCATTGCAACAGAAGGAGGAAGAAAACCATCCTCCTTCTTGTTAAGATTAAAGCTAGTTTGATCTTGGAGAGAGTTCACTTCAGATAGTTGGCTAACCAAGAGAACTGAATTATTTAGCGGTCTTTCAGTAGGACCATCAGTAGAAACCTAAAGAGCTGGCAATGGATTTCCTGAGGAACACTCTTCAAGCAAAACTGTAAGTCCATTTGACTGAGAGGTGCCCATTTCCAAATCAGATGAATCTTGGACTGCTAGCGAGTTATAGAATCTGTAATTTTCCTTTAGGATGTCAAGGAGCAATCTGTCTGTACTAACCTCTGTAAAGGCTCGGAGAGCAATCCCCTTGTTTTAGAATGAGTTAAAATCATACTAGAACTTGCAGCCCTACGAACTGATAGGGGGGGGGGGGGTTGTTGAAAAGGAACAATATCAAAACTCAGCCAATTCCTAAGGCTCTCCAAGCCCTACAGATAAAAGGGAATAAAATGCCAATATAAAACTCGCCTGGCCCCGAGCCTTTTAACATTCCGGCGAGTTTGTAAAACCTTGTGGTTCGCCCAGGCCTTTGGGGAGGGTGGGTTAGTGGGTTTTTATCCTCCTACCCTTCTTTATTATTTGGTATACATTTTTTTGTCCTTCCCTGTTTTATTGTTAAGATTTTTATGACTGTTTAAAATATTTTAAATGTTGTTTTATCTGAAATTTGTTAGCCTCCCCGAGCTGTTTGCAGGAGGGGCGGGGTAAAAATGCATTAAATAAATAAATAAACAAGTAAATGTATCTCTGCCTGAAGACTGCTGCCTCCAGGACACCAGGGGCTTCTTATATAGATGTCTGGAAAGGGAGAGCTAGGTGGTAACAATAGGCCTAATCCCCATAGCAGCCTTGAACACAGCTCAGCCTCTGTAACTGAACAGTGGAGGTAGCAGAGCTGACTGTTGCCTGGCTGTTGGTATTGGCCCTGGCCCTGGCCCTGGCAATGGAAATCCTCTGAAAGTTGGTCCTGAGAATGCAGTGGCCGGGAAACAGCAAGCGTCGGCTACGTACTGCCAATCAAGAAGAGGTGGGGGAATGCATGTTTGAAAACGGCGTGTTGGGTTTTTAACATGGATGTTACGTGTGCACCAGTGAGAGTGAGCGTGGAGCAAAGGGTCGGAAGTGGTCACGCCTCAGAACACTCTAGGCTTTTCACCCATGACTCTACAGTGCCGTACGCTCAGAAGCGCTGCACACAATTGAATTGATGGGACGCAGACACATGGGTTCACATTAGCCCACGTTAGTCTGCATGGCGGGCTCCACGTGCTATGGGGCCTCGCTGTGAGTGGGTTCTACATGTGTTTTGGGTGGTGGCCACTTGGTCGGTGGGGGTGAACACTTAATAAATGAGGAGATGGACACCCACCTGGTGTGGGCTTGATCTTGTTCGATAATACTCTTTGTCTTACATCCTAAACTGTGTGCTTGCAAGTGGAAAATAATCACCTGCCAAAGGCACTCAGCAAAGGTTAATGTCCCAGTTTTCTGGCTAGTAGGGGTGTACAATTGGTTTTTGTTTTTTAAGTTACTAAAATGAATGGAGTCCCATTTGTTTTAATAACTAAAGAACCAAAAATGAATGAATGAGCAAACAACATTTGTTTGCTTTCAATAATTTTCATTAAAAAAATCAAAAAATCAAAGTGCATGTGCAAAAATGGCCACCTGACTGTTCTGCACATGCACACCCTTTCCCAAAATAGCGGCAATAGCATCACTGCTGCTTTGGAAAAGGGCAGCCAGTCTGCACATGTGCACTGGCTGTTTTTGCGCATGTGCAGACCATCTGCCCTTTTTCACAATGGTGGCGATTCCACCGCTGCTATTTTGGAAAAGACTGAGCATGCGCAGAATGGTCTTGTGTTATAGTGTAGACTCTTTCACCTGTTTAAAATGCTTATAATGATTACCAAACCTGAATTCTGGAAACATTTACACTCATGGTAGCTTTTCCCACCCACTCTGCGTAGGTATTAGTGAGTACATACGAGTATGGTAAGAATCGGTAAAGGGAGAACTGAGATGTTAGGCGATACCAAATGATTAGGGATGGGCGAATGCGGTTCGGATGTTCGGAGTTCAGACCGAACTCGGTCTGGTCGGACGTCCGAACCGAACGTCCGAACCGAACGTCCGAACTGAACTCTCGAGCGGCCGAACATTTAGGTCGTGTTCGGACGAGTTCGGAAGCAGGAAAACTGTCTTTCCAGGGCCAAAAATTAGGTTTCGGTTTCAATTTCGTTTCGGTTTCGCTATTTTTGAATGTTCAGCCAAGTTCGGCCAAACCGAACTCGGCTGAACCGAACCTGAACTCGAGTTTTGAACCAAACGACCGAACATCCGAGCCGCGTTCTGTTCGCCCATCCCTACAAATGATTGTATTGGATAAATCTTGCTCTTCTGCTCTGTTCTGTGTGAATATGTATTGTCCATGACCAGATGCTAAACACTTTGACCACAAACCTCACGCTACTTTGTCTTGATTAGTCCCACTGAAGTCAATGGGACTACTCCAGAGCAAGTAGTTTGAGGATTGTGTCCTGTTATCTAAGGTCCTTTTATGGCTCTGTTGCTTTAATATCTCAGTATCTCTTAGTCTTTTATTTCTCTTAATCAATCTCCAGTATATAATGGAGAACTTGGGAGCAGAGACTCATGCGGAGGATTGAACCCTTAAAATCGATGAGAGTTGAGCCATTGGGTATTTTCCCATGGATGCAGGGGTGCACAACCCAAGTCTGGGGGTGCATCCCCATATCTGTCTGCTTGCAGCTGCATCTGGGTTCATTTTAAACAGACCTGGCAGCTGCTGGGATCCACAGTCTGCCTGCATGACATGCCCTCCCCCAACCATAGTGTTATGGGTAGATTAAACTTGGGGTTGGGCTGCCCACTCTGCTGGCAGATGTTCCAGCAGGGATGTTCCAGTGGGGCAGCCTCGGAGCAGGAACAGCCTGCCCTGTTTCCACAACTGGTGGGCTGCCTTTAAATGGATGACCTGCACCGGGGTGAGGGGGGGCAGGTGTCCACGTGAATACACTCATTGGCTTCAATTGATGGATAAATGACCCCTAAGTAACATTTATATGGTTGCACAACAATTTAAGAATAGACTCTGCTTCATAACTTTGAAGCCAATGCCCTGGACCAAAACAAATGACAAAAGACTCTTTTTGGCTCCAGATTCTTTGTAGCCATGAGAGTCAGATAATTTCAACCTTTGTTTTGTGTGGATTTGTTATTATTATTAATACGGGTATTTGCTGGAACACATCAGCTCTCTGGCATTGTTTCCTTTGTTAGTCCAGCTGTATGTTGTAGATAATCCCACAGAATACGATGGTAAACACAGTAAACACAATTAAAAATTGGAATAAACACATTTGAATGGCATAAGATTGATGTGAGGAACAAAGGAACTATTGAATGCTCCTGTGTCTTAGAATTTGGGTCTTTCTAGCCCCCACAAAAATTCCACAATTCCAGACAGAAAAGCCATGCAGAGTATATCAAACACCATTCAAGAGAAGGACCCCATCTGGGGTCCTGACCCACAATCTGGGAACCTTTGGTCTAAGGAAACTCAGCCTGGTTTAACATCATTGCATATTATTATTGGAAGTCTTGTATCTGCTGCCTGTTCATACAGGGAATCTGTCCTCTACCTGACTGCAAGAATTACTGAAGGTTTAGGAAAAGAGCTGTTTCTCTCTGCCTTGAGGCTTTTCAGTGTGGAACATTTTCTTTAATATTTCTCTAATCAGTGGTTTTTTACCCCTTCTTCCCAGGGAGAACTTTCTGCTAGAAAGGTCTGTTCTCTTGAACTATCTGCCCTTTTGCTAATACCTACGCCAAAAATAAGATCTTAAGACTATCTCCTATAATTTAGAAAACAGTATTGTCATTCAGTAACCTCTGCTTAGGAGAGTACGCAGCTTGTGTTTCTCTTGTTTTAGTTTTTTGGAAGTTTGGAATGATAAGGATCACTCCTGAGAGACTATTTCAAAGCCAACTCTGAGGCTGAGGATTCAAAAGGAAAGAGTTGTTTAAAAGTATGTGTTGTAGGTGTAGTTATTTCTATAAAAAGGATGCTGGAGGCTCTGTTAGGAATGCTCATTTACAAAGTCTCAAGCTGTGACTGTGTTGCTGCGAATTCTATTTCACCATTGTCAAAGCACCGCATTCATAATTTGCAAAAGTGATGACTAACCACATGTGAAGTTACAAGATCAGCAGCGGCTAAATATACTTGCTGCCTTTATATATAACATAACCCTCATCATCTTTTCCTAGGGGGATTGTATGACCAATGATGAACTATAAAGCTGGCACAAAAGTGAAAATTCCATCATAATGACCTAGAAGTTCGACAAGAATTCTACACCTTGACCTTCTTTGCACTAGGAGGAATTTTTAGCACTGTGAGAGGCTTTTATTTGATATCTCAATCCAATAAGTATTCATCAGTGCATTACTCAGCACATGCTTCAGGAACTGCAAAGTGTTCAGATGCATCCGATCACATAGTAGTTTCTGCAGTGCATCCTCCCTGGGGGAACTGATTCACCAGCTGGCAGAGAGATTGTGTAAGCTCTTAATAATAGTATATGGCATATCCTGATGGGATGTAACATGCTGTAATGGTGCCGCCCCATGTCAGTGCTAAGGTGCTGCAGGAGTTAGCCCACAAGTCACTAACAACAGCAGGTCCTTTTTGCCAAATGCTTTTATTCGCTAATAAACAGTGCACCCTCACCAAGTATTCTCACGCAAAACCCTGTTCTTAGGCAGCCAGCTCTCAGCCCTTTTCCTTGGCAGAACTTCTGTGCAAGTCCCGCAACCTGGCTACTGTGGTTAGCCAGCTCCAAGGCAAGGCCATGTAATCCGGAGCCCCATGGCAAGCTCTCTGTATTGTTCCCACCTGGCTTGAGGCAGTCCTGAGGTGAGCGTCAGTCCTGCGAGAAAGTCTTTGTCCATACTGACCTCTTATGGGGTGGTCCTTCCTGCAGTCTGTACCTTTTATCCCGATCAGCTACCGGTCTCCTGACCCAAGTTCTGGCCATCTGGCCTCACCTGAGTGAATTAGTTTCAATCAGTCCATGCCGAAGCCAAGTTATTTGACTCCCTCTCAGGCTACAACAACAATCTAAAAATGAGGCTCCATAGAATAATATTAAAACCATGATATATTATATGAAATAAATCTGTACAATATAATCAAAAATAAGAGTATATCATGAAGGAGAATATTCTCACAAAAAAATATATGAAGAGGTAACAATGTCCAATAATTAGGTCTGCAACTCGATTAAAGAAATCTTAGTTGACCGCTCTGTAGAATTTTAGTCAAATAATCAATTAATTAATCAAAATGTGCATATGATTTACATAATTTGCATACATGTCTACAAAATGAAAAAATCACCAGAAATTGTTGTCAAATTGTTAGATATGTTTAAATGAACGTCTTAAAGTGCACAATGAACATTAAAGATCAGAATAAGTGAAAACAAACATTTAATGAACATTAAAGAGTAGAAAAAGAGGGAGGAAAAGCAAACAAAAATGGCCTTCTTTCTTCGGGTTCTACAGTGGAACTTCTACTGTGTCATTCTGCAACCAAGATTTTAGGCATAACAGTTTGTTGACATTTGCAGAGTCCAGTGATATGCGTAGCTTGTTAGCAACAATTCCTGTGAAAATTCGTACCTTCAAATCCCTCCTCAAGACCCACCTCTTCCACTCTGCCCTCCCCAACTCCTCGCTCCCCTCACCTAACTCCTGCTGATATCCTCCATCCAGTACAATCTGTTACCTGAGGTCTGTGCACTCATATCCTCACCACATGGATCAGCCAGCCATCATTCTCGTTGTAACCAAGCCAAGCGCGTGCACCTGGGACCTCGCATCTTGGTGAATGTTACACTCCTTGTCTCTCCCTCTGTTCCCCTTCCTTCATCCCCCCCATCTCTCAGATTGTAAGCCCTAGGGCAGGGACCGTGTCTATTCCATTACTTTGTAAAGCACCAGTCTCCAGGTACATTGCTGGCACTATATAAATGCTTGCTAATAATAATAATTAATTAATAATTAATAATAAAACCCTTTCACAGGACACAGAGGTAAGTGGGATGCAAAGTCTTCTTTGGCCAAATCTGAAAGTACAGGGAGTTGTAGTGAGTGTGTGTTCCACCTCATTAGAGGATCTTCAAAGTCATCATCCAGCTCTGGCATGCTCCATTAGACATGAATCTCACGTTGCAGTGCGTTGTTGGCAGGTGGAAGTTCAAGAATTGTGCAAGGCTCAGTTGCTTCTTCAGTTTCTTCCTCTTCAAAGTCAGCAATTGGTGATGCAGAGAAACAGTTTTCTTCTTTTTCTTTCAGGCATATTAGTGATGGATAACTTGGTGTTGCAGGATACATCTTTGTTGTTAAGTAGATGCAGCTATACTAACTCCCTTTTACACTCTGACAAACATTACAGTGTCTTGAATCTGGCATCAAAAGCAGTTGCTGCTTCATATTTCTTGAGATCTCACGTACTCATCCTTTCTTTGAGATCATCAATCAGTATAGACTTGAACTTAGCAATGTACTTGGGTAATGTTTTTTAAATGGATTACAGCAGGAATTGCAACACATGCAGTCACATAATTTTGCCCTCTAAGCAATTCCGAAACTTCCAGACAAGGGTGCAATACTGTGATCATGCTATCTATGATGATCCAGTCAGTAGATGAAAGTGCACGGACATTGGCTCCACTAGATTCAAGAACAGATTCAACAGCAGCTTTGACCTTTACAAGACTGCACACGATTATAAAAGTGCTGTTACATCTAGTGGCAATATCCTGCTGCATCTTGCTGTCACCTAGTCCGAGTTCTTTTGGTTTTGCTAAGAGTAGAGTTTCTTTATGCGCGCTATGCTTGAAGTGACCAACAATTTGATGACACTTGCTAAGTTGTTTGTCAGTGGAGGCAAGTGAAAGAGCCTTGTTTATGCTCAGTTGTAGAGTATGAGCGGCACATCTCACATTTTCAAAATTGGACTTTTCAACACCCAGAACAACATTTTTGGCATTATTTGTGCATATCGCTACAACTTTCTCACTGATCTCCCACTTCTCAGACACCTCCTCAAACTCACTACTGCACATCAGTTGTGTGCCTTTCCTTTAGCCTCTTAACCTGGAGTGTTGCATTTCGGAACTTCCATTCTCCATCTATCCAATGAACAGTAACCCCAAGGTAACTGTGATTAGCAACTGAAGTCCAAAAGTCACCAGTTAGACAAACAGCATCTGGCAACTCTCCCTCTGTGCTTCATACAGTTGTCACATGTGCTTGACTGTTCTTTTTCTTGAAGGAAGCTCATAAGTTGTAGAACTTTGAGCAGCGTATAAGACATCCCTCAACCCTGGATCATCCACAGTGCTAATTGGTGTTGGTGTTTCCCCCGGCTGCTGCCGGGATTGAGATCTGGGACTCTCTCTTGGGAGTCGGGGCACATGGGGCCGGGCACAGGCACACTCATTCAGAGGCAGTAGTGTCAGGAAAAGGTGCCTGGCCTGCAAACACCACAGCAGGTGCAAACACCACAGCAAACACCACATCAGGCACGTGCCGCACCATGCCTTCCCTCCCTCTTGCTACTTGAGTCAGTCTTCTGGGCCACACGCTGCCTGGGCCAGCTGAGCGGCTCCTCTCCTCTGCTTTTGCACTGTTAGTGCGACCTGTCCTCACTTAAGAAGTCCCGAGACCTGTGATGAGGGTGACTGAAGCCCAGGCGGGGAGAGGAGGGCATGAAGTGGGAGGTGGCATGGCTCTGAGACTCTAAGCCTGGTGACCCCGTATCCCCGGCAGAGGGGAGCTGCCTGGGGAGATGAGTGAGAGATGAGTGCAGAGCAGAGGAGGGTGGAGGGAGGTCAAGCAGCACAAATGCATCACCTGGTGGGTCAGAGAGAGACAAGGTAAGGGAGAGAGAGTTTTAGGCTTGCTTGCTTGCAGCAGCCCCCTGACCTGTCCCCGACACCCACTCAGCAGGAAGGCAGGGAGGCATGCATACATGGTTGGGTGAGGCGGGTCCAGACGGAGCATCCCGTTGCAAGTGCCCCCGTGCTGGGGGTGGCCCCTGGTGGGGGTGGCTTCACGGTGGTCTGGTTGGGCCCCCTCCTGGACCATGCCCTGAGTAGCATGCGCCACCTCTGCTCACCTGCCCACCAGCCACAATCCTGCCTGGGTCTGGGAAGATTGTCTTTGGATTGGGAGTTGGGCAGGCTTGAGCCCGGGCCCTTGGCATTTAAAAAAATTATTATTATTTATTTATTTTTAGAAATTAAGCACTGCTCATGCGACAAACGAGAGCACTCAGGGATTCATGAGCAGGCAAGGAGACAATTCCAGGTGTCAGGACAGGTTTGTTACTCTCACTTCCCTCTGATGCATGCCAGCTCAGGGGTGTGTGTGTCACTGTGCATAGTGCGTGTGTGTGTGTGAATGCATGCATACATGTGTGAGGACTATGTGCCACCAGGGCCAGCCCCAGGCATGTACCACGTGTGCGGCTGCACATGGCCTAACGGCCAGCAGGGTCCGTGCTTGCCTGGCTGGGAGGTAGGCTGCAGCCAGCTTCTCCTCCAATAAGTTCTTCTGCCTCCCCTTCCTGACTTCGGTCCCTATCCCTCACCCGCTTTCTCCCTCCTAGTAGTGCTGCAGCAGTAGCAGCAGCAGCAGCGGTCGGGACATGATTGGACTGGGAGATAAAGCTGTTTGTTTACAAACAACTCGTCCCCATGTGAGTGATCAGAAGGTTGTTACCTTGTAAAGAAGGTTCTTCGAGATGGCTCCCAACATTCTCACAACTGGGTTGTGCATGCTCAACCTATTCAAATAATAGACCACATGATGGTCTCGAGGTCCTCTGGTATAAAGGCACTCCCCCCCTCAGAATGACAGTTCCTTCCAACCCTTTCTAGGCATATAACAAAAAAATTCCATGCGGGGCTGGAAAGGTGGGTGTTGAGAGAATGTTTAGAGCTGTCTCAAAGAACCTTCTTTACAAGGTAGCAACCTTCCGTTCTTCTTTGAGTGGCTCCTCACAGGCCGTTTTCACATGGCTACACTGGGTGGTGAGTCCGTGAGCACGCTGGTGCATGGGCGGGGCATGCACACGGCCGCACATGCATCCCCACTCACCCCCCCACTCATCCACACCCACGGAGTAACCGCTGTTTCTCCCAGTTGCTCTGTGCATGGGGACAAGTGGGGGGTGGGTGAGGATGCATGTTAAGCAGGCACGCACGCACTCCCACTCACCATGGGCACATGCACTGCATCTTTCACACGGAGCTCCTACACCCATGAACACACAGATAAAATCTGTGTGTTCATGGGTGGGAGAGGCCCATGTAAAAAGGGTCACATTCTCACAACTGTCTTACTTATATTACCTTAGGTAGGAATTTAGGATGTAAAGCAATATCTATTCTATTTTGGAAAATCTGCAAATATGGTTCTGAGATTATTATGGCTGCTATTGACAAGGGTAACTGATATCAATCGCCAGACAGAAATAGCAACCATCAACACTTCCCCCCCATGTTAGTTCTTATCTGACATGGATTCCAGCTCAGGGACAGATCCCTGATTATCTGAGTGTTTCTATTACTACCAGAGCCAAAAGGCTCATTTTCAGGGCCCGTGTGAATTCTCTCCCATCCCAGGTCCTTGAGGGGCGTATTCATGGGATTCCCTTCTTGGATAGGGTTTGCCCATTCGACCACTCTGCGGTCAAGACTGTTACCCATATTTTCTTTTCATTCCATCTTTATGACTCCTTGAGGGATAAATATTTGTTGTCGTTTATTCAAAGGTTCCCAGACGTTTCAACAGATGTCCTCCTACGCTTGTTGTTAACTAGTACCTCACCTCAGGATATAAAAAATACTGCATCCTATATAATGCAAGCTATTTGTTGTAGACAAAAATTTTTGGACTCCAAGGATATTGCTGATAGTTTTTGCTCACTTCCTTGAATTTTATTTCTATTAGTCTTTATTTGACTCGGATGGTTGTTTATTGTATAGGCAACTGCCAGGAGGCTGACCTATTTGTATTATGTGGTATCATTTTAATGTTTTAAATGGGGGGTATATATACCCCCCATTTAAAACATTAAATGGTGTGTTAAAACTTGAAAAAACACAATTAAAAATGTTACATAAATAAATAAATAAATAAATTATATATATATATATATATATATATATATATATATATATATAAAAAATTTATTTATTTATTTATTTTTGTAACATTTTAATTGTGTTTTTTCAAGTTTTAACACACCAACACACCATTATCATATTCTGGTTTGGGACCTAGGTTACAGCTGTGGTCCCGACCTCAAAATAATACAGTGTGCCACTCCTCATCTATTACCCAGTAAATGGTATATTTCTTGTTTTCTTTTATTTTATATTACTGTGTATACTATTGTTTGTACGGCAATGACTTTGTGTTACGCTGTGAATAAATTACTTACTTACTTACTATGACTGTTATTTCACTAGCTTTTCTTAACGAAGTTATTGCTAACCCGCAACAAGCTCACTCCCCACCACCCCAGTAAGGCAGTGGATGCAGTCAGTTTCTCTGTGCCTGCCTCACTGCCTGTCCGGCTGCCTCTGGAACCACTCCTGGGGAGTGGTGGTAGATGCTTGGCTGGGGAGGGGTGGGTGGGAAGCATTGGAGGCCATGCTTGTCTATGGCCGCTCGGAGGGATGGAGAATGGGAATCCTCCCTGTCCAGAGGGTGTAAATTTTATGTAAACTTACACATTTGCATAATTAGGTGAAGCCTAATTATGCAAATTAGGCCATGCACCAAGACTTTGCACATGGCCTCACAAACTCTGGGGCCGGCCCTGTGTGCCACCACTGTGCAGGCAGAGCTGTGTGTGTGTGTCAGTGTGACACTGTGCAGGGGTGCATGTGTAAAACAGTGTGTCGGTGTGCCACTGTGCTGGCGTGTGTGTGTCGGTGTGCCACTGTGTGTGTATGTGTCACTGTGCAGGGATGTGTGCATACATGGATGCATTTGTGTGCATACCACTGTGCAAGTGTGTGTTCTGTATACTGTGACTTATATTTGATTATTTATTTATTTTACTTCTGAGTTACCCTTGGGGGGGAGGGGCATAATTGTGGGCTGAGCCTGGGCCCTCCCCAGCCTTGCTACACCACTGCCTTGAACTAGTTGCAATCCACATGCCAATTGTGGTGGTTATTTGTTGCACCTTTGAAGGCTGTACAGGTTTCTCAAGAAATGCATCAATTTTGAAATGTGTCCTTGGGTGTTTTGGAGAATGAGGCTTTCTGATCCTCAGTTGCAGCAGGAAGCTGTGTTTTCAAATGGTAATACAGAGTAGATACACTGCCCCAGTAGCTAAATTCTTTCTTGCATATTAGACAGTAGACATGCTTATGGTCAGTCACTTGCCCCTTTTCATCAGTTTTGTAGCCAAAAGATTTGGACAATTTTCCAAAGCCCCTGGAATTCCATTCTTCTTGCCTGCACATAAACAAAACAAGATTGGATGAGCCAGGATACGGGGATGGGTGGTGGTGGTGGAGTACCATACACAGCACCAGGACTGTTTCCTACCTCAACACAGCTGAAGAAGCTTGCTTCACAGTATGACACGCAACCTTGCCTGGAAGTTTCTACACTGACTTTCTTTCCCCTCCTTGCTCCCTGGGCCAAGCAGTCCTTTTATTCCTCTTGCACCTCCCCCTGCCATTTTAAATTCCCCTTTCAGGCACTTTCTCCCCCACCCCATTTTAAACCTCCTCTCCATGACTTGCGCTGCACGTGCCACTGCTGCTTCAGCCGCGCTGCTCTCTGCACCCTCCAAGCTCCGCTGGGTGTCTTCCCTTAATGATGAGCTACCGGGGGCGGAGTTTGGAGGAGGATGACTTCCCTCATTCACTAGGGAGCTCACAGGTCCTGCAAGATGATAAAAACTACAAAACTTACGGAGACTGAGATCTTAATGGCAGCAATAAAAGGGTCCAAACTTGGGGTGGGGGGTGGGTATTTTAATAGAGTGATGTGGAATCATCTTTAATGTCCACAAATAGCTTTAAATTTTCTTACTGGAACCAACATGTTTTGACCTTAAACATAACCCTCTAAAACAGAAAAATAAACAAGTGAAGAACATACAAATTCACCCCCCCCACAAAATTTAGGAAACCCACATTTAAAGAGTTATTGGGAGTGGGGAGGGGAGAAGGAAAACGGAAAAAAGAAAAGAGAGAGGAAGAGGTGAAGGATGGGGTGGGGAAAAGGAAAAAAGAAAAGGGGGAAAAAAGGGTTGATGAAGGGGAGGGAAAGAAAGGGGAAAAAGAGAGAAAAATATTGTGCAGATTTATTTCATATAATGTGGTTTTAATATTGTTCTATGGAGCTTAGTTTCTAGATTGTTGTAGTTCTGTTGGGGCAAGCATTATGGGGTTTTCCTGATATTGGCTGTTTTTACACAACCCCCACAGGGTGCAGGGTCCATGGTCCTGCCGGTGCATGCGCAGTGAGTAGGCGGGGCGTGCATATGGACGCACACGCATCACACACTCATCAACACACACGGAGCAACCTCTATTTTCACCGGTTGCTCCGTGCGTGTTGATGAGTGGGGGGTGAGTGGGGATGTGTGTTAGGCGGGAGCACACACGCATGCCCACTCACTGCGTGTGCCCATGCCGTGTCCTTCATAAGGGGCTCTCCCACTCATAAACACCCAGATTTCTGGGTGTTCATGAGTGGGTGCATCTCATGAAAAAG
>QEPC01003390.1:1902234-1936768 GCA_003113815.1 Sphenodon punctatus
CCTTGCCTCCTCCCTCCGCTCCTTGAAATCCCTCCTCAAGACCCACCTTTTCCTTGCTGCCTTTCCCAATGCCTGCTAGTCTTTCCCCTTACTCTTACTGTCTGCCCTCCTCTGCTGACTGCTGCTACCAACCTCTTTGTAACCAAGCCAAGCTGAGACTTCGCATCTGCTTGAATGTTTGTTTGTCTTCTCCCCTGTCTCTCCCACTGTCTCCTCTCCCTGTCTCCGCCCCCCCCGTTGTCTTTTAGGTTGTAAGCCACCGGCAGGGACCGCGTCTAATTCTATGTTCTGTACAGCACCAGGTCGCACGACTGGCGCTATATAAAAGTCTAATAATAATAATAATAATAATACCCCATAATTGTAGAATTTCTTCCCCTGGGAGATCCACCTAAGCCCAAGTCTGCTTGTTTTCCTGAAGAGATGTAAGACTATTTTGTTTGGGCAGGGAACTGGCAGACAGGGATAGGGTTGCATTGAGGGGTTAGGAAAATCTTTGGTGGGTCAGGACTGGAGGATTATTTTTTTTAGCTGTTTTATATACTGTTATATTTTGTAAGCTGTCCTGAGCCTAATTTGGAAGGGAGGGGTAAAAACTGGAATAAATAAATATATAAATTAATTCTTGAGTCCAGGCTGGGGAAAAACGATGCTTCTCAGAATCTGCTATGAACTTATAAAAGAAACCATCAGATTGTTAGAAAACTGAGTAAAGCATCAGGGGTAATTTTTTGATAAGCGCCGTTTTGCAGAGGCAAGATTTAGAGGAAATGAAATCAAATTTCAACATTTAGTGTTGTTGTCTTGTTAATCATTTTGGGTTCCACTGATATTAATGTATATTAAAAGATGAGGAAAGGAAAGCTGCCCGCTGCAGTAGTCTGTACAGCTCCCAACATGGATTTTTATCCTAGCACTTTTTGTCCTAAAAGAAAAATTACTTCACCTTTCTGCTCTATGAACAGAGTGCATCCTTCATCCATCCAGGTAAATGGGAGTTTTGCCATTGGCTCCAACAGATTCAGAATTGCAGGTAGGGACTAAGCTATGATCAGGGACCTGTGTTCACTGCATTTCCCCCATTGCTGCCAATGGGGAACATGCAGTGAACATGGGTCCCTGACTATGATTCAGAAGCCACTTACTCTGGGGAAGGAGGGAGGAGGGAAGAAGGTGGTTAGGGGAGGCGTGGGAGGGTGAGCGAGGGGACAGAGGAAAAGCAGAGTTCATGGACTGGAGTATGGAGGGAAATTAGTTCAGAGAGATAGGTGGGCGCAAGGTTGTGAAGAGCTTTAAAGGTGAAAACTAGGATTCAGGAAGGGGGAGCCAGTGAAGAGAGGAGATGAGGGGCTACATGTGGTCGAAGTGACCGGCGAGGTGGCTGACCCTGACAGCAGAGTTTTGGACACAGATAAGGGAAGAGTGGGGGAGACCAGTGAGAATAAGGTTATAGTAATTGTGGTGAGAGATGATCATGGTGCGAACAAGGGTTTTGGCAGAGGAGACAGAGAGACAAGGGTGAATCTTAGCAATGTTATGGAGGGAGAAGCAACAGGATTTGGCAACTAAGGCCGTTTTTAGACGTGCAGCGGGGATCAGGCGCAGGAGTGGCGAAAGAGCCGCGGCGCTGTTTTACATGAACCGGAAGCGAAAGTTGTGCGCGTGATCAGCGGCTGCGCATTCTTTGCTGATTGCGATCGAACAGGCCTGATTTCTCTGGAGGGACATATGTGGCCGGAAAAGAATGCGCGGCCGCCAATCACGCACACAACTTCCGCTTTCAGTTCGTCTAAAACAGCGCTGCGGCTGTTTCGCCGCTCCCACACCTGATCCAAGTGCACGTCTAAAAACGGCCTGAGTCGATGTAGGGTTTAAAAGAAAGGGGTGAGTCAAAGATGAAGCCTAAGTTATGGGCTTGGGGCATGGGAAGAATGGTGACCCCGTCAATAAGGATTGACAGGGAGGAGGGAGAGGAAGGATGGGGGGGGGCCCAGAGGATAAGGAGTTCAGACTTTACTATGTTGAGTTTGAGTTGATGTTGAGACGTCCAGGTAGAGATGTCTGAGAGACAGCTGCTGAGCGAGCTTGAACAGATCAAGAGGGAGTAGAGAGAGAGAGTTGAATGTCATCAGTGTAGAGGTGAAATTGGAAACCATCCGAGGCAGTGAGTTTGCCTAGGGACAGGGTGTAGATAGAGAAGAGGAGAGTGCCAAGGACAGAGCCTTGGGGAACACTAACTGAGAGGGGAAAGTAGGAGGAGGTGGAGTTGGCAAGAGACACATTGAAGGAGCTGTCAGAGAGATAGGAGGAGAACCAGTCAAGGTTGGAGCCACGGAAGCCAAGGGAGTCCAGCAAGAGTGAGTGGTCAACAGTATTGATGGCAGCAGAGAGGTCAAGGAGGACAAGAATGGAGTAGAGGCAATTAGATTTAGCCAGAAGAAGATCATTGGTGATCTTAGTGAGAGCAGTTTCAGTAGAGTGAAGCAGGCAGAAGCCAGATTGGAGGGGTGCAAGGGAGGAGTTGGTGGAGAGGAAGTTGAGGCAGCGGAAGTACACAACATGTTCAAGAAGCTTGGAAGCAAAAGGAAGGAGTGAGACAGGACAGTAGCTAGAAGGGTCAGAGGGGTCAAGAGTGGACATTTTGAGGATAGGAGAGACAGTGGCATGCTTGAAGGTGGAGGGGAAGGAGCCAGTAGAGAGGGAGAGGTTGAAGATGTGCACGAGGGAAGGTGCGACCGTGGAAGCAATGGAGGTCAGGAGGCGGGAGGGGATGGGGTCAAGGGGACAAGTGGAAGGGCTGGAGGAGGAAAGCAGGGAGGAGATATCCTCAAGGGAGGCGAGAGGGAAGGAGGACAGGAGAAAAAGAAGGGGAGGAGGGAGTAGGAAGAGGAGAGGAGCGGGAAGCGATATTGAGGCAGATCTTGTCTATCTTGGAAGCCAAGAAGGAAACGAGATCCTGAGCAGAAAGGGAAGAGGGAGGAGGAGGACAGGGGGGCTTGAGGAGGGAGTCAAAAAGTGAAGAACAGGTGGCGAGGGTCCCGAGAACAGGACTCAATGCAGGAGGTGTAGTAATGCTGTCTAGCGAGGGAGATAGCAGAAGTAAGGGAGGAAAGAGAGAATTTGAAGTGAAGGAAGTCAGCATGAGAGTGGGATTTGTGTCAGAGGTGTTCGGCAGCACTGGTGCAAGAGCAGAGGTGGTGGATCTGGGAGTGAGACAAGGATGGGGATTGTGGGAATGGGCAAGAGGAGGGGGGGCAAGGGATTCACAGGTGGAAGAGAGAGAGACATTGAAAACAGAGATGACAGAGTTGGGGGAGGAGGAGGAGAAGACTGAGGGGAGAAGGGGGGGCAAGAGAGGAGGCAAAGTCCAGGGGGTTAATGGCCTGCAGTTCACAGAAGGGGCGTGGAGACAGGGAAGAGGAGGGGGCAGTGGGAGATGTTGAAAGAGGCAAGGACGTGGTCAGAGATGGGATGAAGATCAAAGGAGAGATCAGAGACAGAGCAGTTCCTAGAGAAGACAAGGTCAAGAGAATATCCATTAGCATGGGTGGGGGAGTTGGTCTAAAGATGGAGGTTGAAGGAGGAAGCCAGTGACAGGAAGTAAGAGATGGAGGACTGGGAAGGAACATCAATGTGAATGTTGAAGTCACCGAGGATGAGAGTGGGGATATCGTCGGAGAGGAAGAAAGTGAGCCAGGACTTGAATTCAGAGAGAAAGGAAGAGTGAGCCAGGGGGGCGGTAGATGACAGTGACGTGGTGATGGAGGGGGGACTAGAGGCGCACAGAATGAGCCTTAAAGGAAGGGAAGGAGAAAAAGGGGGGAGGAGAAGGCAGTTGGAATTGACAGGAATTAGTGAGGAGAAGGCCCACACCACCACCCTGACCTTCAGGGCAGGGTGGTAAGAGAAGGAGAGACCGCCAAAGGAGAGGGTCAGAGGGGAAGATCCAGATTTTGGTAAGGGCAAGGAGCTGGAGGGAGTGAGAGAGG
Source organism: Sphenodon punctatus (assembly GCA_003113815.1). NCBI lineage: Eukaryota > Metazoa > Chordata > Lepidosauria > Sphenodontia > Sphenodontidae > Sphenodon > Sphenodon punctatus. The sequence goes on from QEPC01003390.1 coordinate 1,906,224, forward strand.
ATGTAGGGGGCTTTATTCGCAGAGGATTGACCGTTCCAAAGGGAGCAGGAGAATGAAAGCCGATCAAGGGGAAGGCAGGGAATGGGGATAAGATTAGGAGAAGGGGGGCAGGCAAGAGATAGGGAGGGTTGGGGAGGAGCAGGGGGGGGAAGATAGCCAAGGGGGAGGAGGAAGTGTGAGGAAGTTGGAGAGAAGTGATGGGCTGGGGGGGAGGAAGAAGCAGGGGGGAAAGAAGGAGAGGAAGGGGTGGGGGGAAGGACAGAAGGAAGGAGAGGGAAGGTGAGAGACTAGGGCAGGCATGATGGTGGGGAGAGTAGGAAGGAGGCAACCCAGGGGCTCGGTAGTGGAGGAGAGACAGAGGAGGACGAGGTGAAGAGTGGCAGGCCTGCTGGTCACTGAGGAACCACCGGGTGGCCACCTGTCATGGGGGTAGGTGTAAAACCCCCGCAGGGTAGTAAGGGACAGGGGTTCACACGCTTACAGCCCTCCACACTCCCCATTAGTGGGTTGGCTACTCCGCAGACTACTCGGGAAACACTCGGGGTGGTAAGGAAGCCCGTCAGGTTAGAGTGGTAGCCCTTAAATCCCAGGGGGATTAGGCCTCTATCATCATAGGGCACCGAGCAATCTGTGCTGGAGTATACCGCCTCACTCTCTGCCCACCAATCACACTTCTCGCACACCAAGGGGAAAGGGGGAGTGGTGCCCAGGGTGAGGGGATGCAGGGGGAAAGGGCCCAGGGAAGTCAGGAAGGGGAGGATCCTACACATGATTGGGAGCGGAATAAAGGTCCCGGGGAGGGGCTGACTCACACTGCTTACACGAGCTAACAATCAGGGGCTCAGGCTTTCACAGGAGAGGATCACAGGGAGAAGGGGACACACACTCGCACCCACACTCCCCGTTGAGACATCCTCCAACATAGGCTACAACCAACACACAAGGAAATCACACCAGAATTCAAAATATCACAAAGAACAATCCACTTAGCTTTCACACGAAGGGGGCCAGTCTAGGAACAGATCACCGGCGCTGTGTCTCCAGCAGCGCCGGCATTTAAAAAGCAGGCCACGCCCCCTGGCATGCCTGCAGCTGCAGAGAGCGGCGCAACTGTGCTAGCTCCACCCCCCTGCTCTGCACAGCGGTGGGAGACATCCCTTCCTCCGGGTCTGATGGCGGTAGGGTCTGAGAGTCCGCCCTGTCTTGCTCTCCGGAGGGAGGAGAAGGGGTGGCTGGCCCTGCGGCGGGATAACGAATGGGGGGTCATTGCACGGGGTATTGGTGACCCTGGGTGCCTTGGGGGCGGGGCTGGCGGCCAGTCCTGACACTGCCAGATGACCCAAGTACCCTTAGGCTTACTCTTAGCTGATGTTGCTGGAATATTCTGTGGTCTCAAATATGATGGTGATACTGTTGCTCACGGTGGACATCTGGGTAGCCGAGTTGAGGCTGGCCAGGCTCCAGCACTGCTTAGCAGCACACCTTGTTGTCAGTATGGAAATTCATATAACAGACCTTGGACTGGGTTTATTGGTGAAGAAAACGGTAATTGGGTTTATTGTCTACAGAACATATCTCATTGACATCCCCATACACGCTGCATGAGTCGCCAACCTCAAATACTTTTGGTGTTGATTCACTCTGCAGCTCCGTTAGCTAACACAAAGTCCAGTCCTCTTTGACCCTTGTATTTATAGAGCAATTGCAACCTGCCGTATTGTGAGCTATGTACGATGTCCATCTATCTTTGAGATGACTAGGCATTATGCCAGTCATGACTGATATTTCTGACTTTGTACATTCTTTCCTTATCTTGAGGGTATTGGACTATCCTGTGCCTAGGCTTGACTCTGGTACTTTTGGTATCATCATCACATCCCTCATACAGCTTATGCAAGCAGTTCATCTCAGGATCAGAATTTTCCTAAAGTAAGTGTCAGTTGTGCTTTGCTTTGCTTTTTATGCTTCAGTGCTCTCTCTGTGATTCAGGCTTTGCTTCAGGCCTACCAAGGATAGTGGTGTTATAGTTGGTTCAGGCTTTTGGCAGTGAGTTGTTGTTGTTTTTATGGCTTAAGTGCTATCATTTTGTGCAGGGGGAAATATCGGCTTGTTTAAGTGACTGTGATGAAGGGTACAAGAATCCCCAAGTAGAAAGTAGCACAACCATCACTCTACTAAACTTCCTTCTTTCTCATGCATTTATTTTATTCTCTTCCAGCTTATTGTTACACTTCTGATTTCAATAGGACTGTTGCCCTTCATATCTGAGGTGTTTATTCCTTGCTAATCAGCTGGTCGGCAGGGAAAAGAAGCTTGGTACTATCTCCGTTGCACAAGCCCATGGGGTAGAGTGGGCAAACTAGAGAGGAATGGCCCTGCAAGGTGCTTAAGCACTTGTATAGTGGCAGAGACCCAGGTCAGCATCTGAGGCTCAGGCTACTCAGCCAGAATTGGGTTGGAGAAAGTCAGAGGCTGATATGAAGACAAACCACGAGCCGAGAGTCGGGTATTTGAGTTTAAGTCAAAGCTGGCTTGTTGGAACATGCAGAATGCTGCATGTTCCAGGTCCAACAGCCAAAGTCAAATTGGTATCACCATTTGGCCCATGGTGAGTAACCACCTGCCCTCAGACTTGATCCTGGCTAAGCAATGGTACCAGAAGAATTAGGTTTGGGAGGGGGAAGAGAGTGGAAGCACCCTAGAGCTTTTTGATGTGAACGTCCATGCCCCATTCTGAGCATCATAGTGCTCAGGAAGGGTGTGTGACCATGACAGAAAGAATGGGGCCAAGCAGGAGCCCCACACTCCTGCCACTCAAGGGGTTCCGGCAGCCTTGGGGATGAGGTTGGAAGTCTCAGTGCAAAGGCAGGACTAGAGGTACAGGATCCTCTCACACTCCAGGTAGCCCTCACATTGCATAGATATCTCTCACTTCCTGCTTTCTCTGTATACAAGCCCTGGCATCCAGTAAGGTGCAAGTCCAGCCATCAAATTGGAGTGCAGGTTTAGGGCAATGTTGTTCCTGCTGAACAAAATTTGCAGGCAATTCTGGTGGTGGTGCAGAGCAAGAGCATCTGCCTGAGGCCCCAGCGGCCTGGGTTTGAGATCTAGGTCTCTTATATATAGTACCATTGGCTTAAAATTTGGCATGTAGTGAATTGGATCTTAATGTTTCCTATGAGCAGCATACTCTGTCAGTCTCTGTTAACATTTATGGTATGATCGTCCGAACAGGTAGCTAGCATCATCACTAATGCAGGCAAGATTCCTGTTAACTTCAATGAGTCTTCTGTCCATTCTAATGCAAGTACCAGTGCTATCTGCTTGTAAGATCTTGCCCTTTCTGTAGCCCGCATAATGTGAGAGAGGGCAATTATGAGTTGTACGAATAGAGAGTCTGTTTAGGCAAGTAGAGAAGGTGTTGGACCTGGAGGTTCAAATTCTGTCTTAGCCATAAACTCACTGAGTGGCTTTGGGCAAGACATGCTCTCTCTCAGCCTCAGTTTCCTATCCCTAAAATGGGAATAATAATGACCTACCCCACTGCGTTGTGGTAAAGCTGAAGTAGATAAGGATTGGAAAGCACGCTGAACACTGGAAAGTTCTATATAAAGGATAAACAACAATATCTGACTAATAAAATACAAAGATTAATTTGTTACTTCTGTTAAGTCTCTGTATGCACCCTAGTGCTTGTATGATTTTCATTGCTAGAGCACCTGAACACTTTTCTATCTTGCTCTTCTTAGCAAATATTCTTTTTATAGGCCTTCACAACAGAACACTTGGCTTCTTTGTTCAAGGTCACCTGCAATTAGTGCTGCCTCATTTTCCTTCATTTAGTTTATTGTTATAGTTCTACTTCTGGGGGAGGAAACAAGCATACCCTGACATGCTGCTCCATGTGGACAGATGTCTCTGCTATTATTGTAAGCTTAATCATCATTCAGGAGCATACGGTACATGACGGAGAGTTGCGTGGTGGTTAATGAAGCTGTGGCTACATTGAAAGCAAAGAACAAAAAGATCCCACAGATAGCAAGGTGAGTTGGGAACTTGGGAAAGGGTTGAGCAATCTATGGAGTTACAGGTAAGTACTTGACCACAGTGTCTTACGCAGGCAGGAACACCAGAAAGCCAAGTGCAAGTTAGCTGCATGTACTGGGACTTGGTTAAGCAATTGGACTATTTTTATTCCTTGCCAGATCCATTTCTTGAAGTTGCTCATCATTAACCTTCTTGACCTTGCCCATTTTATGTCTGATCTTAACTGGGAAATACAGCAGAAGGTGTTATACTTCCTGATCATGTAGACTCAATGGCTTTCTGCTGGGGAATGAGTCAAGTTGGAGGACTGCTCCTTGCATCATAAGGGAGACTTAAGTGGGCTGTGCAGCTGTAGAGGGTGTAATGACCTGAGTGAACATAAGGTCTCCTAGCACGCAGTCATGCTGGGGAAATTGCTTCTGTGGCTCACTGTGCACAGATTTAGGGCTATGTTCATAGCTGCTAAGGCACAATTACCAGTTTGGGGCTGCAAAGGATGCTGCATGTTACAGGTGACTCATCAAAGGTCCACCACCCTTTTAAAGCACATCTCGCACCCAAGGACATACTTTCTATGTGTGCCTCTGCAAGACTAACCATAATCCTACTTTGGGGAGAACTAAACAAATACAAGAAAGAATAAAATTTCCCCATTCTTTTCTCTTTTGTTAGTTAGTTTGATCTGGAATCTAAAATGTGTAGACATTGAAAGCTGTATTATAAAACCACGCTGAATGAGCTAGCTTCTGTCCAGGGTTAATTAAAAACAACTTAATTGTTTTGGAATCTCCAGTAGCTGCGTGTTACTAATCAGACAATACTGTTGCTACAATCCATTGTCTCGTCTTATGTCTTAAAATAAAGGCCCAGTTTTAATCTAATTGAAGCAAAGAGGAAAAAGATTGGCTGTTTGGCTGACAGCACTTTGGAGAGTGATGCATGACTTCTATTTATCTAGAAAATATCATGCACATAAACAGTAATGCATGTACTGAAAAAAATATAATATGAATACTCTAAAGCATTTGTATGTCTGTTTGTCTGAAGCCTCCTAAAAAAAGTCTTTGAACAAATAAATAAGCATGCAAATGAGCTGGGAGAGGAAGAAGGGGGAGCGTGGTAGTGGTGGTGGTGGCGGCAGCAGCAGATGACCCAAATCAGGACAGGGTGAAAACAGACATGACGCTAACTCCATTTTAACACCATTTTAACATTTCTTATGCATGTTGCAGGGCTGTATTGGTGTCCTATGTAACCCTGCAACATGCATAAGAAATGTTAAAGTGGAGTTAGTGTCATGTCTGTTTTCACCCATAGTTACAGAGACTTGACAGAGGTGTCTAGAACCAGCTCTGGCATGGACTTGTGAGGGTGGCAGCCTGAAATGGTGCTGGGACCAGCATGAGGAAGGAGGCAACAGTGGAAAGATGGGGGCATGTAATGGTGGTCAGTGTGTGAGTGCCAGGGGACATACGTAATGTATTTCTTGAATTTTGGGTTCAAGAGAGAGCTACTCTACTGACCTCATTGCGACCCATATACTTCACATGACATACCACTGTGCAGTTGGGTACAACTGACAGTCTCAATTATGTCAAATGGCATTGACAGCTTGGATAATGGGGCACTGGCAGATCGGGGATGCAAATTGCTAATGCTAGCAGAAACATGCAAAGTAAAATAGCTGAGCTTGTAACCCATTTATTGATTATTTGTAATGTATAAAGAAGGCCTGAAAATGTTCAGGGTTTTATCCTGTTCAGTGCGCAGTCCTGCATTCATTGAAGTTGATGACTTGACTTGACTCCCATTGACTTAAATGTATGGAGGATTACACTCTGTGTTGTCCGGATGTTATCAAGTTCGGTCTCCCCTGTTGTGGCTGAAGATACATAGGATAGCTCAACTGTCTTCTGTTGTGTGGATTTCTTAGCAAGGGGAGTTTTTCTTTTGGCTGTTAGTTAATGATCTCACTCACTCACTCTCACACGCGCACACACACACAGAGTTCTGTGGTAGTGTCAGGGTCAGTCCACGAAAGGTAGCAACCCTACGCGTGATGCCATTTGGCTGTCCAGTTTTCCAGGGTGTCTACATTTTTAACACTCAAAATGCAGGTGTTAAAGAGGAAAGACTATCTAAAGCAATGAGAAATCTTTCCAGTTTCAAGTAGGGCTAACTGAGATGGGAGAATCCCCATTTCAGGGACACTTCTTTTAGACCCCAAACAAATACTTTGTTTTTAATAGAACAAATTTTAGGTTTTTGCAGTGAAAGGTGTGGGGAGGGGAAGTCAGGGGACCAGGCACTCGAGCCTGGGTGCATGGAGACAGGGCCGGCCCCAGGGTTTGTGAGGCCATGTGCGAAGTCTTGGTGCGGGGCCTAATTTGCATATTTAGGCCCCACCTAATTATGTAAATATATACATTTACATAAAACTTACTCCCTCTGGACAGGAAGGAGTCCCATTCTCCACCCCTCCAAGCAACCATGGAGAAGCATGGTCTCCCAATGCTTCCCCCTCCTCCCCAACCGAGTGTCTACCACCACTCCCCAGGAGTAGTTCCACTGCAGGGGCAGCCAAGCGGGCAGTGAGACAGGCACAGAGAGACTGACTGCGTCCACTGCCTTACTGGAGGAGGGGGTGAGCTTAGCCAGTCTGAAGTCTGGCCTCCAGGGCCTGTTGCTTCTTGCTGCCAGTGCCGCCTGTGCCTGTGCACGCATGCGGTGCGACCAGTCCAGAGGTGCTGCTATCACACGCACAAGACACCCAAAATGCAGCTAGCTTATTAAGCGCATTATGCCATGAAAAAAGACATATAACCAGTTCAGTTGTGCCCCCATAATCAGTTCATGCTGCCCCCACCCCAAAAACAGTTCATTTCCATCCCCACCCCCATATAATCAATTTTTAACCTATATCTGAACAGTTTTATCCCTTGGGTGATGGACACTAAAAACTGTCTGCCGAGACTAGGGAAACGCGAGGTGGCTATATTACTTTATGCCGATGATGCCATCCTGCTGGCTAGATCTTGGCTTGGTCTCCTTAGACAACTTGCAGCCTTAAACTCCTTTTGTGATCAGAATTACTTGGAGGTGAACAATTCAAAATCCAAGGTTATGGTCTTTTCCCCTAGGCGCAAGATCTTCAAATGGACCATTGGTCCGCATACAATTGATCAGGTAACCTCTTACCGCTATTTGGGGCTAGTCTTTCAGGCCAATGGGGCATGGACAGCTCACTTGTTGGTGGCTGTCAGACAGGCCAGATTGATGGGAAAATCGATATGCAATTTCTTTAGAACTAATGGGGGCCATCTGGTATTGCCAGCTATCCAAGTTTTTAAAGGTAAATGACTGGGACAACTTCTGTATGGTACTCAGCTGTGGACAGCTGGGAAGTTTGGGCCACTAGAAAGGGTACAGAACATGTTTCTGAGGTCGCTTTTAGCGTTGCCAAACCATGCATGCAATGTTGCTCTTCATAGGGAGTGTGGGCTTATCCCTATTGAGTCTCAGGTCTGGCGACTGGCTATTGGGTACTGGCTGAAGTTGCATTTCTTCCGCACTGCCCCATTGGCCACGCTGGTGTTGGCTGAGGATAATTGTTGGGTAACCCAAGTCAGATCCAAGTTATGTCGGATGGGTCTGGCTTTGGATGATCTATATTCTCTTACCTATGATGGCACCAGGAATCTTTTTTCACAGAGGCTGATGGATATTACCCTCCAAGAGGAGACTGCCAACCTCAGAGGCAAGACCTCACTGGCCCTAGTCAGGGAGTTACATGATACTCCCTTTGTTATATCCCCCTATTTACAATTCCATTTGACCCCTCAGGTCCGTCGATGCTTTACAATGGCCAGAATGAATGTTTTCCCCTCAGGTGTGGTTGAGGGACGTTTTAGGGGGAGGCACCTGATTGTTCCTTCCTGTGATTGTCAGCTCCCCGACACCTTGGAACATATTTTGTTGCACTGTGAATGGTACTCAGGTCTCCGGGCTAAGTGGATTTCCCCTTATTTGGATTTAAACTGGAACTATTGTCAGATGCTGTTGAAACTGTTGGGGGGTCAGAATGAGCTGACTACGAGGAAGGTGGCCTACTTCCTCTTTAAGGTGCTTGCACTTAGAGGTGATAGGGAGGCCCAAGTCATAACCTAAAAGGGGGACCCTGGCTGTGGGACTTGGGATTTGATTTTGATTTTGCTATGGGCCAAATTGGGATGCTTTGGGCTGCCCATTGGCTGATGATTTTTTGTATTTTGTATTTTTGTATGTTTGGTGTACTTTTTTATGTTTGTGTGATGGAAAGTCTATACACTAATAAACTTATATATGTATATGTATATATGTATAATCAATTCATGCTGCCCCCATCCATAACCATTTCATTTGTGCCCACAGGGCAGCATGAATTGATTATATGGGGCGCAAATGAACTGGTTATGGGGTGCGGATTTAAAGACAGTATTCCTGTTAGCAATAACTTCATTAATAAAAGCTAGTGAAATAGCAGCCATAATAATCTCAGAACCATATTTGCAGATTTACCAAGATAGAATAGATATTGCTTTACATCCTAAATTCCTACCTAAGATAGTATAAGTAAGATAGCTGGCAGGGGAATCAATGTTTGATAATGACTTCTTAAGCAGAAGCCACTTAAGAGAAGTAGATACAGGTACTGAGGCAAGTTGAAGGAGCAGCAACTTAGGGAAGGTAAGCACATGCTGGGAGTTGTCCTAGGTCCTGAAGGGAAGGTGACCCCAGCCTGAGGGAGTGAGTTAATTTCTGAAATAGTCAAATAAAAGGCCAAGGGGTTGGGTTGCCAAGTGCCAGTGACGGCTGGTGGGGTGCAGGCTGGGGCCAGGCCAATGGTAGGCAGAGCCTAGCTAATGGTAGGTGGAGCCTAGTCAACCCAAATTTTGAAATTAATATGGAAATTTCCACCCTTTCAATATGGGTGGAAAACAGTAAGGGGACTGACCAGTCCATAGCCATTTTAAATAAGAGCCAGAGGAAGCTCAGCCATGCCCAGTACCAGTTAAGCCTACCCCCGAGGTTGACTGGGAACAGTATTGTGCAAGAGGAGGAGGAGGAGAGCAATGTCTGTACCACCCCCTGGCCCTATACCTCTGACCCAGCAGCAGTCCTGCCTCCTCTACCTCCTTTGCGCTCTTGTCGACTGTCATGACTGCGTGGGGCACTGCACACACAGCATGCCACCAGGGGAGAGATCGGGGGAGTCAGTTAGTTAGTTTGTATGCACCACCGTGATTGAGAGTAACTTTGGGCGCATGCGCAGCAGGTGCGCTGCTCTCTGCGCATGCGTCCGAACTGTTTGAGAGGCTGGGAAGTGACTAGAGCGGCCGCACTGGCTAGGAAAATAATTTACTGGACAGAGTCAGCCCCAGGGTGGCTGGGGGCAAAACACCGACTGTTAACAGAAACCACCAGTGCCAGGCATATCCTCTACACCTGCTATGCAGGGTGGTGAAAGTCAGTAGAGAAGCTGGGTTCAAGAAAGGATTAGATAAGTCTAAGATACTGGAGGGAATGATGATGAGGCAGAGATAGGCTTCATTCCAAACACAAGGTAGCTTTTCTTAAAGGCCTATGCAGTTAGGCCCCCATTCCGATCCCTGCGTGCCATCTGCCAAGCAGGCTCCCTCTGCTGGCTAGCTAACTGAGTAACCCTCAAGATCTGGTCTGGAGCTGCTTCAGACTCCTGTCTGCTGAAACTGCTACAAAATGTGGAGTGGACTCCTCAACATTACAATAAATTGTTGAGCTGGTTCCACATTTTGAATACACAAATTGTCTGGCTACATGCCATACTTGGGGCAGCTGCTCCAAGAAGAGCAGCCCTATGTGTGGCCTGTACATAGCCAGTGTAACATGCAGAGATGATACTGGGCTAGATGGGCCGTTGGTCTGAACTGGTAAGGCATGTGGTAACAGCCCTCCCTCGCCAGTCATTCTCGGATTAGCTCAACAGAGAATGAAACTCATTACACCTCTGTTCTAACAAACTCAGAAGCCAGCCAGTTTCTAACCAGCCGAAGGCAACCAGCTACATTCAAGACAATTCTGATAGCAAGCTGAACCTTCTACCTACTTCAGCTCTTTCTTCCATGCCACAGCTGGCCCTAGCCTTCTGAGGAGACAGTCGATAACTTAAACAAACCTATATTTGTGAAACCAATGTTCTCAAATAATATGTTCTTGTGCATATCACTCAAATGGCAAGTTTTATAAATATTTTATGTAATTCCTTCTCCTTATCATACTCATGTATTTCATTACATGAGTATGATATAAACTGGGATATAAATTGATAAAATAAATAAAAAATAAAATAAAATTACCATATTCATCAGCTCTGTAATGATGCATTTTTACGTGTCCTTGCTTGTAGATAAAATGACCAACTGGAAACTCCTCCCTTGGAACCCACCTTTCTCTCCTTGTGTGTAACCATGGTTTTCCAGACTTGGTCTGTAGCAGCATATCTTCCAGTCTTATCTTTACAATAAACTTCCTTTCTTATTGACATTTATTTATTTATTTAATTAACAACTTTATACCCCAACCCTCCTGCAAAAACCACCCACCCTACCTGTCTCTCTTGCCAAAGGCCTGACGAAACAGCCAGGTCTCGCAATGTTGTCTGAAAGAGGAGAGGCATCACCTTAAGACTTCCATGCCATTTCTATTTCTGGATGAAGGGGGCTGAGCCCTGGGCCGGGAGCCATTTACAACAAGGCAGATCTTACATCCTTAGTTTCTTATAGTCCTGTCCCATGCCAGGGGCCCTGTGCTTACTTCAGTCTTTGGATTGGGCCCAGCTAGCAAGCCTGAGCCCGCTGCTTTGGTAGACCCAGGCTGGACCAGTAGTGGAAGAAAAGGTAGACTTTGCTGGCAAGGTCTGGAACTCTGCCCTGACCATCTGGGGCACTAGCTCTCCCAATTGGTAGCTAACGATGCTAATGTCCATTATGATGTGTGCAGGTTTTTTTCTACCAGCGTAAAATAGCTCCAACAAAAGCTCAGCTCAGATTTTAAAGCTTTATATTTTTCTTTTTCAAAATTGCCTGTCTTTTTTGGACTAGTTCTCCTCCAAAGCAGGTTCATTCGTGGGAATGGAAATGTTGTTTCTCTCTGAAATCCTTCTTGTCACGCTAGAACGCTCTCAAAATTTGAAAGTTCAAGGTGGTTGTGCTCATTGTCTCCACTGAAATAGGTACAAAAAATAAATTCTTTTTAAAAAAATCACATTTTGAGGTGAAAACCACCATTTCATTCGAATGAGAAGTGAAAAAGTTGTGGAGTTGTCAACAGAATGAACTTGGGAGCATTCTTTGGGTGGGGGTGTGGAGTTGCTAATAATGTAGTATAACAACAAAGAAACCTCTTGTATGCTACAAAAACCAATACTTGAATGTCCTAATTAAAAAAAATGACAATGTGAAATACAAAAGGGCCTTGCTATAACCGACAATACCTTGCTACCACAATGCAAGCTGAACAATCATAAAAGCCAGGAACAATATAACATACAAAAAATACCCAACGCATTTCCAGTATACACTCTTCTTCAGGTCTGACCATCAATGCCTTGCTTCAGGTCTGAAGAGGTGTGTGCACTCAAAATGCATTTGTTGTTTTGTATGTTATATTGTTACTGGTTTTTATGGCCTTATATTCTGAAGATTTTTCTGCTTACCTTATGGCGCTTTAAGAAGACATTGTTCGTTATAGCAAAGGCGGTTTGTATCTTGCATTATCCATTTTATGCCTTTGAACTAGCAACACTTAAAGAATTTTTTATTTTCTATTGCTACCTCCATATGATTTTTAGTTTAGCAATGCAATGTAGCCTAGTGGATAAGATGTTGGATTTAGGACTTGAACCATCCTCTCCCAGACCTGTGTTGGCCATGAACTCACTTGGTTACCTTTGACAAGTCACTGTCTCCCAGCCTTGGCTCCCTGTCCTGTAAAATGAGAATAATAATGACTTACCTGCAAGGTTGTTGGGAGGGTGACCTAGAATTGTAAAGCACTTTGAACACTGAAAGTGATATATATTATTGTTACTGTACACCATCCCTTAATACCTTAGAATATTTCCAATAAAAAAATAGGCATGATGCCATGTCACTAGCAGTCAAGTCCTCAAAGTACTCTGCTTTGATGCTTCATTCACTTATGGTGGTCTTGCATTGGTAGAGGGTTTTGAGGACTAGCCTGTAATGCAATTAAAATATAAAGACTAGGGTGACAGTAACTATTCATCAGTTTCAATGAGATCATGCTTTTGTTTATGTATCATGAAAAAGTGCAGCGAAACTGGGTGAAAAATAGAGATCTCTGCTTTCTTGGGGAAAGCAACAACTAAAATGATAAGAATTTAGCTCACTATCTAGTGCTAAGGTCGCTTGCAAGTCACTGCACACTACCAAAAGCCCATCCTCTGGAGATGCTCAGGGCCTGGGTACTCTGCACCAAAATGGAAACTTGTGCAACATGAACTTGGTTTCATGCCTTTGCTCAATCTTTCAGATAAAGAGGAACTACCCACTGGTACAAGATATTCGTGATGGACCTCCTTTGTCACAGGTATCAACTCATTATCCAAATTTCTCTCTCTCGTGGCTCTTGATCCTACTAGGGAGGCCACATCCTTGGACACTAATGTCTGCAGTATGTGAACTTCCCCGAGGGTGCCAGTGCTTTCCCAACCCATCCTGTGGTGGTGGTGCAAGCAGATCAAAGCTGGCCTGTGCCTTCCTACTCTCTCTTTTTCAGGTGACATTCCTGCAAAGTGTAGTTGAATAGCCGGTGGAGACTTCTACCTTCACTAAATTTAATATTGTGAACTGGAATCGGCATGCTGCCATGACACTCACCCACTCTGCTTCTTGCCTTGCCCTTCATGTGAGGCACTCAAGCAGGCAGTAGGCATCCCTGATGGTGCTTTGGGGGGCAGGTGTGAAGGGGTCTACAATTGGCACCAGTGCGGCTGTGCTGGGACGGGGAGGGAATTTGCACTAGAATTCCCTACAGGGTTTAGCCATGTAGGTCCGTGCAAACTGTGTGAGCGTGCGTAAGGGGTTGGGGGGAGGAGGATGGCACAGGATTCCCCAGTATGTGGGGGTCCATGAATAAACTTAAAATAACATGATTTGAGAAGCATTGGCATAAAATAGAGACCCACACAGTCTTAAACACAGTGGAGCCCAGCCCTTGGTGAGTCTGCAACAATTTAGGAGGGTCTCAATTTCTCTGGACCCAGCACTGAATTCCTGCCATAATTAATTATAATCAAGTCTAGTCATGGTTCTATCTCCAGTGAGAATGTCCTTCAATTTCTGTCACCGCCAGTATATCATGCGTCAACCTCCTCCATCTGCATGTTCAGGGATTTAAAATGAGACTGCTTCTTCTCCCCCCATCCCCCCTTTTTTTTTAAGTGTACATCCTATCTGGTTTCTGAGCCTTTACTGTACAACTGCTTTTTACATTACCAAAGTTTTCTCCTTGGTCATGAGGTCTAGACACTTTTAAAAAATGATAATACTGAGATTAGTCACCAACAACAATAGGAGATTCCAGGTAAAATTGTGACTGCAGTGTGATGCAAAAATATTTACGAGTCTAACTTTGGCAGGTAACATGATCCTTGGCACAGATATTGCTGGTGCTAGCAGTTAGCGTTGGTGCCAGTCCCATTCAATTCAATGGGACATATGCTGGTGGCTAACAGCTAGTGCTGGCACGGTCTATCCAGAGAATCACGCATATAGTTTTCTTATTAAAACAATTGCACTGATTCATTTTATGCTCCTCCACACTACAGCTAGTAATAATAGCAACAGGCTATAATAGTGCCAGGCTACACCTTGACAATACAGCATTGTTAGAAAATCTTCCCCAGAGCATCCACCTCCACACCACCCTCCAATTAAAAGGGATCCACACCATTTTCCATTCCATTCCATTCCACTGTTCTTGACTCTGCATTTGGACCTTTGTCCCACACCCTGAAAGGAAGACGCTGACACCATTATTTGGGTTAAACTAGACCGCACCAAAACTTTATTACAACTTAGTCGGGTAGGGAGGGGGCTATGCCCCTTCAAGTCCTGCAAACCTTAACTATTAACTCAGTTAATAATACTAAAAATAATCTTAAGAGGTCTGAAGTTCCTCAGTACTGCAACAATGCTAACTATAGCTGCTGCAATGTCACACCTGTCCGGCTGCCCCCAGTCGGATCAGGAGGCCGTTGCCTATGGTGACCCTAAGAAGGAAGTGAGGAGATGCTCCCCTGTGCCCTGGACCGCCTCTGTCCTAAGGCCCCCGGGGTTGTCTCCCTCGTCCTGGTTCTGAAGTGATGCTGGCCGGACAAGCTCTAGCGTTCACTCAGACCCCACCTCTTAAGGAGATGACTTGGCAGCAGACTATCCCTATTTCTAACCAAACTACTTCGCAGGACCTCTGCCACTAGAGACTGCCAGCTTCTGCTTGGCTAGTCTCGCCCCCCCTCCCCCCCCGGACTTCTTAAGTAACTGGTTCAGCTGTTCTTGGAGGGCCTTGAGATAAATCTCGAGCCCTTCATCTGGCAGGTGTATGCCGTCAACCCTATACAACTCTGGCCTATTAAATTTGATCTCTGGGTGACTAATTACTTGACCCCCTATTTCAAGCACCAGTTTCCCAATCTCTTTGTTGACCTTTCTCCTAGCTCTGTCAACCTTGCTTGGGCTCACAGCATTTCTCCAATTTATTCGCTCAAGCATCTCAGACCATACAAACACCGTTTCTGGGAGAATCCTGCTTGCTGCATGCAAGTCCCTCTTGATGCTGGTAGCCAGGTGCAGACCTGTGTCAACCGGCAGGTTGTTTTCTCCCAGGTGGATTACCAGTATGTCTGGATGCAGCTGCGATGCTAATGAGTGGATCAATGGCAGGAACTGGGCCCACTTCATCCCGCTCCGGCCTCTCCATGACACCTTCGCCAGATGGCCCAGTCCCAGCTGGGTCCCCCAGTACGAGTATCCTGCTCGTCTCCCGGCCCAGTAGACAATACTGTGGCCCGCTATGACGACTCGCTGCTGCCGGCCAGGTAGCTCACTTCCTACGAAGAACACAACAATTCGTTAACCAAACCTTGTCCCCTGGGTTCACTGGCCCTTATCCCTTAACTAAGGGGCCCTTTTTCTTATAACTGAACCTTTCTGACATAAGAGCGATAAGCTCCTGACTTCCAGCGACCTATCGATTTTACTTGCTGCTCGGATAATCCAGCAGCCGTCACGCAACTAGCTGCACCAATCCAAAAGGAGTGGGAACTAAAGTCCTGCGTTGATAAGTCCAGTCTTTTTAACGCTTTGTTCATTACTGCTGAAAATTGGTACCTTGTCAGATTCTTACCATTTTCATGTATGAACAACTGTCCCTCGCTTTTCGTCCGTATTACCATATATTCCTCTAGTGCCTTCACCGGGCAAAGGTCTTCCTCTTCTATCCTAGCCAGCTTTATTAGCTGTCCCCTTTTGCGCTGATCTGTTTTGGATTCCCGCACCACTACTGTTATCCCTTCTGTCCCCACCTGGACCTCCTCTACGCACAACACGGGCCCCCCTGGATTGCGAGCCGAGGCAGTTGCTAATTCTCCCACCCGGAAGGCCCCGAAAAAGTCCAATTTAAATAAAGCTAGAAATAACCGGGTTTCGAAAGCCGAAAAACACACCCCGTGGAGTTGCTGGCACATGCCTCGCAATATTACTGGTGTAATGGGCTGTCTGCTGTCACCACCCCTTGGTGACTCCCGTTCCCAACCTTCCATCATCTTCCTCATGAAACCCCCACCCCCCCGGTTAGGAAATTGGAAGCCGGCCAGCTTATTATAAAAAGTTAAGGCTGCCAGTTTCCCAGAGATAGTGCCAGGCGCCAGCCCTTTATTTCTCAGGCTTATTGCAAACTGCAAAGTCTGAGCCTCTTTAATTGGGAACTGTGTCCCCCACCCTTTTTCCTTCCTAAATTCCTGAAACTCTGCCAAAGCCTGGAGGTAAGTTGCTCTCGTGCATGGAGCAGGAGCAAGGGATCCCTGCACTGCCTGGAACATTGTTATAGTCCAATGTTCCAAATCCCCTCGGGCAGCTCCTCCGGGTCGATCCTGGCTCCCGGTGCCAATTGCTTGAATCGCTCCATCTGTTGGCGAGAGAGTGCGTCAGCTATGCCGTTGCTAACACCTGGCACGTGCCTGGCTGTGAACAATATGTTGTTCGCTAGGCATTGCCGCACGAACGCTCTCACCAAACCCATCACCCTCTTGGAGTGGGATGATAATGAGTTCGTCACGTGCACCACCGCGAGGCTGTCACACCAGAACAAAATAGTTTTGTTCACGAACTCCCTCTCCCATATGTGTACTGCAAGCATTATGGGGAACAGTTCTAGAAAAGTCAGATCTCGGATCCAACCCTCTTGCACCCACTTTATTGGCCACAGGGCTGAACACCACCTCCCTGCCCAATAAAAACTGAACCCCAGGGACCCGGCTGAGTCAGATTGGACTTGCAGCTTGGCCTCCATTAGCCACCTCTGCTGCCAGATGCTGACTCCGTTAAAATTCTGCAGGAAGTGGAGCCAAGTCCTTAGGTCATCCCGCATGTCGGCAGAGATCCTAATGTGGCAGTGCCCAGGTAGATTAGACCTCATCTTCTCATATAGCCTGGATAGGAAGGCGCGCTTCGGCGCCACTACCTGGCATGCAAAATTGAGGCTCCCTGTTAGGGCCTGAAGTTGCCTGACTGTTGCTTTTGGGCACCCTAATATCGCTTTGATGTCCCTAACCAAAGTGACCAGCTTCTCGACCGGCAAGCGAGACACTTGCTGTTTGGTGTCTAACTCGACCCCTAGGAATGTTAGAACCATTGTTGGTCCCACGGTTTTTTCAGGGGCCAGGGGGACCCCTAGCTCCCCTGCCATCACCTGAAAATCCTCGAGGGCATTCCTGCACTCTGCCATCCCCCTTCTTCCCAAGAACAAAAAATCATCAATATAATGCAATATATATTGAGATTTTGTTCTTTTCTTAGACAGCCATTCCAGCAGGGAGCTAAAACGCTCAAAGGCCGAGCAAGATATGGAACACCCCATGGGCATTGCCTTATCATAAAAATACTGGCCTCCAAACTGGAACCCTAGTAGCCTGAAGCTGTCGGGGTGGACCGGAAGCAGGTGAAATGTGGATTTAATGTCACATTTCACCAGCAGCGCCCCTTTGCCGCACTCCTTCGTTATCTCAATTGCCGCATCCAATGATGCATATCGAACAGAGCACAGCTCAGGAGGGATGGCGTCATTCACTGATCTTCCCTTGGGGTGAGAGAGGTGATGTATGAGCCAGAACTCTCCTTCCTGCTTCTTGGGCAAAAATGCTCAATGGTGATATGTGCAAATCAGGGAAGGGTAAGGACCCAAAGGGGCCCGCAATACGGCCCTCTCCGAGCTCCGTCTGAAGCTTGGCAGCCACCAATTTCTCCCTCTCTTCCACTGATTGCAAGTTCTTTACCCAACTCCTAGCTGCCCCAAATTTAGACAGAATGACGAAGCCATCCCTGAAGCCCGACACTACGTACTCCACCTCCTCAGTCATCAGGCAGCCCACCAGGGCTCACTGGAGTGCCCTATGATTGACTGGCGTTTGGGCCCTTTCCTCCCCCTTGAGACTGATTGCCCCCAGTCCCTTGCTTCCCTTGCTGTTTCCCGTGGGAGGGGCCCCGCACTCTATTGCATTGAACCCCTGGGTGTCCCCCTCCACAGTGAGAACAAGCATGCCGAAAACAGCACACGGAGCAGGCGCAACCCCCCGACCTGTTGAAGTCTCAACAGGTCATTCCCCTCTGACTACTGCGGTGCCCTCCTTCACAAAAGGGGTCATTCCCAGGGCCACCCCCCTCTGGCCAGGGTGTGTCCGCTGTCGGTCTTGTGTCCCCCCACCACATTAGACATACACTCGAGCCATAAATCTGTTGCGTACAAGTCCCATCTGATCCCCGGGGTAATCGCTGCCCTCTTTCTAAAACCTTCATCATAACAGAGCCACGTCCTCAGACTCCCGGAGTCGTATGTTCTGCGCACGTTGTCTAGGTACTTAATCAATTCAGTAGCCCGATCGGGGGCAGCCTGAATCATCACACCTAAAGTAAGTAAACTTTATTGGGAGTTTAGCTATCGCTGTACTCCAAACCACAATAATAAAAACAAACAACATAATACAATGGGCATAATAGAAACATCCATTCTGATGATATACATAAAATCAAAACAAAATAACAAAAGCACAGGGGATCATAAGCCCCTCAAAGACAGGATGCAGAAAAGCTGAAGAAACTCCAGAAACACAGTCCACTCATGATTAGGCAGAACCGCCCACCTTCAATCTTTCCGCTATTAGCTTCCTTCGCTTGCCTGCCAAGCAAGCAAAGGTTGCCAGCAGCAATATTTCCTCATGTCTTTTTAGGGACATGAGGTGCAGATAACTAGCCTCCGAGTGAAGAAGGGATCCCAGCCATGATAGCCTTAATCGGTGATAATAGGGACAACGTAGTAGGACATGCCCTACTGATTCCACCTCCCGCAAACTACAAGGGCACGTTCTCAGTTGAAGCGGTAGCTGCTTAAATCTACCTTCCACTACCGCTGATGGTACGAGTTGGAAACGGAGTAATGTGTACCATCGGTGGAGTTTGGGACAGATAAGTAAGTTGAGATATGGCTCAAATTCAGCTGATTTTTTAATAGTTACCAGCATAGGAGCCACGGGCCACAATTGATAGGTCTTCCTGTTGGGCCACGTCCCTAGCCATTAAAAGAATTTCAGCCCTTATAGCAGGAAGACTATGACCAATAAAATATTCCATTGAAAAGCCCCAATCTTTGACCAATTTACCCAAACGTAGCAACCATGGGTAACCTCTTACCCCTGTCTCACATAATTTCTCCCTTAGACATTGAAGGGCAAGATCGGTATCATGGCGTACCAGAAGTCTGAGCCAATATCCCACATATCTAATCTTGGAGATCGTCTCCAGTGAATGAATTCCCAATTCCGCTCGAACTACCCCCCCAGGAATACTAGACCCAACTTTTAAGACACAGCGGAGAAAGGAATTTTGTACCTTTTCCAGTACTACCATGTTGGGATTTGGTATAATTTCTAAACCAAACAGGGCAATCATCACACCTATCAGCACTGAAAAGGCGGCTGGTCAATTGGCCCAATTCTTTTCCATCTTCGGGTGCTTGAACCTTCCTTGTCCTTCTCCTTCTCATTAGAGTTCAGATCCGGCACTGGTTCCATGTATAAGAGTGAGAATACATCTACGTACTCCCCTTTCCAAATTTTGTCCCTGGTATGTTGGGCCAAGTGTGCCCCCACAGGTGCCCCTACCGCTGCCCAGGTGCCTGGCTCACGGGGCGTTGCTGTGGTCAAATTGGCCTTCCCTTGACACGTGGTGCATGCACTTTCCCGCGGCGTGACCGTTGCGGCACTTAATTTCCCTTGCGCCACTGCCCCAGGGGCATTCTGGCTGGTCGCCGCCGCCCTTACCGTGTCTTGGTCAGGCCACGGCACCCATGACCCGATCCACCCAAGCCGCGTGACTGCTTGGGGGACTGCCTGTGTGGGTTGCTCCTTATTCCCAGCACTTTCTTTGTTCCCACACTGGCACTGTTGGCACTGCATACACTTACCTTGTCTCTCACGGCTGGGGCCTGCACCCTCGTTCACCAATGGATCCTCGTGAGGCC
The DNA here is from genome assembly GCA_003113815.1 of Sphenodon punctatus. Classification (NCBI taxonomy): domain Eukaryota; kingdom Metazoa; phylum Chordata; class Lepidosauria; order Sphenodontia; family Sphenodontidae; genus Sphenodon; species Sphenodon punctatus. Next base: position 1,926,102 of record QEPC01003390.1, read on the forward strand.
AGACTCGCTGTTCCCCTTGCCTCGCCGCCCTTGCCTCCAGAGGTGCTGGAGCGTATACTTGACTCCCCTCCTGCCGCGCGTGGTGCCTCGCCTCCTGTTGTTGCCCCTCTGCTAGATCTGCAACTTTTCCTTCGAGCACTGTGAAGCAACCCATAAATGCATTGAGGGTCTCGAGGACTGCCGCCAGCTGGTCCCCTCTTGCACGCTGGGCCGGTGGTTCCTCTCCCTCATCCCTGGGTGGAGACAAATGGCGCCTTCCCCCTCGCCTGGGCTGGGGGGAAGGCCTCACCGGGGGCTGCCCAGTGTGGCCTAAGGGGGTTTGAGCCTCCGTGTCCCTGTGTCCCTGTGCACTTGTGGGGGGTTGATTTCCCAGTGCCACAGGATCTCAGTCCGGCTCCTCCCAGAACCGTGCGGGGGGCTGCACTGTCCTCGTGCTAGCCCTAGTTCCCTTGTTGCGTGCCTCCCTCTGGGCATCACTGGTTGCCCCGTGGGATACAGCATCACCCGCCTCCCCCTCGGGCGTCCCTTCTATCTGTCCCCCCATGGATTATCTGTCCCCCCGTGGACCCTGGGGGCTCACGGCCATGAATTATCTCGGCAGTCTCTGCTTCCACTTCTAAAACCCCCCTACAGCTCTCCAGGCACCTGTTCCTGGTGTGCTAGGCTGGTAAGGGTGGTTTCTCAGCCACTCATCTGGGCTTGGAGGGCCTCAAGGACCTCCTCGACCCTTTTTGTCAGTGCCTTCCTGGCAGGGCCCTTGCCCTTCTTTCCCCCGCTTCCTTTGGCCATGACCTGTCTCTTGCCTTCTCCTCTATACCCCTAGGTTGGGACTTTGTCCCCACCACAATGAGGCTCTCGCTTACCCTGCCTGCGCTGTGCAGGCTGCCATGCCCAAGGCTATCCGGCTCCCTTGCTGGCTCCCTTGAGCCCTGCTATACAGCCCTGCAGAGGCTCTCACTTGAGCGCTCTCTTACCTTGACTGCTCTGTGCAGGCTGCTGTGCAAAGGTTGCCTGGCTCCCTTGCTGGCTCCCTCGAGCCCAGCCACCGGCACTGCAGAGGCTCTCACCCGAGCCTTCCATCACCCTGCCTGCTCCTTGCAGGCTCATGTGCTGTAAAGCCAGCCGGCTCCTTTGCTGGCCCCCTTGAGCCCTGCTCACAGCCCGCAGAGGCTCTCACTTGCACCAGTGGCCTCAATCGCCACAGCTCAGCACCCTCCCCCCACGCTCTCCAGCTCTTCAAGTGCAGTCGGTGTCCACGCTGCACTCATGTTGCTGTTTGGGCGCGGAATGGCTGGTTCTGCGCCGAGTTCCAAGATGGCCACCAGGAAGTCCCGTGTCTCACGAGACTTTGCGCTGGGCTGCTCTGCGTTGCCGTGCGCCCCCCCCCTTAGCCTTCTTAGCAAATGGGTAATGGGGGGAAGGACAAAAACCGCAGTCCCGCGAGCCGCTACCCATACCAGGGAAGGCCGCTTGGCAACGGGGCGAGTATCAGATACTTTTGTTCCAAGGCAGTTTTTCCTTGGCTATATGCAAAAAAATAACCATCTGGGGAAATGCTTCCAAACAAAGACAGGGTGTCAGAAACCCATAGTCAGTAGTGACTCTAGATTTTGTGGGGTCCTAGGCAAAAATGTAAAAAAGAGCCCTTTTGTTTTATCAACAGATACAAGAGTAGTCCAAGCCTGGGTCCCTGGATATTTGACTTGCCAGTCCTAGTTACATACTGTAGTATGTAGCTTTAATAGGACCACAGTGCCTGTTTTTGTGGACCCCAACTCCCTGCTTTGGACAGCCAGCTCAGCTTGAGATACTGGAGCTGAAATTTTAGCATAGCCCCACTCAGGCCGTTTTCAGACGAGTGCGGCGGCGCCCACGCTTGTTTTCAAAAAAGCCGGCAGCCCGTTCTACAAGAGACGCTGCCGCCGAATACGCGCATGTGCGGCCGACGCGCATCCATTTCTGGCCGCGTATGACCAGCCTCGATCGCCGACCCGGTCAGTTCGCGCCTGGAAATGGATGTGCGTTGGCCGCGCATGCGTGTATTCGGCGGCAGCGTCTCGTGTAGAACGGGCTGCCGGCTTTTTTAAGAAACAAGCGCGGGCGCCGCCGCGCTCGTCTGAAAACGGCCTCAGTCGAGCTCCCCCACACCTCCAGACTAGATGGTTCTATCATCTAGAAGAGACTGAAGTGGGCCTAACCTCTCCTCTGATAGGCCAGGGGGGAGGTCCCCCCCCCCCGAAATCAAATTGGGGGAAGTTGAGGCTCAGTGAAGGGCTTTCAAAAGCTGAGGTCTTAGCTCCCCGCAGTGAGGAGAGAGAGAAGGGGGAAATAAGCCGCACCTCCCCCAACAGTAAAAGAGGGGCCTGTAATAGTAGTATGTATGTATGGGGGCAGGGATCATCATGAGATAGCTGTGTGTGCATGTCTGGCTTTTAAGTTTTTGGGTTTTTTTTAACATTTTTCTTAAGCTGGAGGGGCCTTTATTACTTTATTACTTTATTATATAGCCATGGGGCCCTGTGTTGTCTATACCTAAATCTGCGTCTGCCCATAGCCCACTGCAGATGCAATCACTTAATTTTTTTAAGTGGTATTCAAAGCTCAAATTGAGCTAGATTATACTACCAAGCATGTCCCCTGTGCTGCTGAGGGTAGGGGTGTCCACGTGTGGCGGCTCTGAGTATTTAATAAGGAGTATTGGACACAAGGTTGCAGCTGGGGCAACAAAGCAAAGCACACAACAGAAAATACTACTACATGCTGGGGTGCGGGTGGCCCAAACCTAAGATCACATTCAGGTGAAGGATATGATGGGCGCGAGCACCCAAAATCCATTCAACCCCCTGCTCAAGGCTAGATCAGCAATAACAATTGGATTTTGCAAGTTAAGAACTGTATATGAAACCGCTAGAGTCTCTTAATTATCTGATCAGTTTTAAATATAGTACCTGAATGATTTAAAGTTTAAACCATTCAGGTACTATATTTAAAACTTTAAAGCAATTCGTGAGCTGCCTCTGGTATGAGTTTAAACCTGCTTCCTTTAATAGACTCTCTCAGGTGGCCTATTCTGCCGCCTCCTCCGTCAAGTAATCAATTTCACATGAAAGCATGTCTATTTTCTGGACCTACAGCAAGGGTTAGCATGTGCTGTTTTCTGTAATTACGGAACAAAGGCAGGTAGACTCAGGCTTTGTGTCTAGAGAATTTCGTTGGTATACATGCCCGATCCAAAGCCCATTGAGGTTAATGGAAAACACTGCTTATAATTAAGGGGTGTATTGGGTTCCCTTCACTAAATTAATAGAAATGCTCCCTCATTTGAACCTTATTATTATGCTCAGTTTGCAGTACGTAGTGATAGTGACCTACAGTCTAAGCCATAACATTGAATAATTGAATGTACGTTTAAGAATCTATATGAGACAGTAGAGGCCTGTAGTATTGCTGAAGCGGATAAGCCTGTCCTACTTCCTGGATTTAATCTACATTTTTTGAATGGGGTGGGGAGCTCTTGTGCAGATTTTTGGCCATGCCAGATTTCTACAGTCCATTCTGACTGTTCCCTTCCTGACAGTAATTCCCTAGGTGTGCAGTAATTTCCTTTAATTTACTGCGCATGCACGAGATGGCACCATCACTGTTGCAACAGAATGGCACCATCTTGTGCACGTGCAATACATTAAAGAGAATTACTGTGCATGTGCAAATGGCTAAAATGGAGTTTCAGCAGAATGGAGGTTGGATCATGGCTGGTCTCCGTTCTGATGGAACCGTTTTGGAGCAGGCAAATCTGTCAGAGATAGAATTTGCCACGGAGCTCTGTTTCAGCCATAGTCAGGGGAGAATGAGTGTTTTGCAAAGCTATGGTAGGTGCTCTATGGCTGGTTTCCAGAACTTGCAAAGCAGTTTTTGGTGCATACTGTTAATGAAGCTTTCTCCATGAGGTGAAGGGAGACCCAGGGTATTATTTTTATTTATGAGAACATAAAAAACCTGACAGTTTAAGACAGAATTTAAGGTGGGTACAAATTCAATCATGCATCAAAAAGCATGGAAATTGTATGTTAAGGCTCCCGCCTTAACTTATGTGACATTTAAGCAGTAAAGATGTACTTTTGGGTTGTCGAGCCCTTGGAAGTGTGGCGCACTTGTGGAGCACTTGGGAAGGGGAAAGGAAGGGGAAGGTCCAGATTGGCTTGTGGAGTACTTGGCAGTATTGAGAGGTTGTACGCAGGGGGCAAGAAGGTTGCTGGATGTGGGATGTGTACACACAGGCAAAAGTGGGGCCAGTTGATCAGTGGGAGAGGGGTTTTCCTTGTGAAGAAAACCAAGTGAGCACCTACTTCTCAGCATTGTCCTTCAGTGTTGTCCCCAATCCTCTTCCTCTGCAGGTAAGGGGCAACACTGAAGAGTTATGTGTTTCTGGAGTTATGGGTCTCTGCTTGGGAACAGGAGTGAGGGGTTTTGTGTGGAGTGACCTAAAAAGACAACCAGGGTGGTAGAATATCAGGGATGGACAGACAAGACACTGGAACAACAAGGAGTCAGCCGTGGGAGCTGGGTGGAATGCTTGGAGTGTTTTGCATGGTATCCTATCAGCCTTCAGAATCAGTTTCGTCAGTCTGAACCATGACATTGTACCTGTGTGTTATGGCATTGCTCCTGTCATTCAAACCACTTCCTCAGTGTTACAGTGGAACCCTGTTCCTACCTGACATTCCTCTTACTCCAATCGGTTGCCGTGCTGCCTCATGCCTCCCTCATTATTTCAGATCCTTATGTCCTCTGCGCACTCCCAAAGTTGTAGTTTTACTTTATTGTTTCACTTGCAGTATCCCCTCCGGAGACCGATAATTCCTGAGACACATAACTATTCAGTGTTGCCCCCAACCTGCAGAGGAAGAGAATTGTAGCTAAAAGACTAAGTGTGGGTGCATGCAGCCTAAGTTGTAAGCAAGCACAGTATGTGAGACTAAACAACATCTTCACTGCTTAAATGACACGTAAATTAAGGCAGAAGCCTTAATTATATTATTTATAATTATATTAGTTATAATTGATATAGCATTTTGAGTCCATTTGGATTCAGAGGAAGAGATACCATTTCACCCTACTCTTTATATTTTAAATCCAGTGAGTCTGAGGTTAAAACAGGATTTGAACCTTGGTCTGTCACATCCAGGTCCAACACCTTCTCTGCTTAGTCATGTTAGTCTTGTGTTGGCTGGGAACTGAAGCCACCTGTCTTGTGCTGCCTTGACCAGCTCACAATGAGCATGCTGTGGACTGCGTCCTTCTCTGCCTGTAAGTGTAGTTCATGAGAAACTTTGAGGACTGATGGTCTGTTGGTCAAAATGTTTGGGAGCCACTTTGCAATTCCATATTATTTGTGTGCAAGCATATTTGCATACATGGTTTTCCAAGTGAAAATGTGGACCATGGCTTCTGTAAAGTACATTCCAGGTGCCCTTTTAGTTTGTTGCCTGATTCTTCAATGGTCCCAATCCTTCTATGTCTGCCCATGTCCTACACAATGTAGTGTCAGGAAGCAGGACGGGGGTGGGAGGGTCAGAGCCCATAGGTGACACCAAACAGCAGTCCAGAAATAAGCCAGAAAGTCAGTGCTGGGAAATCAGGCTGAGATGCAGGTCTGGAGGTGAGGAATGGGCAGGACCAATGAACAGAAAACTGGTTGTGTACAAACTTACAATTAGGGCCCTGCTTGGGCCAAGAATTCAGACCAAAACTAGGCCTGAGCCTGGCTTCATTGTGCCCAATTTAAGTCTGTGCCTGATATTTAATTCAATTCAATTCAATATCATTTATTACGTGATCAACGATCATTGTACAACATCTGACAGCCACAACACAAAACAAACAAAACAAGTTATTTCAACATTATACAGTAAAAATCCAAGTAAAAATCCAGTAAAAATCCTACCTCTGAACAATAGTGGCCAATAATTAAGGTAGCTCACTCGATGGTTACTAATAAACTGGGATCTAAGATGGACAGCCCCCAGCAAGAAGAGGGCAACCCTTCGAATAATATCTGGATCCGGACTGTTCAACAGTACGGCCAGAATCACAGAATCATCCCTACCAGGGTACTGGTCCCTTATTGGGTCAAGGAGGTCATAACGGGACTCATCATATAAATTACAATGTAACATTATATGTCCGACAGACTCAACCGCAGCATTGTCAAAGGGGCATAATCGATCAAGGAATGGTATACCTTGGAACCTCCCTTCCAGGACACGAGACGGGAACGCGCTTGAGCCGCGCACAGTGCCTGATATGGCAAGGTAGCCCTCTGGAGCATCATGATGTCACAATAGTCTGCAAGGGGCAGGGCTACATCAGAAAAGGGGCAAAAATAAGGTGTTCCCTCTGACCCTTTCCACTATCACCCCTCCCCCTGCAGAGTGCAGTGACAATATGCACTTCTCCCTACCCCTCTCGGTTGGGGTTCCCCAAGGCTCTGTCCTTGGCCCTCTCCTCTTCTCTATTTACACCCAATCCCTAGGCAAACTCACTGCCTCCCACGGTTTCCAATACCACCTATACGCTGATGACACTCAACTCTATGTCTCCACTCCTTCCCTCTCCCCCTCTGTTCAAGCTTGTCTCACCAACTGTCTTTCTGATATCTTCGCCTGAATGTCTCAACCCAACTCAAACTGAGCATGGCGAAAACTGAACTCCTTATCTTCCCTCCCAATCCTTCCTTTCCCTCTTCCCTGTCAATTACCGTTGACGGGGTCTCCATCCTCCCTGCCCCCCAAGCCTGCAGCTTGGGTTTCATCTTTGACTTGCACCTTACCTTCAAACCCTACATTGACTCCGTTGCCAAATCCTGCCGCTTCTCCCTCCACAACATTGCCAAGATCTGCCCTTTTCTGTCCGTCTCCTCTGCCAAAACTCATCCATGCCCTAGTCATCTCACACCTCGACTATTGTAACCTCCTCCTAGCTGGCCTTCCCCGCTCTCACCTCTCTTCCCTTATCTCTGGTCAAAACTCTGCTGCCAGGATCATCCACCTAGCCTATTGCTTTGACCATGTGCAACCTCTCCTCTCCTCTTTCCACTGGCTGCCTCTTTCTGAGCGTATTCTGCACAAGCTCCTTGTCTTTACCTACAAAGCCCTTCACAACCGTGCTTCCCCCTACCTATCTGCCCTGATCTCCCTCCAGACCCCTGCTTGAGCACTCCACTCCTCTTCCATCCCCTTCCTCACCCTCCCACACCTCCCCTGCTCCCCCAACCACCTTCGTCCCTTCTCCCTCGTTGCTCCGCACGCCTGGAACTCCCTCGCTGCCCTCGTCCACCTTGCCCCACCCTCCACACCTTTAAGTCCCTCCTCAAAACCCACCCCTTCCGCTCCACCATTCCTAACTCCTGCTAACCATCCCCACCCAGGATTATCCCCCACCTGTTATCTGTAAACTCCCAACTTACTGCAACCAAGCCAAGAACATGTACCTGAGTTCCCGCGTCCTCATGAATGTCGCATCCCTTGTCTCTCCCTCTGTTCCCCCTTCCCTGTCTCCCCTCCCCCTCTTTAGATTGTAAACTCTCGGGCAGGGGCCGTGTCTATCATATTCTTTGTAAAGCACCAGGTACATCGCTGGCACTATATAAATGCTTATAATAATAATAATGATAATTAATAAATAACATGGTACTTTAGGGAGTGAGTTTTTCTGCAGGTAGGGAGCCTGGTCTGAATCTGGGGGGTTTGGGCAGACAATGGCACCTGACGTAGGACCAGATGAGTGCCATCAGGTTTGGGCAGCAGACCTCTCATCCAGAAGCTTTGGCAACTGATTCACCCAACTGCCTATTCTACCTAATTCCCTTTTTTGTTTAGCCACTTTCTGGCATGAAATCCCACCCATCAGACCAACAAAGGGTGTGGAATCCATTGCTGTGGGTAGCAGGGACCAAACATAATTTCTCTGAGCCCAGTACAAACTTGTAACATGGGCCCCGCTGTCCCCCCACCCCCATCCCATCCACACAATCTCATGAGACATAAAAGAAAAACATTCTGTTTATTTCTGAAAGGATGTAAATAGACCATATCACTTTACAACTTTTATTTTTCTGGCCTTTTTCATTGTGAAATCATGAATGATCTCACTAAAGTCAATTTTTCTTGCAAGTTAACACTCAATAGACAAAAACAGCAAGGTGACTTAAGGAAGCATTCTTGCGCAGTTTTTAATAAGTGCTAGTTTGCTGTAACTTCTTTCAGCTTCTGGCACAGTCACTGGAAATATTAAAAAAAAATCCTTAGGGCTATTGTCACACTTCAGTGAAAATTAGTTGTAGTTGGTTTTTGTTGTTGTTGTAAATCTCATAAATGGGGGTTGTTCAAGCTCTTTTCCAAAAGTAGACTTAAATATTTTCTTCAGATGCAACATTTCACAAGGAAAATTCTCAGAAAGATTGGTAGGATACTTATAAAGTACACATTTAGATGCTGCTTCCAGTTCCTCAGGCTCTAGTGAGACATATTTTAGGACTGAACGAAATGTAAAACAAATGTTGTTGGTTACTTTGAATTGGTGCTCTCGTTCACAGATAACCTTGTCCAAAGCTGCATCTAACACATTCCTTCTGAATAAAGACTCTGGTTCCATTCAGAGATGATAGAACATGATTCCTCAGATGTCTCATAATGAAATCTTTTCCATTTCTCATCTCTCTTCTGTGGTAATTATGCCAAAATTGCCAAGCCATTTGCCCCAAGGCATGCGTGTTGCATAAAGAGGCACACATCTCTCTGCCTCTCAAACATCAGTTCCTGCAGTTTCCTGTACGCACGCACGCACGCACGCACGCACGCACACTGTCTCTCTCTAGATTAGAGGAGGGCCTGGGCCATCAGATAGCTGTTCAGAATGTTACTTGTTCTGCTCTAACACTGCTTCTGATTGGCTCCAGCAAACCTTACAAGATCTGGACACTCCTCCCCCAACCCCATGCTTGGGCCCTACACCCCAAAGATACAGGGAAATAAGGCTGCTTTCCAATGTTACATGGGAGGGGTGGGAACTTGTGCAATCGCCACCGTGGCTCTAATTTCAGGGATTAGCACACATCAGAATGCACTAATCCCCTTTTAGCATGCACAAACACTCATGTATGACCAGGTCCCCAAATGTAGCCTTTACAAGGATGGGTGTTCTCACGTGCTAAGAGGGAATTAGAGCATCCTGATGGATGCTAATCCCCACAATTAAGTTCCCGCCCCACCCATGTAATGTCGGAAAGCACCGAGCAGCCTAAGTTTACATAAACATCCTCAAGCATGATCTACGATTTAGCCTCAATCTTTCCCCCCATGGTTATGGGCTTGCAGCTAGGGATGTGTGAACACTGGGGTGTTTGGCCCGTTTGGGGTTCGGCCAAACCCAAAACCGTTTTGGCGGGGCTGAACCAGTTTGGGCGGGGGAGGGGGCAGTTTTCCCTTCCCCCTCCAGGCTGCGTGGGTGGAAAGGGTGCCGGGGAGCACCTCCCGCCCTGCCCCATCCAGCCTTGTAATTTTCTTTTACCCCCCCTCAAGGTATCGCCCTACCTGGTGGTGCCAGGGCTCTGGCCCCGGGTCTGGTGGTGGTGGGACCAGTGGTGGTGGCGCTCCGGAGTGCTTCATGCCGCTACTAGGCCTTCTGGGTCAAACCGGAAGGCCTAGTAGCGGCCTGAAGTGCTCCAGAGCGCCGCCACCACCGGACCCGAGGCCGGAGCCCCAGCACCACCAGTGAGGTCAGGCTCTGGGTCTGTCTGGTGGCAGCGGCGGCAGATCTGGTGGCAGTGCTCCGGAGCGCTTCAGGCTGCTACTAGGCCTTACGGTTTGACCCGGAAGGCCTAGTAGTAGTCTGAAGCGCTCCGGAGCGCTGCTGCCTCCAGACCCACCGCCGGACTCGCCGCTGCCGGACCTGGGGCCAGAGCCCCTCACCACCAGGTAGGGTGATCCCTGGGGTGGGGGGGTTAATTTTTTTTTACGAGGATGGGGGGGGAGGTTCTTCTCGGCACCCCTTCCACCCGTGCAGCCGGCAGGGAGGAGGGAAAACTGTGTTCCTCCCTGCCCCCCCACCCAAACCGGTTCAGAACCCAAACTTGGTTCAGCCGGTGCGTGGGGGGGTGTGTGTTCGGATTCAGGGTGTTCGCAAATGGTCGGAACACTACAAGTTCGGGCCGAACCCCAAACTTCAGAACCGCGTTCGCACATCCCTACTTGCAGCCCTGGCCGAGGACCCCTGGACCATCAGGCCCAGGTAAAGTGTATCCTACCCACCTGTGCTTGGGCTCTGGTGGGAAATCCATCATGGCATTCACAGCTAGGTTGGTAGTTGGAGTGATGCTGTGGTGCTATAGCAACTGTGCTACTTTATCTAGCAACCGTCAGAGATGCTAGTTCAAGACCCAAGGCTGTTGACAGGCTTGCAATGACAGAATTCCTTTCATTACTTCTGAGCTTTTTGGAGCTTTCCAGTTTTGAGGATCTGCCTAACATTTACAGAGAGTGCCACCTGGGGAAAGACCACCCTTTTCACTCCTTTGAAATTCAACAAATGCTTTTGTTTCATTGGTTGCTGGAAACTGCATAGCTTTCCCTCTTTTTTCTCTTTTTGATTTCCCATCATCTGTGCCAACA
>QEPC01003390.1:1955878-1969496 GCA_003113815.1 Sphenodon punctatus
ACGTCAGCGGGTGTCACCGACTGAAAGTGATCCCATAAAATCGGACAAGCCGGGGCTTCTACAACCTCTACCTCCTCCACTGCTATAAGTGCGGCATTGAGGTCTTGGTGAATATGAGAGATTTTCTCCGCAAAATAATTCGCAAAAAAGTCACAGCGGGCAGGAGATGACTCAACCCCCGGTTTGAGGGAGGCTGGACTGACCAACGCCCGTACAACCCGGAACACCTCCGCCGGACGGGATTTTGTGGATGCTATGAGGACAGCAAAGAATTCCCACTTTGCTGTTCGCATAGCCACAGCATAGGCTCGTAAACTACTTCTATGTTGCAATCAGTTCGAGATCGACACCACTGTCACTCCAATCGTCGACCTTCTTGCTTCAGGACCCACAGCATCTTGAAGAACCAAGGAGGCCTGCGGGCCCATCTCCTGGGCAATGGACACCTGGGAGCTGTGCGATCAATGGTCTCCGTCAGCAAGATATCCCATAGCTTGACGAGGTCATCAATGAGACGGTCATCTAGGTCAGAGGGTAACTCCCCCAGAGCGCCTAGAAATTGCACCGGGTTCATCAGCCTCCGGGGGTGGACCATCCTAATAGGTTCCGCACCCTGCCGGAATAATAAGCATAAGAATTTTTTGCTGGATTGTAGTCAGTACTCAGCACCTTACAGGGGTAGGCCCATCCCAAGGAAGGATGGATCAAAGAGTCTCTGACCCTTCTCTTGCCTCATTTGTCAAGAATCCAACTGAATTATGGAAAGAGGAATATAAGGAACTACGTGGAATAAACAGTTGGAGTGCTCTTGGCACAGAAACTGGCATGTATCCATTCAATGACTGTTCAGACGTGAGAACTGCTCATCTGCTTTTCAAGGGGGTAGAGGAAGGATTTTATATTGATTTTTTGGTAAATAAAGAAGGTAAAATAAAAAAGTTAAAAAATATGCATGTGTGGCCAAATATATATGTTTTTCAGCCTTTTAACCCTACACTGAAGTAGAGAATATAATTGGCTGATTGTTGTGATGGGCTTCAAGTCATGACCAGGAATGGGTTAATTTTCCCGAAAGGAAGTGTGTCTGACTGTTGGCTGGGGCTCCACAGGGCCCTGACTGTTAGAAGGACAAATGATCAGATAACCCTGCTGACAGAGAGCTGACCTGGGAACCTAGTTGAGGAGAGAGTTGCTTATTTGGAAAATAACATGGCTCAGGCACTGGCTGAGGGAAGAAGTTTGAGTTGGTGTATAACAATTAGGCATACTTTCTTTAAGCTATTATTATAGAGAAAGCAATGTGCCTGGTGCTGCACAGTCATTGTGATTAGGGACATGGTAGTGCCTTAAGGGGCTTACAATCTAGGATGGGCAAGAAAGGAGATACAAGGGCAGGGGTACATGAAGAGAGACAGGGATACGTTAATGAAGCTGAGAAGCTGCAGGTACGCAGACTTAGTTTAGTTACTGGAAGGGGAGGAGGGGAATCCTGAAGGATAAAATGTTATAAGGAGAAGCCAAAATGAGCCGTCTGTGGGGATGAGAAGCTAGGAAACACCTGACGGAAGTGGTAGTGTTTTAGGGGGGATTTGAAGGTCAGGAGAAAGGGACTGTCAATTAAAGGACTGGGAAAACATCAGAAAAAAATGATGATGTGAATTTAATGCCTAGTAGAGGCTCGGGAATATAATTCATTCTCTTACAGGAGGCTTAATAAAGTCATTTCTACATATGAGCCTGACCCAAAGATTCATCTCTAGAGCCACTTGAAATGTCTTCAGCCAATTCCTTTGGGGCAAATTAGCATCTTATATTGTTTGTTTAGTATTTTTTTTTCTTTCCAATTCATACATTGTGGATTTATGCTAACAATCAACAATAAGAGTTTATTAAGGAGATGCTTCAGTTCAGTTTTTGTGAAAGATATTGGTTTCTGGCTCATGAAACCAATATCTTTCCTGGTTCTCTTAGCCCTTTCTTGCCATCTTTTAGGCACGTACCTTCTTATTTAGCCAGGTAAGTTATCGGTCTGATATCAGAAATGGTGTGCATTCCCAGTTCTGCTTAGAAGATAGCAGAAGGTGCTGAATGCTCAACACTTTGAAAATCAGGTGCCAAAATATGGATCAGGGAGGCTAACTTTGGCCAGCTATTTATGAATATCTGGGTCCTCAATCTGTCTTACTAATGCTCAAACCAAATTACAGTAGCTGCGTAGCTTTTTGCAGTGCAGTGCTACTTGTTTAACCTGCAGCACACCCAACAGTTTGCTTGTTTAATTTGGTCCCCACCTCCATTTGTACAGCCTCAGCAAGCATCCCCTTACTGAGTTGTGTTTATGAAGCCTGCTGACCTGCTTGCTGAACTTGAACCTGAAATTTTGATTCTGTAGCGATCTAATCAGTTGTACACACCAGGTAATGAAAAGAACAATCAATCAATACACAGTTGTCTTTCATTCAAGCTGGTGCTGACCAGGAATTGCCCTTTAGGAAAGTTAAAGTGGGGAAACGGGAGAGAAACACGTTTTGATGATGGAAAACTTCATTTTCAGGAAAGGATTTTTTTTTTATAATGTTTTAAGTAAAAAAAAAAAAAGATTTAAAAGATTTGACTTTTTGACAATTATTTTTGTAGAAATGTTCGCCTCCTGTATTTTGGAAAAGTGGTCATCGTTTGTTGGCGGGGGTGAGGGATCAAACAGCCATTTCTTTCAGTAATCCTGACCAATTTTATATATTATGTGACTGCAACAAGGATTGCCACCTCTCTGGTTTTCACCTGGAAGACCTGGGGGAAGTCTGATTACTTCAGGTTAGTCAAGGATGCTCTTAGCCAGCCAGAATGATCAGGGATTTTCCACACAGGAAGATGGTGGGCCATAGGGATTTTCCAACTCCCTTTCTAATGTGATCCCACCCATATTCAACCAAGCCAATTTGAAGCTGAATCCGGACAACACTGAGTGTCATGGGATACATGTAACACACATGTAGCATGAATGTAATGGAAATTGTTAATGAAACATGTATGCAGTGTAAACTGAGAAGTCACTGCATGAATGAAATCATGCAATCAGGAAACTCTGCCAGTGCCTCAGGAAGGTGTCGGACAATCAGCCATTGATTTGTAAATTCACACACACACCATGATGGATGTGACCCAACTCACAAACTCCACCTGAGAGGTAATGCAGGAAACAAGGCAGAATTATCAGAGAGTATTTAAGGAGAGGGACAGCAAGGAGAAGAGAGCCACTTCTTGCCGTCTTCAAACTGTGAAGAGGAACAAGCAGCCAAAGTCATCTGGGACCAGACAGCATGACGTAAGGAATTTGGTTTGTTGAAACTTCCAAGATATGTGCCCAGCGTTACCATCACAGCTGAGAATTCTTTGGATTTCAGTTGGGATAAGAGAATTGTTAGGAAAATCATAGTTATGCTTACTTATAGTTTTGCTTATATTTAAGTGTTATGCTTATTTTTTATTTGATGTGCACTCCCTTGAATCAATCTCTGTATGTTTACAATGATTACAATATATATTCTTATGAATAAGTACTGCGTGCCTGTGTGTTTTCTACCTAGTTGTACTCACGAGTGGGAGGGATGACTTAGGTTTGATACCTGGGTGAATCTGACCAAGGTTGCATTTTCTTTGCAAAAAGAGAGACCCACCCAAGTTACAGGTGATTAGTTGGACACTAAGTCACAGCTGTGCTTGGAGGAAAAAGGGGTTCAAGAGGCATTCTTTTACAGGAATTTGAAACCCTAGATCTCTCTATGGACCTCTTTATGACACCGAGGTGGTGATGTTTGGCTGGCTGTGTCCCCTTGGGGAACGTAGGGACCTATAGGGGCCTAAAAGGCTTAGGGCTGATTGGCCAACAAGCTGAAGTAAGGAGCCAGTCAGGCATGGCAAACTATGGGTGCTTCTACACGAGCATTATCATATGAAAGTCAGATTAACACAAACGGGATCTTTATCCTCCGCAATCCCGACAACAAATGGTGTAAAACCATGGTGTGTCCTTGCGCCATTTTTGTTCAATTTCTATATCAATGATCTAGTGAGAGAAATGACTGGGGATAATTTTCATCCTTTATATCTTAACGGGAGGCAACTGACAATTTTATTTTATGCGGACAATATGGTCCTTTTGTCATCTTCTCAGCTAAGAATGAGACATTTGTTGCACTCTCTTGACATATACTGTAATAAGAATGACATGTATACATTGTGAAAAGACAAAAGTAATTGTATTTGCAAACAGGCATAGAGTATTCTTGGACACNTTTGTTTAGTATTTTTTTTTCTTTCCAATTCATACATTGTGGATTTATGCTAACAATCAACAATAAGAGTTTATTAAGGAGATGCTTCAGTTCATTTTTTGTGAAAGATATTGGTTTCTGGCTCATGAAACCAATATCTTTCCTGGTTCTCTTAGCCCTTTCTTGCCATCTTTTAGGCACGTACGTTCTTATTTAGCCAGGTAAGTTATCGGTCTGATATCAGAAATGGTGTGCATTCCCAGTTCTGCTTAGAAGATAGCAGAAGGTGCTGAATGCTCAACACTTTGAAAATCAGGTGCCAAAATATGGATCAGGGAGGCTAACTTTGGCCAGCTATTTATGAATATCTGGGTCCTCAATCTGTCTTACTAATGCTCAAACCAAATTACAGTAGCTGCGTAGCTTTTTGCAGTGCAGTGCTACTTGTTTAACCTGCAGCACACCCAACAGTTTGCTTGTTTAATTTGGTCCCCACCTCCATTTGTACAGCCTCAGCAAGCATCCCCTTACTGAGTTGTGTTTATGAAGCCTGCTGACCTGCTTGCTGAACTTGAACCTGAAATTTTGATTCTGGAGCGATCTAATCAGTTGTACACACCAGGTAATGAAAAGAACAATCAATCAATACACAGTTGTCTTTCATTCAAGCTGGTGCTGACCAGGAATTGACCTTTAGGAAAGTTAAAGTGGGGAAATGGGAGAGAAACACGTTTTGATGATGGAAAACTTCATTTTCAGGAAAGGATTTTTTTTTTATAATGTTTTAAGTAAAAAAAAAAAAAGATTTAAAAGATTTGACTTTTTGACAATTATTTTTGTAGAAATGTTCGCCTCCTGTATTTTGGAAAAGTGGTCATCGTTTGTTGGCGGGGGTGAGGGATCAAACAGCCATTTCTTTCCGTAATCCTGACCAATTTTATATATTATGTGACTGCAACAAGGATTGCCACCTCTCTGGTTTTCACCTGGAAGACCTGGGGGAAGTCTGATTACTTCAGGTTAGTCAAGGATGCTCTTAGCCAGCCAGAATGATCAGGGATTTTCCACACAGGAAGATGGTGGGACATAGGGATTTTCCAACTCCCTTTCTAATGTGATCCCACCCATATTCAACCAAGCCAATTTGAAGCTGAATCCGGACAACACTGAGTGTCATGGGATACATGTAACACACATGTAGCATGAATGTAATGGAAATTGTTAATGAAACATGTATGCAGTGTAAACTGAGAAGTCACTGCATGAATGAAATCATGCAATCAGGAAACTCTGCCAGTGCCTCAGGAAGGTGTCGGACAGTCAGTCATTGATTTGTAAATTCACACACACACCATGATGGATGTGACCCAACTCACAAACTCCACCTGAGAGGTAATGCAGGAAACAAGGCAGAATTATCAGAGAGTATTTAAGGAGAGGGACAGCAAGGAGAAGAGAGCCACTTCTTGCCGTCTTCAAACTGTGAAGAGGAACAAGCAGCCAAAGTCATCTGGGACCAGACAGCATGACGTAAGGAATTTGGTTTGTTGAAACTTCCAAGATATGTGCCCAGCGTTACCATCACAGCTGAGAATTCTTTGGATTTCAGTTGGGATAAGAGAATTGTTAGGAAAATCATAGTTATGCTTACTTATAGTTTTGCTTATATTTAAGTGTTATGCTTATTTTTTATTTGATGTGCACTCCCTTGAATCAATCTCTGTATGTTTACAATGATTACAATATATATTCTTATGAATAAGTACTGCGTGCCTGTGTGTTTTCTACCTAGTTGTACTCACGAGTGGGAGGGATGACTTAGGTTTGATACCTGGGTGAATCTGACCAAGGTTGCATTTTCTTTGCAAAAAGAGAGACCCACCCAAGTTACAGGTGATTAGTTGGACACTAAGTCACAGCTGTGCTTGGAGGAAAAAGGGGTTCAAGAGGCATTCTTTTACAGGAATTTGAAACCCTAGATCTCTCTATGGACCTCTTTATGACACCGAGGTGGTGATGTTTGGCTGGCTGTGTCCCCTTGGGGAACGTAGGGACCTATAGGGGCCTAAAAGGCTTAGGGCTGATTGGCCAACAAGCTGAAGTAAGGAGCCAGTCAGGCATGGCAAACTATGGGTGCTTCTACACGAGCATTATCATATGAAAGTCAGATTAACACAAACGGGATCTTTATCCTCCGCAATCCCGACAACAAATGGTGTAAAACCATGGTGTGTCCTTGCGCCATTTTTGTTCAATTTCTATATCAATGATCTAGTGAGAGAAATGACTGGGGATAATTTTCATCCTTTATATCTTAACGGGAGGCAACTGACAATTTTATTTTATGCGGACAATATGGTCCTTTTGTCATCTTCTCAGCTAAGAATGAGACATTTGTTGCACTCTCTTGACATATACTGTAATAAGAATGACATGTATACATTGTGAAAAGACAAAAGTAATTGTATTTGCAAACAGGCATAGAGTATTCTTGGACACTTGACTTGCAAAGTTTAGAGCAGGTACGCGCCTATAAATATTTAGGTTTTGTGTTCTCGGAGACAGATTCCTGGCAGGAACACTTTAAATCAACTCATTTGAAATTGGCCCAGATGTTAAATGAGGTTATTCGGTTTTGGAAAACTGCAGGGGGCAAACAAATAAAGACTGATTCTTCTAGACCATAAGTTGATACCGCAAGCTTTGTATGGTGCAGAAATTTGGGGTGGCTTAGTTAAAAACAACTTGGAAGTAGGTCAGTATAAATTGACGAGAACTGTACTGGGAGTCCCAAAATGTACCCCAGTATATATCCTTCGCTCAGAGTTGGATATACCTCTGTGTTAAGTAAAGGCCTAAATGAGGGTGGTGAAATACTGGCAAAAGGTACTGGAAATGCCAATGGAGAGACTGCCACATTTGTGTCTACTGGAAGCACTCTCAGGATTCTAGGTATACCTGGATAGAAAGTTTACGTGTCATACTAAACCATGCAGGGTTTTCATCTGCAGTAACCCAGGGGATCTCCAATGAGCAGATTAAAATAGCCCTACTAATTAGAATAAGAGATATTGCCATGCAGAATGACATGGCAGTGATAAAAGATAACAAGATTGCCCCTATATATTGCAATTTGAATTATAATTTTGGCTGGGGACATTACTTGTCAGTACTTAAAAACTTTGCGGTACGCAAGGCTTATACGTTGTTTCGCTTCCAAGTTATGCCATCTAAAGTATTAGAGGGAAGGTATTCTCAAATCCCATATGAATTACGTTTATGGCCTTGTGATCTACATCAGGTTGATAATTTGGAGCATTGTGTATTTAACTGCCTGTTTGCGAAGGATGTAAGAAGACAAATGCTGATGCCTTTATTCAAAAGTAAACTCTACTGGTCAACCAAAAATTTATATTTTCTGTTTGCGAAAGCTCAGGAACAGCTGATAAGAAAAGTGGCCAATTATGTTTATAAGCTTATGACCTTGAGACAAAAAAGACAAAGGGATTGATTATGTAGGGCTTGACTGGAGTATCTCATGGGAAATGATATATACTTCCTACTTTGTACAAATCCAAAGCAAATTATTATAATATACTGGAAAACTTTCCTTGTCCAGGTAACCAACGAACCATGTCAGATAATGGGGGATAAGATCATCTTAATGTTGGTTTATGTCCAAAATCTGCCTGCGGATGGGTTCTGGCAGTCTGATCTTAATTGCAGGAATCAGGTCGTTGTAATTAGTATTAGCAGTTTATTGTTTATATATTGTTTAGTTTAATTCTGTAAAGTTAATTTTGAACTTATGTCTGTTTGAAGAAGTGCAATGTTTATGGTGGTTTAAGTGATTATAAGACCCGTTGGAACTGGAATTGACTAGCTAAAGAGACTTTTTTTCCAAGTGAAAAAATGTAGGAAAAATTTTGTACTCCCTGTTTTTCTATCCTTTCTATGAGGCAACATGCCCAAAGAACTTGGAAATTTAAATACATATATGCATTTTTGTCTGTTTATGTTGGCAATTTAAATTTTAAATTATATGGCTATGGCAGAAGCTAATGCCATAATTAAAAGATGATGATGTTAATGAGGACCCTGCTCAGAAGTCAAGTGCTGCTAACACAAACTCTGAGATGAGCAAGGCAAGCTTTGTGCTCTCCCACAACTTGGGGTCTGTTTGTGGGACTCATCTGTCTTTGTTGACTTGCTCCCATGTTTGGAACTCTCCTGCCTATTTCAGAGGCTGTGCCTTTTTGTGGTTTTGAATCAATGTCATGTGTTCCAATGGATGGATTGTCATTGTTGTCTTTTGTCTTTTTATGACTAATTTGCTTTATTATTTTTTTTGGCCAGGGCAATAACCAATGTCTAATAAACTTTGAACTTGAACATGAGCATTATCAAGGGATACACACCTCTAATCCTGGGATGAAGTGTTTGTGTGGACAGATATCCTGGCATAAATAATTCTGATTCCTGGTTTTATTCTGGAATAATTAAACCTCATTTTCCAGGTTTTATTTATTCTGGGATAAAGTAATACTGGGATAGTTCTAGTGTAGATGCTTGTCCTGGGATGAAGCACCCTGCCAGAGAGAATTGCAGGTAGAGTTTACTTCCCCTCTACACAGTGTCTGTGTGGTATTCTGCTGGCAAAATGTCCCAGGTGGGGACATTGGGAGGAGAGGGGTTCACAGCTGTCCACACACCAGCCAGGAGAGGCACCCAGGACCAGGGGATACTGCTCCTATCTTTAGGATCTCTCACCAGGGGTAGGGAAGGGGGACAGCTTGAAATGGAGGGGGAAGATGTGTCCACTATTTCCAAGGGCACTGCCATCACCACCAATCGTTTGAATTCTCAGAAATCGGAATGGAAGAAGGAGCTGAAATTCTGCTTGTATGGCAGAATCCAGTTCCCTTTGGAACTTTCCTGCTTGTCTCAGCTCTCTACACAAATACAGAATCCTCTATGGAAATTTACATTCTGGACACTTCATGACAAGACCAATACTCTAGCAGAGGCATTCTCCTCTTAGTTGGAGTTCCCAAAGGTGCTGAAATTCAAATGTGCTGCCTCATGGGATTGATGCACTTCTCCTTGTGACCCTTACACTGGGATAATCATGTATGCTGCCATCCTGGGATAATGTTTTGTCCTGGAAAATGAATTATCGTGTAGACACTTATCCCTGGATAACAAGCCTGGGATGTCATCCTGGAATTTAGAGGTGTGCACCAGGGACCCATGTCTTTTTATGTTTTCATGTTTTGTTTTCATTATTTAAATTTTTAGTTTTTGTTTTTATAAATATCAAAATTTCGTTTTTGTTTTTGCTGTCATTTTTTATTTCTGTTGATTTCAGTGGAAAACACATTTTCAGCTGTAACTTTTTTGTTTTTCATTATATTTGAATAAATCCTGGAGGGATTGTAACTCCAATAGAAGGCATTAATTGTACCAAATTCCAGATATTGGATAAAGGAATCCAATTCTATAAGCAATTGAATTATGCTATTTTGCAAGAATCTGCATATATATTCCTGGCTGTAACTTCTTTGCCTCCTAGCTGATGTGGATGAAACCTGGCAAGTTTATACCCCTCCCCATGTTTACTACCTATTCCAACTTTCAGAAGGATTGAATTAAAGGGTTCTGGTGGTATAAGCAATTAATTTATACATGTATGTCTGACTGCAACATCTTTTTAGTCCAACCAGTGTACATGAAGTTTGGCAGGGCTAAATATCAGATTTTCAGGATCATCTCTGCCAAATATCATAAAGATGTGATAAAGGGTCCCAATTGTATATGCCTGCACAGCATATGTAAAGAATGAGCCTATGCCAGGGATTCTCTTACGTGTCATTGTGATATAAGATCGGTTTGTGATGCCAGCTGGCCAGCAGAAATATCAACCAAATATCTTCATTCTGTGCTGTGACCATCCCAGATTTTCTCCCCCACTTGTTACTGGGAAATCAGAAGCATCTGTTTAGGAAAGAGCCAATAGAGATTCTCTTATGTCCTCTGTCACAGTGCTGCAGGATGTGATTTTGATGATAATTGGCCAGCCTGGATGTGTAAACTATGAGCAAATTCTCACATACAGCAAATCAGCGCTTGTTTCTTTCCCCCCGCATAATTTAATGCTGTGGGAAAGTCTCTATGCGCTTAATTTGCTGTACTTCATTTGTTAATTAAGCGCATGAGAGGGCAGCAAAAACCTACCTTTACAGAAGCACGTGTCCAAAGACCTGAATGGCTCCTGCTGTCAGAAAGCTGCTGCTGCATTCCCCTTGCTCATGGTGGCCGGCAATCCTCTCTTCACTTCTGGTTTCACCCACAGCCACTTATGGAGCCGCCACCGCTGCCTCTTTCCCCGCATGATTCAGGTTAGTCAGGAATGTCACTAGCGCATTCTGTAAAGTAGCTTGAATGCGCTAGTGACATGCTGGCGTGAATGAATGTAGGCGCATTTTAAAATTGCCTGAATTCACAAACACCAGCATGTTTCTGTATGTGGGAATGTGCTCTATGTCTCCTGATTGCTGGGATGCTATCCCCAAAGTCCCAGTTATGTCCCTTCTATGCCCGTCTGAGGGCCGCCCCCTATGTCAACCTCAAAGCTACACCGGTTGGTCCTATAAAGCTTGAAGCATGCAGTAATTGGCCAGTTAATGTGTTTGTAAGTCTGTTGGGTTGCTCCCTATTCTCCCTCCTACAACCTCCCTCTCCCTGCCATGCCAGGTGCCTGCTTCTGACTGGCACTACATGTGCTGCTGTTTATCTGAATAATGGTCTTCAAGGGGACAACTGAAATTGCTTATAAAATTGGGACCTTTCATCAAACTGTCCTGTAATTTAGCAGAGATGACAGGAAAGCTTTGTTATAAATGTCTGACAAATTATGTGTCAACAGGACAGAATATAAAAATGTTACAGCTGGAAATGTATTTTCAAGTTAATAGTTTATAACATCAGGATCCTTTATCCAATCTTTCTGAAAGTTAGCAGGAATGGTACCCTAGTAGAGAGACATAATATTCCAATGTTTCATGCAAATTGGATGGAAGATAAAAAAGGTGTAGCCAGGAATGTGTATGGAGTGTTTCTTAAAATGACAACATCCAATTGCTTCTACAATTGGTCCCCTTTAGCCCATCTTTTCAAAGCATTGTACACATAATGCCCTCCATTGGGGGTACAGACTCCCTGAGTTTCATAGAACTGAATAAGAAACAAAAAAGTTATAGCCAGAAATACATTTTTTCAGTTTTCCCCATTATTTCAAAAACAAAATTTTGTTTTCATTTTTGTTTATTATATATTATATATTTGTCATTTTTGTTGTTACAATAACAGAAATAAAACCATTTTTGGGGGGTTTTTTTTGTCCTAATAACAAAAATGAAATGCACACACCTACTGGAATTGTGCTCATGTAGAAGCAGCCCAGGAGACTCATGGGTATTTAAGGACTGAATGAGCAATCTGCAAGGGGAAGCTGAAACAGGAGGGTGCAAGGGAACTGTGGAAACATAAGGAATCAGAAACCTTCTTCAATACCTAAGAGGCTTGGAATCCAAGAGCAGTGACCTGACAAACCCCGCAGACATCTGGCAAAGCTGTCAAGCTACACTGGAATACCCAAGTGAGGTCTATCCTTGATTTGGGCCCAGGAAGAGGTTACTCTTGAACCCTTTAAAGAGAGCACCAAACCCCAATGGTGAGAAATTCTAATACCTTGGTGGAGAAAGGCTGTAGGGGCAGAGAAGGCCAGAATTCCCCAGGCTCCTGGAGTAGAGCCTGAGAATACTTGTCCCAGTTGGGACTTTGTATGCTGATGCCCTAAGTTAGGAGTGGGGAATCTTTTCTCTCCTGGGGGTCACCTTGAATATTAGTACAAGCTCCGAAGGCCACATAGATGTTGGAGGCGGGGGTGCTCAACAGGTGTATTCAGAAAAAGGAGGGCCTAGATCATGAATCTGGGCCATGAATCTATTCCTTAGCCTTGTGTGCATGCCCTCCTCTCTGCTGCATTATCCTGAGCACATGGTTTTTCAGTGTTTGGGGATAGAGACTGGATCCAGGGGCCAGATCCAGGCACTGGAAAGGGGCCACATAAAAACTTGCTGAGGGCTGCATTTGGCCCCCGGGCCTGAGGTTCCCCGTCCCTGCCCTAAGTAGAATGAGAAGGGACACTACACACGATAGAAGGATTGTGCTAGAAATATTGGCGTGGGTGGGGCTGCTCAGCTAAGTTCCCCACAGCTGGACAGCTCTGTTATAGGGCTGTTCAGGCTACCTGCCCACAGGGGTTTAAAACTGCTTTTATATGTTTGTTTATTTCTATGTTTTTATGTTTATAGGTTTTTGTAAGCTGCCCTGAGCCTTTGTGGGAAGGACAGGGCAAAGGTTTGGGTAAGTATATAAATATGAATTGCCATTGCAGTGACCAGGGATGATTTGGTTCTAGAAGCCGAAGGGGAGGCAGGACACCAGATGGGCAGAAGAAGTTAATGTCGCATTTTTTGTGTTACCCATAACTCTGCTATAATGAACATATTTTGCTTGCTTTCCTGGTTTCTGCGTATGTTGCCAACTTGCCACCATGTCTGTATGGCTGCTGTTTGTATTCCTTAGCCTCTGAATGCTGTCAAAGCTGGCTGGGACCCAATATTTAATCTAGTAAAATACCAGTGAAGTGCATGGCTATCCTTGCCATGATCCTTGGATACCTGCTTCTTGACTCCCTTGAAACCTCTGGAATACTAGGTATCAGGCTGCCACGGACCCAATAATACAACCCAGCTAAATACAAGCTACAAGTGATGGGCTGTTCCTACCAATACATCTGAAGGTAATGCCCATGAAGCCAGTTCTGTCACCACACAGCTACTTGGTCACCCCCGCCTTCAGCACCAGCCTCACTGTCCTTCCTCAATTTATTCTTTTTCAAAAGTTCTCTCTACTGATTAGCCAGAGCCAACATTCTGGCTGGCCTCTGCTGTAGGGCGCTATACCGTGACATCATGAAACTTGGTAAGGGATGGGGTTATGTCAGAAAGGGGGATGACAGCCCCTGCTAGCATGGCCGCATTCCCTACAGGTGAAAGCTTGGAGGAAGGTGGTAACCCTAGCTGCATCACATGATAGGACTGCTGAACTTTTCACTCTGTATACTCTTGACTGCTGATACCAGTGCTACTATATGAGGTGACACAAGAGCCTGGGGTTGAGTCTCATTCGCAGGGGCGGCTGGTGGGTCTTGAGGTTGGAGGGGCAGTAAGGCCAGCCGGTGGGTGGAGCCAGGGCAACGGTGGGTGGAGCCAGGGCAA
>QEPC01003390.1:1969596-1994925 GCA_003113815.1 Sphenodon punctatus
TCATCCGAGGAGCCAGCCACCACCACTGAAGATCCAGGGGCAGTGACCTCTTCCTCCTCCTCCTCCTCCTCCTCCTCCAAGACCACCAAGTTGGACCCCAGCCGGGGAATCATCACTGCAGCCTTTTTCATTTTTTTTTGTTAAAAAAAAATCACGCAGCCAACACACACGGTCACCCACCACACACCAACACTCACTAACCAGCCAAACACAAACAAACAGCCAAAACACACGAATCGAACAGCCACCCAGCCAAACACACACGCTATCGCCCCACAGCTCCACACGCACTCAAATTTCTGGTTTCCGGTGTGATCACGTGCTCTCACACGCTCTCACGATACTTTTCCGAACCCCTGACCCGAATGGCCGAACCTGGTGAACAACCCAAACCCCCAAACCGAATGGCTGAACCGAACCGAATGGCCGAACCTGAACCGCAACCTGTTCGCACATCCCTAATTCAAAGATCTACTATAAATTGATCCCAGAGCAAGTGAGTATAAATGTGATTTATGGCAATAAAAGGTAAATGAAATGTCATGATTAAGTTGGTGTTTTTAGTTAGGATGAATTCAACCTCTATGATGAAGGATGCAGGTGAAAAAACTGTATAAGATTGCTGTTTTGTTTGTATTGTTCTGCTCTGTTTGTCATGGCTAAGGACAGTACAATAAACATATTGATTGGAATATTGACTGGCTCACCTTTATCCACATGCTTTATTTACACCCTCAAAAAATTCCAGTAGATCAGTGAGGCATGACTTCCCTTTCCTAAATCCATGTTGACTCATTCTCATTATCCCATGTTTATCAATATGCTCAGTAATTCTGTTCTTAACAATCGTTTCTGCCCAGCATCGATGTCAGGCTCGCTGGTCTGTAGTTTCCAGGATCAACTCTCGAACCCTTTTAAAATATTGGCGTTACATTTGCTACCCTCCAGTCCTTTGGTACAGTGGGAATATCATCTGGTTCTGGAGATTACTATATAGTTTGTCAGTTGTCTCTAGAACCTCCTCCAGAACCACACTTATTTTTTGTGACAGTTGTTCTGATTCTTCGTCTACAAAGACTTAGACTGTCGTGGGTATCTCCCCAACATCCTCAGCGGTGAAGACCAAAGCAAAGAATTAAATCACCTTCTCTGCAATATCCTTATGCTCTGAGTACCCCTTTCACCCATCTAATGGCCCAACCGACTCTCTAGCAGGTTTCTTGCTTCTGATGTACTTGAAAAGGTTTTTATTATTGTTTTTGGCATCTTTAGCAAGTCACTCCTCAAATTCCCTCTTGGCCTGTCTTCCCTTGCAACTGCTCCTTCTAGTTTCCCTCTAGCTAGTTTCCTCATTCTTGCATAGTTCTCCCTTTTAAAGTTAAATGTTACTTCAGTAATGGTTGTTTTTTTTTGCTTTTTTTGTTCAATCTCCTTCCAATAGCCAAGTCAAATTTGATTATATTATGATCACTATTACCAAGAGGCTCCACCACCATGTTGTGCACCACACTTAAGACTTAGATCCAAAGTAGCTCGTTCTCCTCGTATGTTCTAGGACTGGTTGCTCCAAGAAGCAGTCATTTATGGCACCTAGAAATTTTACCTCCACCTCACACCCTAAGAAGACATTTACCCACTCAATTTTGGGGTAATTGAAATAACCCATTATTACTATGTTTCAAATTTTAGTAGCCTGTCTAATCTCCATTAGCATTTCACAGTCAGTCTCACCATCCTACAAGTGTCTACACTTCTACAAGTGTCTTGATCACCATTAGGAAATTTTCAGAATGGGAAGGGGAGGTATTGGGGCCAGTACTTTGTCTCCACTGAATGAAAGTTTTCTAGTGTCGCCCAGGATGCTTGCAAAGAACCCTGTCAAGAAAGAAATTTTCTGAGTGGCCAGAGGTGGAGTACTGCCCCTGCTGACTCTTAAAATGTACTTCCTGGTGGGGTTGCTGCTACTCTGGGAGGGCCTCAAAGTGAGCCAGGGAAGCACCACAACAACCTTTCTAGGGGGAGGCCAAGACTGGCTGGGAGCACTGTGAGGGCTGCCACTTAGAAGAACTACATCCCTTATACGGTGTATAACTGGCCCACTACAGTCTTACTACACCACTGGTTTTCACCTTCAGTGCAAGCCTCAGCTCTGGTCTGGAATTTGTACTTTTGATCAGAATTTCAGTTGAACGATTGCACATGCACAAAATGGCCACCGCCATTCTGGGCTTTTGCAAAATGGCCACATCTATACAACAAAACTGCAGCTGCTATATTGCATGCCCAAAAGGCAAACAGTTTTTTTGTATTCATCCAACATTTCATCCAATATGAATTATGATCCGATCAATCGAACTTCCCAGCTCCATTGAAAATGGAAACTGGCAGAATTTCAATTTCATCCCTATGCAAGTCTCAGCTCTGGGCTTCAGATCAGTGGTAGAATTGAAATGCATATCTGCAAAAATGGGTATATCCATTGAAATGGGTACGGGGACGGGCCGATGCGAGCATATCACACTGCTGCTTCGCTTTCTGCACTGGCTGCCAGTAGGCTTCTGGGCCCAATTCAAGGTGTTGGCGCTGACCTTTAAAGCCCTAAATGGCTTGGACCCTGCCTATCTGCAGGACCGCCTCACCCTTCGGGTCCTGGAGTGGCCCCTGCGGTTGACTGGGGGCGCCCTCCTCGAGGTCCCCCGGGTTTTCCGGGTGTCCACTATGAGGAGGGCATTCTCCGTGGTTGCACCATGGCTGTGGAATTCCCTTCCATTGGAGATCTGCTTGGCTGCCGGCCTCCCCCCTTTCCGCAGACAATGTGAGACCTGGCTGTTCCATCTGGACTTTCCCGAGGCAGATGGGGTGGGTGATTGGGTTAGGTGGGGTGTGGGGTTTTATATTGTTTTTAAATTGCATTATTAGTGTTTATTTTAATGTTTTAAAATATTTCTAATATGTTGTGAGCCACCCCGAGATGCCTGAGGCAGGAGGGGATGGCATAAAATGTTTAATATAAATAAATAAATAAACATAAATGGCAGTACCTGAACCATCTTGGACAGATCTGGCACTAAATGATATTTGTTTAGTGTCTGAGTTACTCGCATTACCAAGTTACTGTTATGGAGTTACTGTTTTTCTGTTATTGAATTACAATTGTTTTGTTTTGTGCTATTTTACTGAGTTATCAACTTTATCATTTCCCCATCCATTTCTATGAATCCATTTATTGCTCCATAAGGGATTCTCAACCTGGTGCTCGGGCAATGTGTGAAAGTGCTTCCCAAGCCAGCTGTCAGTAGTGCTTGGGAGCACTTTGAAACAGTCCTTCATCCATTAAAGTCAATGTGAGCTGGGATTAATTGATTGATTATCTCAATTTCCACTGAATTGAATTGCAGAGCGGAGGCATTCTATGCATATTTATGCAAATTATCCATGCAAATGATGCAGCGCTCCCAAGTAGTCACTTACGTTTCTCCAGTGCTTGTGACTGGAAAAAGGGGGAGAACCTCTGAGAACACATGCACCAGCAGTGTGCACTGTCGTTATCCCTCATTTGTGCATGTGCACAATGATGAAATGTGGAAATTTGAAAAGATGATAAAATGGTAACATGGTAAGTCAGAATGGGTTTGTAAACTTGCTGAGAAAGCCAGTTATTCAGTGATGAATAATTCACATAGTGGTGAAACGAAGAGCAGACCTTATATTTGTGTCGTGAACATTATTTGTGTCTTTGGAGAGCCTGCCTAATGTCTGAATAAGTATTTGTCACTGAAATGAAGTTTGCATATCTGTTAATTTGGATATTTTGCTTAGATACTTTTGTCTATTTTGGTTATAGTTAATTACTTAATTTCAATCAGGACTATTTAGTGCTATTTTGGAAGTTCCGTACCTGACCAAAATAAATGAAGTAACCAAACTGAAATAACTAAATGAAATGAAAATGAATAGTTCTTTATATCTGCTTCCTTGGAAACAATTTGAAGCAGCTATGTTGATTTGTTTTGGAATTTGTTCACTCTGATTTACACCACTTGGGCTGATTTCCTTCATTTTGGTTTGGGTTCTGACCCAATGTTGTCCATGCCCGTTAGCAGTCAACAGAGTGCATTGGGAAGATGGACTTTTGCAGCATCGTGATTAGTGTGGAAATAGGAAGGCCGCTTTTAATTGTGCGGGGCGAACATGCTGCATAAAATCACGCTGTGTAAATATCCCGCATGTGGGATTTAGATGTGACATTTCGTGTGTTAAAGCCGGCTACGCATTCTCTTAAAGGTGCTAATTAAATACCTCGACATTGAGGTATTTAATTTGCAGCTTTAAAAAAACACACGGCCAGCTTTAACGCGCAAAATGTTATGTCTAAATCCTACACATGGGATATTCACACGTAGCATGATTTGATGCAGCGTGTTCACCCTGCACGTCTAAAAGCAGCCAAAGCAGGCAGGTAGGATACTGTCTTTCTCCTTGCAAGTCTCGCACCTTGTTTATATTTTCAGCAGTGTTGTTGTTTATCAAAGGTCTTATCTTTAAAGCACTGTAAAATAATTTCCATTAGAATGTGCTCAACAAAATACAGAACTGCTTAGCTTAATGATGCAAAAGATGTGGTATGATTGCAAACCTGTGGAGAAGGACGAGACAGCATATTATGTTGCCGTGGTGTCAAAGTTTCACACATGCTTTCCAGCACGCCATTTGGATTGTGATATGAAACCACTATCAGGCAGCAGAGAAACTGGTGCAATCCTCCATCAGGATTCCGTGTGCGCTAGCCATTGGTGCAGGTACAAGTCAACATGGCTGAGTGTTCTGTCTGCCTGGGGGACTGTGAAGCTAAAGTAAAGAACAGAATGTGCTTCATTTGGGTGACATGCTTACGCGGCACTGCAAAATGTTAAAACCGCATTTTGGATTCTTGGATTCATTACTTACAGGATGTTGTGGTTATGCTCATGTGATCTAGCAAAATAGCAACAAGAAAAAGGAAACCACTTGATCAGCCTGAAAATGTGTAGCTTTAAAGGTGAATGCCAAATCCTACCCGCTGCCTAGTAGCTCTGGATTAATTAATTCATGTATAGAAGTGCTTTTGCCATTTAAATGTTCAGTGTCAGTCTGAGAAATTGGATGCAGTTTTCCTTTAGATAAAGTCCAGCGATAACCAAGATTGTGGGCTTGAGCATGGACATTCTGTACAAAATCTTTGTGGATTAGCATAAGCAAGGGCTGCTGTATCTGACCCTTTCCCTCTCTCTTACCCATTATGTGTGTCTCTCTAGGATTCTTTTTTACTGTGGAAACTAGATTGCAGGTCTGTAGATTATGAGTAGGCCTGACAAGAGAGGCGGGTGAAGGGATTGTACTGGGGCCCCAGGTGTGGGGAAATGGCAAAAAATGTAATAATAATAATGATGATGATTTTATTTTCCTAGCTCTCCCTGCTAAACAGTGCTCAGACAGCTGCACAATCATAAAACACAGCAATATACAATATAACAATATGAAACAATATAGCCCATTTAAAAGGGGAAGGTAAAGGGAGGGCAGAACAAACAGAGGAGAAACCAGCAGTGGATCCTAAAAACAGCTAGAGAATAAAACAAGTTTCCAGGTGCTTTTTAAAGGTGAGAAGGGAGGAACAGAGGCTGCTTGCACACGAGATGGGGGGTTAGGGCCTCAGGGGGGACTGCCGTGAACCGAAATCATGTCAGGGGGATCACATGAAGTTCTGCTCGTGCAGTGGCATTTAGCCATTCCACTGTGATTTCAGTGATGGGAAACAGGTCTGGATTTTCAGCCCTGTCTCTGGTCACTGAAATCATGTCAGAAATGGGCTAATCAGGTGAAAAGCCCAGCGCACAGGAGTGGAACCTCACGTGATCCCCCAGACGTGATTTTAGCTCATTGCAGTTCCCCCTCTCCTGTGCTGTGTGCAAGCAGTTAAAGATGAACATCTGGAGGGAGCAGGTTCTACACTGTGCCAAAGCTAAGGCCTGATTCCCAGCCAATTTAAGGCATGGTGGCAGGATGGCATCCCCAAATAGCAGATGGCTTCTGAGCGCAGATACCCATCAGGGTGAGGCTCCAGAAGCTGGTCTTGAATTTTGATCCTTTTTGCTAGGGCTGCAATGAATAGGTGCTCTGAGTACTCACGAGGATGTTTGAGGTGTAGAGTACCAGGACTGAGTCCTCGGCCATCTCTTGGAACTTTTTCCGAGGACTCGGACATCGGAACTTGGGCCCTCAGAGAATACTTGGAAATTCCAAGGGCGGGGGCCAGAGTCTAGAGAAAGCCTGAGGGGGAGGGAATGGGTCAGGGAAGAGGTGGTGTGGGCCTGGTGAGGGGATAGAGTACTCATCCTCCAGAGGGGCTCCAACAACATGTGGCTTCCTCTGGACTGGGTAAGTTTTTTTGGGGAAAAAAAAATTGGGCATGCTCAAAAGAACCGAATGGCCCCTTCTGAACATGCTCAGACCTTTCCAAGATGGTGCCTGCAGCGTGGTGACACTGCCAACACCATCTTGGGAAGGTCTGAGCATGCTCAGAAGGCGTCATTTGGCCCTTTTGAGCATGCCCACCTTTTTCTCTACCCCCCCCCCTAAAAATTACCTGGTTCGGAGGAATCCACGCGCCGCTGGAGCCCCTCCGGAGGGTGAGTACTCCATCTCTCAACTCCTGCTAGGTCCACGTTCCCCCTTCCCTGGCCCCTACTGGTCTATTCTCTCCCTGGCCAGCGGGGGGCCTAGTGCCAGCCTCTGGCCCCCTTCCATGTACTCGGTCAAGGACTTTTCGAGTTCCAAAGTTTCAGGGGTCATTCCTTGAAACTTCGAAACTCAGAAATCAGAGTTGAGTACCGTGACACTCAGGGTTTTCTGGGGAAAACCAAGGGCCGGGTTTCAGCACTACTTTTTACACAAGACACACCCACTCATGCACACACAGGTCCACTGTGTGGGCATGAGTGGCTTCCGCCTGTGTGACTGCCACCGTGGGAGAGTGGGGGTGCATGCGCTGTCCTGCGACCCACGCACCTCCACCCATCGCCCCCGCATGGAGCAACTGGGGAAAACAGAGGTTGCTCCATGCGTGGCGGATGGCTGTGTACCCCGTTCCCCGCAGTGGCATGCACACCCATCCCCCACCGCCATGGCTCATGTAAAAAGAGCCATAGACAGGGCCTATACCGTCTACGGACCTGAAAACCAGCAGCGCAATTATAAATTCCATTTGCTAGTGTATAGGAAACTAACATCTCTACCTGGATGTCTCAATGTCAACTCAAACTCAACATGGCTAAAACTGAACTCCTTATCTCCCCCCCGCATCCTTCCTCTCCCTCTTCCCTGTCAATAANTCGATCCTCATCGATGGGGTCACCATCCTTCCCGTCCCCCAAGCCCGTAGCTTAGACTTCATCTTCGACTCACCCCTTTCTTTTAAACCCTTCATCGACTCTGTTGCCAAATCCTGTTGCTTCTCCCTCCATAACATTGCCAAGATTTGCCCTTTTCTCTCTGTCTCCTCTGTCAAAAACCTTGTTCATGCCCTGGTCATCTCTCGCCTTGATTACTGTAACCTCCTTCTCACTGGCCTCCCCTGCTCTCCCCTTTCTCCCCTTATCTCCGTCCAAAACTCTGCTGCCAGGGTCATCCACCTCGCTCGTCGCTTCGACCATGTTCAGCTCCTCCTCTCTTCATTGGCTCCCCCTTCCTGAACGAATCCTGCACAAGCTCCTAGTCTTCACCTATAAAGCTCTTCACAACCTTGCTCCCCCCTACTTCTCTGCGCTAATTTCCCTGCTGATACCCCCCATCCAGTACAATCTGTTACCTAAGGTCTGTGTACTCATATCCTCACCACATGGACCAGCCAGCCATCATTCTTGATGTAGCTGAGCCACGCGCGTGCATCTGGGACCTTGCATCCTCGTGAATGTTACACTCCTTGTCTCTCCCTCTGTTCCCCTTCCTTCATTCCTTCATCTCACCCCCCCCGCCCCCGTCTCTCAGATTGTAAGCCCTAGGGCAGGGACCGTGTCTATTAAATTACTTTGTAAAGCACCAGGTACATTGCTGGCGCTATATAAATGCTTGTTAATAATAATAAATAATAATAATGTAGAGAATGCAGGCCAGGGTAATATGATCATGGCTGCCCAAACAAGTAAGCAACTGCACTGTTCCGCATTTTGAACAAACAGAAAGTGACAAATAAGCACTGCTGGAAGCCCATAAAATAGGGAATTACAAAAATCAAGCCTTGTGGTCACCAGGGCATTGGTTGCCGTGGCAAGGTCATAACAATCTATGCTAATATGAATAAAATAATTTACAAATTACATAAGTATAAATAAAGTACCAGTATGATCTCCCAAATATATATTTCAACCCTTATTATGTGGAGATTAAAGGTAAGGGGCATCTCAGCTACCAGGATGTACCAGGCCCCTACATTTTGCTCAACAGGCCTGCTATGGGGACCCAATCCTACACTGACTTTGAGCACAGGCTCTGCTTTAAAGAACACTTTAATATCAGATATAACTTTAAGCCCATGAATAGCCCCACTGGAGTCAATTGGATTGCCGAGTGCACCAATGACGCTGCAAAATTGGGGTCATAGTGTTTACTTGCCATAATAAACTCTATGGGGATGATCCAAGGCCCACTGAAGTTGGATGGAGTTTTTCGATTCTGATCCAAAGCTTATATGAAGGGGAAAGTTTGGCTATGCCTTGTAATTACAGCCTAGCTCTCTGTATTATTTAGGATTATCACCTCTCTGGGTTCTGACCTGGAGTTTCTGGGTTCTGGGAAAGCCATGATTTCTCTGAGTCAGTTAGAGGTGCCCTTTGTTACCTGGAGAAATTGAGGCTTCTGGGGGTAGCAAGGGGTGAGGCAATGCCAGATAGGGGGTGGGTCATAGGGACTTTCCAGCCCCCTTTCTGATGTGGCCCTGCTCCTATGGAGCATCATAATGCTTGGAAGGGATGGGTTATGGCAGATGGATCATTTGTCCTGTGCCCTATCTGACATGGCCCCACCCCTGTGAAGCATCACAATGTAACAGCACTCTGTAAAGGAGCAGGCTTACGTCAGAAAGGGGAATAGCCCCAGTGCCTTACCCCTGCTGATGTGGCCTTACTCCTTCTAGTGAAATTCTGGATGGAGGTGGTAAGTAACCCTAGTGGTAATCTGCCACAGGAAATAGCTCTTAACAGGTACAGCTTCCTACCACCATGTAGTTAATGTTTTGGTGGCTGGTGTATAGAGGTGACAATGGGTGAAAACAGACATGACGCTAACCACCCTTTAACCACCCTTGGTGGTTATTTATGCATGTTGCAGGGCTGTATTGGTGCCCTATGCAGCACTGAAACATGCATAAATGACCACCAAGGGTGGTTAATGGGTGGTTCGCGTCATGTCTGTTTTCACCCAGTGTTATGGATGTGCCTCCTCCCTTCTTTTGGGGCAGTAGGGAAAGAACAGCTCCTCTGCTTGCTTGAGCACAGGGAGTGAAATTCTGATTTACCCATACATGTGCTCTGTTCCCTAGTTTGTGTAGCCCAGTGTTTAGCCCTATTCCTGGCAGTAAGTGGGGAGTATAACATGGGAGAACCGGGAGTATATTTTTTTAGTGAGGTGAGGAGACTCCTTCAAATTAGCATTGCTGCTAATTTAGCTACTAAATCCCCCCTACTCCTGCTCCCTGAGCAGAACCAAGTCTGCTTTCACATGTTACCTCGGAAGGGAGGAAACCTCTATCAGAGTAATGATGGGAATTGGTACATGTGAGAATGCACTATTCCGCTTTTATGCCACAAGAACACTTGCGCGTGATAGCCCCCAAATGGTTCTTTTACAATGACGGGTGTTCTCTAGAATGTGCTATTTCGTTTTTTGCTGATGTGCGCTAATTCCTGTCCTAAGAAAGCAGCAATTGCTCTGATGGAAGTTCCGCTCCCCCCCAGCCCCCCAATGTGTGAAAATAGTCTAAATTCTCTCTAAATGGCAGTAGCTCTGATCACTTTAGACAACAGGCTGGCCTATGGCTCAGGTGGCAAGTTTAATCCCCGGCATCTCTGATTCAGGAACTCTGGTAGCACGTCTCAGTGAGTCCTCTGCTGGGGATCCTGGAGGATCTTGGGTAGCATGCCTGGGTGAGGCCTCACCTGGAGAGCCAGATTTGAAACTCTGCTGCTGTGTCAGGTTGTGACAATACTGAGCTAAGATGGACCATTGGTCTGACTCAGGCAGCTTCTTATGAGGTTTGACCATGAAGTTGTTGTCTCTGCTGCCATTTTCTTCTGGTGCTGTCAATAGAGCTGAAATAGGTATACTCATCAAAATCACAGTTCCTGAATTGTTTTGGGTGGACTGGCTACTAAACGGTACCTGTTTAGTGCCTGAGTTGCCTGAATTACCATTATTATTTTGCACCATTTTAATGATTACCAGTTTTCCATTTTCTGTCCATTTCTATGGATCTATTTTATTTATTTATTTATTTCAAAATATTTTTATTCCACACCCTCCTGCAAAATAGCAGCTCGCAGCAGCGAGCTACAAGACACTAAAACAGTAACATGGTAAGTCGGAATGGGTCAGTAAAATGGTACACAGTAAAATGGAAAGTCGGTAACTCAATAATGGTAATACTCAGTATTTTGGGTAGTTGGGTTTCCATCTTGCAATTTGAATACTGATCGGGCACCTGACAAAATTTTGGGTTATTGCCCACGACCACAAAATTTGCTACCCATTTTGGCTCTAATTGCTGACCTTCTCACTGGTTTTGCAAGCAGTTTTGTGCATTAGGTGGCAGCATGTGCAGCGTATGACACGTCTCTCCCTTTACTGTGAATCCTACGGTACCTTTAGAAGTGAGTGCTTGTAGAATCCTGGGCTAGGAATTCACTGAGAAGCAGAGGCATTGCAAGCCCAGAAAATTAGCATATGGCCCTTGTCGGTGGTAAGCCTGTCTTTCATCCATTCCCGTGAATAATCCTGATGTCTAACTTAATCGTTCCTTGACACCTTGTCAGTCTCTGAGAAGAAATCGTGGACTAAAGCCAAAGTGATCTTTCTAAACAACTGACTGTACCACAGGTGCGGCTTAATTGATTAGATGTGTTGAGTGGTCTCTCTGTCACGCACACTCATTCTTGTACATAGAAAACACCAGACAGCTAGGCCTGGTTATTTTCTTTCTGTTGCCATAGAAATAGCAGAATTTTATACTGTATGCTGGCTGCAGTGTGCTTAGTTGCAGGGGATGCAGTCCTGCTTTCCCTCCTGCTGATGTAAAGCCACTGGTTTGAAGAAAATGGAGCTACAATGCAGCTGTCTTGAGCCAGGAGAATCAGACCCATTGGACCTCTGCATTAGCTTCTGACTCTTCCAAGTCAATGGTTCCATTTATTTATTTTTGCTATGCTTGGAGGTGCTGATTGGCTACTGGAATTCATAGCTCTGAATCCCTGCAAGATGGCTTTTTAAAATCTTTGTTTTCCTTTGACTTAGGCTGGATTAAATATTCTACTGCCTACAATGGAAGAGACTCCATGTCCAATGTCAGCGACTGTGTGTGTGTGTGTGCATAACCCTATTTGGCCCCTTGTTCTGGGCACTGCTGCTATGGGAATCTGGAGCTTGTACTGTGGCTGTTTTACAAGCACAGCTTAGCTGGAGAAGCAGCAGGATGCCATGTGGCAGGATCAGCATGGAGAGAGTGTATACCCCCCGGATCTAGCCCTGACTCCAGATGGTTCCCTGTCACCCCTGCACCTTCTATAGGTGGCCTTGTGTAGGGGGTGGTGTGGTGCACATCCTTCAGTTTAGCCCAGCTCTGACCATGTGCTCCTGTCAATGGTCAAGGAGAGGATATGGTCCCAAACAGGGTGTTTTTAGACAAGCGTCTTCCCACCCACCATGCATGTTGCAGGGCTGCATAGGGTGCCAATGCAGCCCTGCAACATGCATGATAGGTGGGTGATGGGCGGGGAGCTGCTTGTCTAAAAACACCCAGAGACTGCCTTTCTCTGGAGGCCTGTGATCCCTGCTATGGTTTCCTCCCATTATTCTATCTTTCCTCACTTGTTCATAACCTACCCACCAGCTTGCAGTTACTTGTCGACGCACCCCCAAAATGAAACACAGAGACCTGCAGTTGGTTGTAAAACTGGCTGCATTCTTTATTCCAAATTCAAATCAGAAGGATGGTGGGTAATTGCACCTTGCAATTCTGGGTCCAGTATGCCAACAACTAATACAACTTTTTAACTCTGGGATTATCCTGGATGTGCCTTCCAGTGACAGTCCCCTTCACTTCAAACTCCCCTCTTTCGACAACCCATGGTTTGGCCGAAAGGAGGTGCTAGCCCACTGTGGGCTTGAGTAAGGAGAAAATGCCTAACGGGCATGAAGACAGTGCCTGTCCCTACTCCCCCGTTAGGTAACCGCTCCCAGGGAGCTTGACCCCCATGTATGCCGTGCCATTCATTACACAAGGTATCATCTCCCCATCTCTTAAGGAGATGACTCTTCTTATTCTATATCCTACCTATTTAACCTAACTTAGCATACTGGACCCCTGCACAATGGACAACTATTACCCAATTCACTCATCTTTATTCATCCAGTTGTTCATTCTCATAGAATCACCGATTAATCTAATTAACTTCATTACCATTTAAACTAATGATTATAATTAAGTGTTCTGCCAATGAATAGCCAAATCAGATTGCTTTTCTGAATCATTGCCTATTTAAACCTATTCCACACTGTTGAAGAGGCGAAACTCGCAACTCCTTTTAACTTCAAGGATAGCTGCCAAAATTCCTCTTCGGCTCCCACCGGTTAAACCACAGTGCAAGAAGGGATGGGTTGGGTGGGGCTGACTCTTTGCCTCTGCCCTGAAGAATGGCATGCTTTTGCCCGCACCTCAGGAGCCTGCCCTTCCTAAAAGGGGCGGAGCTACAAATCGTATCGCCGCTGCGTTCCAGGGACGGTTGCCAGGCAACCCTGTTTACACGGGGAGGCGTTCTAACAGGCTTCCCTGTAGCGGCCTTCTCTGTGTCCCCCTTCTGAAAGGTGAGGAAGGGGTGTGTGTGTGTGCAACAATTGCCCCTTCAAAGGGGACTTGGCAATAACCTCGGCCCAAAAGCCAAATCCAGCTCTCAGCTGTCTTTTTTTAAAATTATTATTTGGCCCATTTACAATTCCTCGATCTGGATGTGGTCTAGTCCTTGTGGCAAAAAGTCCTTTGCCTCTGGAGGGACAGCACTGCAGTCCTGAATAGGGTGGAAACCACCCTTTTTTCTCTGTGAGCACATGGCAAGCTAGTCACATTCCTGAACCATGCAGACCTCCTGGCTGGGTGAGGTCATTATGGGTCAGGTATCCGTAAGTTAACTCCACCCTTTTTGGCTAGACTCTCTGCCACCTGACTTGGGGCACAGACCAGTTGACCTGTCATGAATCAATCCCTGCAGAGATGGGATGGGACCTTAAAAGGGACAGAGACTGTCCAGTCCCTCACTTGCCTCTCTGTGCCTGCTGTCTACATATGGCCAGCTTGCTTCCGGAATCTAAGGCCACTTTCCAACGAGTTTTTTTCACACTGAGGGAGTATGTGCTATTCAAATTGAGCGCAGCTCCCGTCTCGTGGGAAAGTAGAAATTGTGGCTCTCTCGCCAGCAGGCTCATGCAATGGACAGGGTAGGAATTCACTACTGTGTCAGTTGCACGAGCTTATCTGGCAGGAGAGCCACAATTCCTACTTTCCCACGAGACAGGAGCTGCGCTCAATTTGAATAGCACATGCTCCCGTGGGGCGAAACAACTCATGGGAAAGCAGCCTTAAGTACTGTGCCCCACGTGGCCTCAACTCACCAGGCTGAGCATGTGGAGAAAAGAACTGTGAGTAGAAATGGACTTTCTGCCTAATCTGTAACTAGACAAAGTTTAGACAGACGCAAATTCCAAACAGGGCAACTGTAGCCCAAAGACTGAACTCTGGACTTGCTCAAGTGCTTATCCTATAATCCTACCCTTTCTCCCAAATATGTGTTTGTACCTCTTTTGCCTTACCCTTACCAGTAAAGGCTAAGCTTGCTTTCTTTTTACCCCACTGGGTGTATGGGTGCTCATTGTAAAGATGCCTCCCTAAGCCAGAAAGGCACAGGTACCAAGAGGGAGAAAGGATTCACTCAGAAAAGGGGGAATCCCCCACTGACTCTTTTGGCTTTGGCAGCTTCTAGCCAGATTAAGCACTCCTGGGTTCCACCAAGGGTCTCTGCCCCACAGAAGGGGAGAATGCCAGAAAAGGGAACCAGAGAGAGGGGTGCCCTTGGGAAACCGCAAGGTTGTAACAACCTGGAGTTCACATATCCCAGACTGTGCGAACTCTCGAGGTATTTGGTGTCTGTCTGGGTGGCGGCAGCAAGAATTAAAGATCTTGAGGGTTTCCAACAGGTGAGGAAGTAGCTAAATTCTTGCCCCTGTGTTGGCGCCCCAAAGTCAGTTTTGGGCTGGTGCAGTGAGGTGGGTGACTCAGCTATATATAGCACACCCTACTGTGCTGCCAGAGTGCCTGCCTACCATCAAGCACAGAGAGAATGAGCTCAGGGAAAGGGAGTGGAGATGAGGGCATGCACTCAAGGACAGGGGATTCATCCATGGCATAGAGCAATGGTTTGGAACCTCCCCTTCCTCACGACCTCTTTAGCACACCTTTTTAAGTGCCTCTGTTCCCGATTCCTACCCGGCCTGCGGAGTTTGTACTTATTTTCAAAGTGATCCTGTTTCAAAAGTTTCCCAGTGTCTGCTCTAGGCACACTTCAAAAACCATGAGTGCCTGCTTGTCCAAGCCCAGGAAACAATGCTGTGAGATTTACATGTTTGTCTAGCTTGGAATGATTTTACTGGAGCTGTCAGCTGCCATAATTGTGTATATTAATATGGTCCAAAGACATTAAGAAACTGTCAGCCTGTGAGAGCTGCATATTATAGACCCGGTTTATTGGGAGCACGATGAACCTTCACGTTTGAGCCATCTGCAAACACTGCAGCTCCATGACTCGGGGCTCCCTCCATACTCCCTTTTGTTTGCAGTGATAGAAAAACTAATCTGGGTCCATCGGCAGCTGGACTTGTTTAGATAATCTAATTGTCGTCCCTAGGGCTGGGATGACTGGTGTCTGGGAGGCAATCTTTCCACATGCTAATTAGGTTAGGACAGAAGAAATCATCACAACACACTCCCTGCTTTGTGCCTACAGCTGTAAACTTGGAATTAGGGTGATTTGGAAAGAACTAGTGTTGTGAAGCATCACAGAAGATTTGCATCTGCACGTGATTTTAAAGGAGCCAGCCACATTATGTGGGTAATGTACCCTGTCCAAATATTTGCTTTAAGTTCAGATTTAATTATTCCCTCTTCTAAAGAAAGAACAGGGACTCTGGCAAGGAGATCCTTGTTTTCCAATGTCTGCTTTATCCCTGTCCCAAATTGGAATCCCAATTCTGAAGTCTTTTGGGAATTACTAGGCACCAAGATGCTATAGGTGGGAAACCTTCTCCCCACCCTGGCCCGCTTGGAAAATGTTTACAAGCTCTGTGGGCCAGACCAGTCTGCAAGTTGTTGGGGCTTGCTGGAGCATACCGAAGAAGGGGCGGAGCCCTCCGGAGCTCTCTTCTCTGTAGCTCACCTACATCTGTTCTGAGGGACAGGCAAAAATGGAAGGTGGACTATATTAATGGAGCATAGGGGAAGCCCCAGTGCAATGAGTTGGATGGAATAGGGGAATGGGGCAAAAATAGATAGTGGGGTAGAGGTTCCTCACCGCTGTGCTATGGTGACAGGTCCCCTAAATATCTGTGATAAATGGACAGAATATACTGTGCTCCAGTGGTTTCCAAACTGCGATCGCAAGGCCATAGTAAGAGTTCACAGCTTATCTCTGCCACTGACTCTATTGTTTCCTCATGTGTGAGCAAGCACAAAGCAAAAGGCAGAAGTCTCTCATGCTTTTACACCTTCAATGCATACTTCTCAGGGATGGCTGCCCAATTCTGATTGCATTTGTCTTGGTAATGAGATTGAGGTTGGTATCTCCTAAGCAATCTTCACTGAGTAATTCTTACAATAATAATTTTAAAAGAATGAGAGTGGTGTCAGTAATACATCCTTGAATGTGTGACTCAAACCATGGATGTCCAGCTGTTTTTAAATAGTGCTTGCAGCTCTTTCTATTACCATCGTTCACAAATGCTCAGGGATGTTAGTTAATGATTTCCTCTGTTCCGTTGACAGGTAAATCTGTGAGAGATACTGGGTGTTTTCAGACATAGCAATAAATCCATGGAAATCCATCACACGTTGCCACCTTGATCCCACAGCCGCTCCTACAAGCGTTTATACCACTGTGTGTGTTCCAGGGGCTATTTGAGTGTCTCCTCCACAATTGCGGCTCAGATTATATATTTCACTTTCTATGGGCTCTTGGGTTACCACAGAGTGGAAGTGGGGCTGTGTGCTTATCTATGTGTAAGAGTGGCTATGTGCAAGGGATGGCTACTTGTTGGCCGTACCTGAGATCTTTCATCTCTCAATCCAAGGAGTAGCAAGAGACATGTTTGCACAAACCAATGTAATGACCAAATGTATGTTTAATCTCCCAAACCAGTAGCTAGAGTTACATCTGGTAATGCCCAGTGTAGCTGTAT
The DNA here is from genome assembly GCA_003113815.1 of Sphenodon punctatus. NCBI lineage: Eukaryota > Metazoa > Chordata > Lepidosauria > Sphenodontia > Sphenodontidae > Sphenodon > Sphenodon punctatus. The sequence goes on from QEPC01003390.1 coordinate 1,986,343, forward strand.
AAGCATTAAGGCCAAAAAGCCCCAATGAAACATACTGCCACAATCAACATCAAAGTAATAAGGTAAGGACCGAAACAGAACGCTATTCAAATACTTTACTGCAACAGAATAAGGGCAAAGGGCTTTCTTTTAAAACTATTATATTTCATTGCCCACCCTTATCCTGGATGCTTCAGGGCAGTGCCAAATTTTGTTGTTGTTGTTGTTATTATTATTATTTGCACTAGGATTTTTTTTTTGCACACAATGTAATTTTTTTTATTGTTTAACTATCTATTTTAATGTTTTAATGTGTTTATATTTTTTGTTATATTTTTAGCATTTTGTAAGCTGCCCCAAGTCGTTTGATGTGACAGGGGCGAGGTAGAAATACAAATATAAATAATAAATAAATGAAAGAGCTACACCACCTTTTACTTGTAGATCTCAAATTTGAATCCAGATAAGAACAGCTGAGACTCAAAACTGTTATTATTTTCCAGTTTCTGTTTGTGATCTACTGTGTGTGCTGAGTTTGGTGGGTCCAGATTCCATGGCGTAAACTCTCCCACCATAATCTTTACACTACACTGAAAGCTCTTCAAGGACATTGGGTGCTATGTAAAGCCCAGGATCTGTGGACAGCAGAACTGAAGTTGCAGAATAGGGACAATGATTAATAAAGAGGAGAGGGAATGAGGGTGGCAGGTCCACAACTGCCTCCCTCAGCCTGCTCGTCTTGTCACTGTTCAAGTCTTGTAGTCATGCCGTCTCTATAGAGAATATTGTTCTTCCTAAGTATATTCCCACTATCTAGGGCAGTGGTTTCTAACCAGTATCCAAGGCCTGGAAATAACGTCTGCTTGGTTTATGTGGCTTAAGGAGACTACGCATCCTAGCTTGCACTTCTCTCTCAGACTCAGATGTGTAGGTCTGTGGCAGGAGTAATGAAAGGAGGAAATGGGTGAGACTGTCACCCGCATTTCTTTTTTTCCCATGTAGGGCCCCAGTATACTTTAGACTCCTGGTCATTTTCAAGCCAGTCTGACCTTGACTTTGGTGGAAGCATTTATCGAGTAAGCTGCTATTCAGAATGGGTTAAAAACCCACTAGATCGTGCCTCTCCAACTTGGTATGATGTGGAGTGCCAGAGGGCCAGGGGGGAGGTAGATGAGATTTATAGAGCATATCGAAGTGGGGCCCAGGCTGTCCTTCCGGCCCAATATTTCCATCAGAAAAGGATTTATAAGGAACTAATCCTCCAGAAGAAGAGGCGGTACTATGATGCCAAGTGGCAGGAACTCTTGAGGGTTAGCCTCGGAGATGATTCCTGTGCCTTTTGATACATTATTAACGGAGCCTTCTCTCAGGCGAGAGTGGCTCGGTCCATCCCAATTGCCCCTCTTACTTGGGTTAAGTTTATAGAAGCCTCTCAGACATCCACCCGTGAAGTGCCAGGTTTGGGCCTGGATGACCTTAATTTTGCCGATCCAGCTCTTCCTGAATGGCCTCCGGTCTCGGAGGAAGAATTGAGGACAATTATTGAGTCCTTCCACAATGGTAAAGCCCCTGGTCCGGACTTGATTTCAGATAGAGGCTATCAAAGGCTATCTGGATTGGTGGTTACCAATTCTGACCACTTTGTTTACTAAGATAAATAACACTGGAAACATACCTAAAAGCTGGTCTCAAGTTATTGTGATACCTATATATAAGAAAGGGTGTAGATCTGACCTGACCAACTATAGGCAGATCAGTCTCATCAGATTTATGCCAAATATCTTCTGGTTAGATTAACGGAGTGGTCAGATCGTAATCATATTTTGTGCCCTGAACAGGCAGGCTTCCAGAGGGGCAGATCCACGCTGGACCATTGCTTACTTCTTCACCATTTGATAGAGAAATACAGAGCCAAGAACGGGAAGTTTTATGCCGCCTTCCTTGATTTGAAAGCGGCCTTTGATTCAGTTAAGCGCCCACTTTTATGGGGGAAATTGTCTGCTTTAAAGATAGATAGCAAGCTTCTTCTTCTAATCCGGACGTTGTATGCCTCTACTACTGTGACTGTCAAGGTGGATACTATGGGCCAGTTAACACCAGATGTTGGGGTGGATCAGGGGGTAAAGCAGGGCTGTGTCCTTGCCCCCTCCCTGTTCAACCTCTTTATCAACGATCTTATTCCCCAAATGAGACAAGAGAGATTCTTTCCCCCCAAATTGGCATCGAAGTCTGTTGGCGTTTTGTTCTACGCCGATGACCTGGTTCTTCTTTCTCAGACCAGGGTGGGATTGCTGAGATGGCTTACTGTACAGGCTATTGCCGGGCTAATTCTCTTTCCATCAAATATTCAAAATCTAACATTCTTGTCTTTTCTCGCAATAGACAGACACACAGATGGCCTATTGGGGACACTCAATTTCAACAAGTAAAATCATACAAATGCCTGGGGCTTTATTTTACCACTGATGGGCATTGGAATAAGCACAACAGAACACTTGAAGTAACTACAAAGAGCCAAATGCTGGCAATCTTAAGACTATTCACCGGGACAGGGAGGAAGAATCTTGAGATTGCCGTTAAAGTCTTTGAGGCTAAGGTCAGGGCATCATTCCTTTATGGGGTCGAATTATGGGGCCCTTTGGTCAAGAGTGACCTGAATTCTCTGCAGACTAAGTTCCTGGGCACACTTACAAGACTCCCTCGTGGGACCGTGGCCGCAGCTATAAGATTAGAGGCAGGCTTTCATGGCTGGTCTACGGTGGTTTGGGAACAGGCATCCTTGTATTGGGCAAAGGTGAACAGGGCCCCTCAGGATAGCCTTCTCCACGTCATGCTCTCAGACTCCTTTATTAGTCCATGGCGTGTGGCTGTAACCCAGTATCTGACCTGAATTGGTCTTTCGCCCCTATACATCCAGACCAAAACTTTGGCAGCTGCAAAGCAGGAGATAATTTCCAGGGTGAGAGATATGAATTACCAGGAAGATCTGGCGAGGGTGGTTGGATCTCGCCATTTGCAGGGGTACAGCTCATGGGTACCACAGAATGGCCGGAGGGCACATTACTTTGGAACAAGTGCCACCTTTAGGGAAAAGCATTTATTCCTTTGTGCTAGAGTCAACACACTGCCCACAAATATACTAGCTGGACGCTTCGAGGGGATTCTGTTCGGTGATCGTCTGTGCCCTTATGATGCAATGGTTGCAGAAATGACACAGCACATACTGTTTGATTGTTGTCTATATGACACCATTCGAGCAAAATATCTGCAACCACTCATAGACAGGTTTCCTGGTGCGACCAGTGGATTCTTGACCCAGATGGCCCTTGCTGATGTGCGGCTGGAAGTATCTTCTTCTGTCATAAATTTTTTGGTGCAAGCTATGGAGATGAGGATGACATTTTTGAACTATAGGCTATAGGAATCTTGACTTGGCCTGTACCTAACAGTACATCCTACTCTACCTCCCTAGGTGTTGATTGCTTCTGCTACTAGTCTTGGTTGGGGTAAGCTAAAGCTAAGTGCCTCTACTAGTATAGGGTTGCAACCATGGCTAGGTTAGATTAACCATTATTTCCAGCTGCTATATCCTCTTTTTTTCCTTTTCTTTTTATAATTGTTTGTCCAGGGGTCAGCTGCTATATCCTCTTCTTTCTTTTTCTTTTTATAGTTGTTTGTCCAGGGGTCAAGTGCTGCCAACATAAGCCCCGGGAAGGGCAAGGCGATTTTGAGTATGTGCCTCTCTGGTTGGTTTAATTATGATCCTGTTGTGCTATGGCTAGTGCACCACATCTGCCTTTTGCTTATAACCGCTTTTGAAGGGGTCAAGTGTTGCCAACATAAGCCCCGGGAAGGGCAAGGCAATCTTGAGTATGTGTCTTTCTGGACAGTCTAATCATGATCCTGCCACACTGTGCTTCGTGTACCAGGTTGTTATTGGATATCCCTAGGTATACGTCTTGGAACTGTTTATCATTGTTATAAGCCCACGAAGGGCAGGATCAATTGTCTGTTCTCCCCCCCCTTAAGCGCTCAGATCAGTTACATGTACTGTTATTACATGTGTATATGTGCTGTTCATTGCAATTGTGCTGACGAGTAGGCGCAACCTAAGGTGAAGTAATAAGGAACCTCTATTTCTACAATGGTTAGGAATCTGTTTGGACGTAAGCTGCAGGAAGTTTTTTTACTGTATATTTGGTTATATAATTTTATTCTATTTTAATATTATTTGATGGATAGGGGGCTATCCCCTATGTGCCCGTGGAAGGGATAGTTATGTATTATTCTTTTTTGTATTCGTTTAAGCTTGTCCTGTTTGTTTTCCCTTCTATGTTGTATATGTTGACAATGACCTAAGGTCACGTCTTCTAATAAATTTGAAATTTGAATTTGAATGGGTTAAAGGAATTGGAGGCTTGTTCTCAAGTAGCTAGGTATTCTCTTTGTAGAATTGTTAGTAGTATTATCTTTGCCAACGCACCAAGCGTTGGGTTTAAATGGTTGCACTCTTTATTAAACCAGATTATACTAATTGTAATTAGGTAGGGGACATTGCCTAGAGTCATATGGGTCCAGTACTTGAGCTTATCCTAACACAAACAACTCAGGGGTGGTTTCGATGTACCATCGATTACCACCCCTATTAACCAAACAACGGCTTCCCCTTGTCGTGGCACTTGCTGCGAGCGAGGGGGACCAAACTCCTTCTGGAGTTGAGTAAGAAGGAGTGGGCCTGCAGGCGGAGGACCATACCTGTCCCTACCGCCTTCACTGACCCTCTCCCAGGGATTTCACCCCACCGGTTGCCATATCCCTGTTTTTCTGGTGGGTGTGGCCTCCACATCTCTTAAGGAGATGACTTGTGCTTTATCAACTTCTAGTCTATGCTTTAACCCTTAGTAGTGGACCCCTGCTACCAAGGGATCGCTGGGTCTAACCGGACGAGCCCGACCCCCACCCTCCTAATACCTACCTAAATTTAACCTAAAAACTCTCTAACACCCAGTCCAGCTTTTCTTTCAGGGCCCTCAGGTAGTGCTCATTCCCCTCAGCTGACAGATGTACTCCATCTTGCCAGAAAAGCTCCAGCATTTATGGGAAAGGGCGTAGCTGAAAATCCACTCTCCAGCCAAATTTACTATCCACCGTCCCACATCCTTGTTGATTTTCTTCTGTGCCCTATCTACCTTCCTGGGGTTAACCCCTTTTCCCCATGAGATCCGCTCTACCAGATCTGTCCAAATAATGAGAGCAGATGGGAAAAGCCGTTTTATTTATTTATTTATTTATTTATTTAATTTCCTTGCATTTTTTAGCAACCCCCTCATGCTAATGGCATCTCGGAGTGACTTACAATGATAAAATATATAACAATAAAATTCAATTTAAAACATAATGAATTACAACGCTCACATCTTATTTTTTTTTCTTCTAAAACCAAAACTCCTCCTCTCAAAGAAACTATCCCCCTCCCTCCTCTCCCCCGAAGGCCTGGGCGAACTGCCAGGTTTTACAGGCTCGGCAGAAGCCAATAAACTTGGTGCTAGGTGGGCTTTCTCCGGAAGGGAGTTCCAAAGTCGTGGCCTGGCCACTGAGAACGTCCTCTCCATTGTGGCCCCCGTTTTACCTGGGGGACCTCCAAAAAGGTGCCCTCAGCCAACTGAAGGGGTCGCTCTGAGACACGGAGGGTGAGGTGGTCCCTGAGATATGAAGGACCAAGACCGTGTAGGGCTTTATAGGCCAAAACCATTAACTTGAATCTGGCCTGGTATACGATAGGCAGCCAGTGCAGGACACAGAGCACGGGAATAATATGTTCCCGCTGACCCATCCCCATCAGGAGATGGGCTGCCACATTCTGCACTAGCTGCAGCCTCCGGACCAGCAACATGGGACGCCCCACGTAGAGTGTGTTGCAGTAGTCTAGCCTCGAGGTGATGAAGGCATGATTGAGGGTGGTCAGGTCGGGCCTGGAAATGAATTGACGCAACCACCACACCAAATACAGCTGGCAGAAGGCGGCGTTAGCCACCGCCTCCACCTGTTGATCCAGGCGGAGGTGTCAGTCCAACAACATTCCCAAACTCTGAACCTGCTGGGCTACAGGAGGGTGGACCCCCTCAACGAGGGTGGACCCCCTCCACCACCATCACCTCCATCTTATCCAGATTGAGCTTCAGTCTGCTCTGCCACATCCAATCTGCCATGGCCTCCAAACGCTGGGACAGCACTGAGCTGGCAGGACCTGGGTTAGTTGAAAAAGAGAGGTACAGCTGAGTATCATCAGCATATTGGTGACAATGCACCCAGAACCCTCTCACAATCTCCCCCAAGGACTGCATATACACATTAAACAATAGTGGAGACAAGATCGAACCTTGCGGAATGCCACAGTTTAAGGCCCGGGGGCTAGATGTTTCTGCCCCCAGTACCACCCGCTGGCTTCTTCCTGAGAGGAATGAGTAGAACCATCCATGGACAGTCCTGCCCAGACCCTCCAGGTCTCGCAATTGTCTCAATAGCAGCCCATGGTCCACTGTATCAAAAGTGGCCAAGAGATCTAGCAGGATCAGAAATATTGAACGTCCTGTGTCCATCTCCCGGTGGAGATCGTCCACCAAGGCCACCAGCGCTATCTCTGTGCCATAGCTGGGGCAGAACCCAGACTGAAAAGGGTCAAGGAAACCGACACTGTCTAGCTGTACCTGGGGCTGCAGTGCCACTGCCTGTTCAATAACCTTCCCTAAAAAGGGAAGATTAGAGACCGGTCGGTAACTGGCAAGTGCGTCCACATCCAAGAATTGTTTATTCAGCAGGGGGCACACCACAGCCTCCTTGAGACTGGGTAACAATCTCCCCTGCTGGAGGGATGCGTTGATTTTCCCTCGCCAGCACCGTCCCCAAGGTCTCCCTGGAGGCTTTCACCAACCAGGATGGGCATGGATCTAGTTCACAACTAGTGGCTCTAACAGACCCCAGAACATCCACAGCATCAGCTGGCGTCACTTCCTGAAACTCATTCCAGAAAGATGGACCAGACGGTGCCTCCATAACCTTGCGCTCCTCCCGTACTGCCCCTAATCCGGTGTCAAAATTACTCTGGATTTGAGCGATCTTGTCTGCAAAGTAGATGGAAAACTCCTCACAGTGGGCCTGGGACAAGTCCCCATCCAGGCAGAGGGAAACTGGACTGACCAGCCCCTGCACCACCCGGAACAGCTCCAATGGACGTGACTTTGCAGAAGCTATGAGGACAGCAAAGAATTCTTTCTTTGCTGTCCTCACAGCCTCAACATAGGACCGCAAATGGGCCCTATGGAGAAGTCGATAGGATTCAGAGTGAGTCCGACGCCAGCATCACTCTAGTCGCCTGCTTACCTGCTTCATACATCACAGCCGCTTGGTAAACCAAGGGGCCTTGCGGTGACGAAAAGGAGGCAGGGGACGTCTCGGAACCACTCTGTCAATGGCCTCCCCCAACAAGATGTTCCAATCTCAGACAAGGTCATTGACAGCGTGACTGTTAGAGAGGGGCGAACAGATCGCGGTTCATCATTGGGCGTTTGGTTCGGTCCAGTTCGGTTCATTTGGTTCATTCATTCGGTTCGTTCATTCGGTCCGTTTGCCGAGTTCAGGTTCAGCTGTTTGGTTCGAACGTTCGGTTTAAGTATCGCGAGAGCACGTGATTGCACTGGAAACTGGAAAATCTAGTGTGTGCGGAGCTGTGTGGAGAGAGTGTGTGTGTTTGTGGCTGGCTGTTCGGTTTCATGTGTTTTGGCTGTTTGTGTTTGGTTTGGCTGTGTTGTTTTGGTTGGTGAGTGTTGTTGGGTGACTGTGTTGTTGTCTGTGTGTGAGTGAGGTTTTTTTGGGGGGGAAAAATGAAGAAGACTCTTGTCTTGCTTCCCCAGCTGGGGGCCAACGTGGTGCTCCCGGAGCTGGTGTTGGTGGAGGAGGAGGAGGAAGCGGTCGCTGGCCCAGCCCCTGGAACTTCGGTGGTGGCGGCCAGCTCCTCGGATGAGGAGCAAGCGGCAGGCACAGGAGGTGCTGCCAGGTTTGTAAACTTTTTTTTTACTTTGAAAACAAGAAAGGCTCTATCCGTTAGAATGAGCTCACTGGCATGCGGGTGAGTGTGTGGGTGGTGGGCATCAGTCAGGCACAAACAGTGGGCATCAGCGGGTAGCAGTGGATGTCTGCCCTCAGAGAGATGGGGTACTGTAGTGTGGGGGGCTCTTCCAGCACTCAGGCATGAGCACGAACAGCACCGCCACCCAACCATGTGCCAGGCTAGCAAGGGTCTCCACTCTCCAGTTGCCAATGCCATCCCATTCCCTACACACACCCAAATAAGGGCAGGATTTGCATGTGCCAGCCAGGGCCTTTCCAGTTGCAATCCCTAGCATCCCCTAGCACTCCAAGGAGGGCAGGATTTTCACGTGCCAGCAAGGATACTTCAAGTTGCCATCACTACTAGCACCCCAAGGAGGGCAGGATTTGCACGTGCCAGCCAGGGCCTTTCTAGTTGCAATCCCTAGCATCCGAAGGAGGGCAGGATTTGCACATGCCAGCAAGGGTACTTCAAGTTGCCATTGCTACTAGCACCCA
>QEPC01003390.1:1995025-2006933 GCA_003113815.1 Sphenodon punctatus
ATCTAACTGCTATAACTATTCTAAATGCTATCAACTATTAACTAAATGGATTATCTATCACAAAGGCCTACTCCTACAAACACTAAAACTAAACACTAAACGCTGTATCTCTATCACTAAGCTAACTCCTACAACTGTCTACTATCTCTAATCTCTTTCTCTCTCTGGAATGGGGGGTATCACAAACAACACAAGGAGGGGTACAAAACTGAAATGAAACCTAAATCAATCTAATAATCCTACTCTAAATGAATAAAAAAACAGGGGAAGGGAATCAGGGATGGAATAAGAGGGAGAGGGAAAGGATTCAATGGAGGGGGGAGGGAGGAAGGAAGACTGAACACAGGGAACACAGGGAGGGGTAAAACCAAAAAATAACACCTAAATCTATCTAATATAATTTTAAAAAATGATAATATGAAGGTAAATGGGTTGGATGGGTGAAATAGGAGGAGGATGGCAATGTTAGGAATAGGAAGGAACAAAAACTGCTGGGAGAGGAAGCCTTCTGAAATGTCTGCTATTCAGGAACAGTGACTAGCTCAGAAGGTGTTGGGAAGGGGGTGGCAATCAGTTTTGTTTTTTGCTGTGCCCGCCTCACTGCAAGCCCCATTGGCTCCATGCAGCCTAGCCCGTCGCCAATCGCAGACTGCGAAGCCAGTGGTCTGAGGCAAAAAGGGATGGTGGTTGGACAGGCTGGCTGCTACTCCAAGCTTCTCCACCCCTGGTGCCTGGAATTCTGCTCCTCAGCTGACTCCCCCTCCCTGTCACGTTTTGCCTTCCAGTGACACGTTTTTGCCACCCGAACTCATCCGAACCCGATCTGAACTGACCAAACTGTTTGGTCATTTTGACGTTCGGAATCGAGTTCGGTTCGTTCGGTTCGGTCAGTTCGGTTTCAGGTTCAGTCATCCGAACAGGCCAAGTTCGGGCCGAACTCTGAACTTCCGAACCACATTTGTCCATCCCTAGTGACTGTCAGGGTCTAGGGTTAACTCCCTCAGAGCCTCCTGGAGCAGCTGCGGTTCCATCAGCCTCCGAGGGCAGACCAACCTAACTGGTTTTACCTCCCATATGTCCCTTTTAATGTTCCTAATCTGATGTACACCTTTAACTTGGGGTATGTCATTCTCTCCCAAATGCAGGATGATAACGTCGGGAGGTTGTCCCCTGTAAGACCGACTAAGTGTTGGCAAGAGGTGATGCCATCTCATGCTGCTCCTACCCATCCAGCGTATCTCTGCACACGACGACAGGCCCAGTTGTGTTCCCCATCTGGTCACACCGGCCTCCTTGCCGGCCCAGTGCACCAGGCTGTGGCCCACAATCCAGATTTGCTTCTGGTGCAGGTGTGTGTGTGGGGGGGTTGGTGGTGGTGGTTCACCTGCAACACGAAGAAAATTCAGGACTGGCAGTGGTACATGAAGTTGAGAAGTTGTCTCTATTTAATACTGAAAAGGGGAAATTCCTTGTATCAATAGACAGTAGGTGCAGCCACACAAGCTGTGAGGGCCCGATCCCCATGCGACTCTGAGGTGTGGAAATGCAGACGCCACTGCATCGCATGGTCCATCTACCCAGTGGGGAGGGAGTATGGCTACCCAAGACATGGTAGCCTCCCCTCCCTGTCTCGTGTATCTGTACCCTGTGTGTTTTTTTAAAAAAATCTGGTAAGATTATTTATTTAATTTAAATGTATATGCAACCCTTCCCATTAAAGGCTCAAGGAAGCTTACAATCAATTTAAACATCTAAAAAAAAATAATCCCCTTAATATCCTCCCCCAAGACCCAACCCTTTCCCTAATGATTAAAGGATGAAATTTACTCCTGCTGAGGATGCATAGACACCACTTAAGTGCCTTTTAATCACCCAAAGGTGGCAGGAGGAGGTTTTCTAAAACTGGGAGTTAGACATTCAACTCGCACTGACTCTCAGTGGGGGTTGGGTTCCTAATTACCATTGGACCTTTGAAAAGCTTCCCACAGGGTGATTTATAGACCTTGTGCTTTCATTCTGTAAAAATGATTTTGCTGTGTTAGGTATGTTGTAGAGGAAATTCTTCTTCGAGGATTGCCGCGATTCTCACTATTGGGATTCACTTCCTGCTCCACAGGTACCGGAAAACCTCTTGACAGCAGTTTCCAGGCAGAAGATGTCCTGGAAAGATCTAGAACACGGTGAGGGCTATGTCCCTCCTCCCCCTCCCCTCCTGTGAAAAATGCGGGTTCCAGATCACGTGAGAGCGGGAGTCCATAAAAGGGGGAGGAGCCCTCGCCGCCTCAGTTCCTTCCAACCGGATCGTGATTGGAAGACCTCCGTGCTTCTCAGCACAAGTCAGTAGTTTACCTCACAGAGAAGGACTTCTTTCTCTGGTAAACTCTCATCGTTTTCTTCCTAAGAAAAAGGAAAAAGAGAAAATCAGAAGAACCTGCGGTTGGGCTCTTCCCCCCTGTGTGGCTTCCCCCCCCCCCGGGCCTACCGCCTACCTCTACCAGGCCAGCAAATATGCCCAAAAACCCAGGCTTCAAGCAGTGCACCTCCTGCCCCGCTACACTCTCAGTGAGTGACACAAGCTTTGCCTCTCCTTCCTGGGAGAAGGTCATAACACCAGGACTTGCTCTAACTGTGCTCTTCTCTCCTCTCGGACAAAAAGAGCGCGTGCTCTGAGGCTGCAGGAGCTCCTTACTAGGAGAGCACTCCAGGGGGGGCGAAGAAGGGCCTCTGTCCCTCTCATCTAGGCAGCAGCCCTCCATGGAACCATTGGTCCCTTCCCAGGCCGCTTCCTCCCACACTCTGGAGATGGCATCCACGGTACCGCTGCCTGTACCACTGGTATCAGACACAGCCGGTACCGGTACCGTCCCCACTGCCACCAAGGAACAATGATCTAAATGACAGGGGGAACACCATAAAAAGAAAAAGAGGTCACTCAGTGCTGATGCAACCGTTTCCCGAACTCTAGAGGTAGACACGGTGTTCTCGGAGCCGCTCCCCATGACGCTGCCACCGGTGCAGAGTCTGGTATCGCAACCATCGGCACCATCAGCCCAGCAGGCTCCACCCACACTGCACCAGACAGAAGATCGCCACAGGCACTCCCGGTCTACCTCTTATACTCGGTTCCAGTGACTTCATCGCTCCCGCTCTAGATCACCTTGGTAGGAGCCCTTAGAACGGGATCTCACCTTAGAGGGAGAATACACCGAGCCTCATCACCTCCTCAGTGAACTGCTCTGCTTCCATAGGGATCAACGCTCCCGATCTTCATGCTCCTGTTGCTCCCCATACAGGGATTCATGGTATCATCACGAGGACTATAGCCGGTAACATGGGTATGAGCATATGGACTATCGGTGCCACTCTCGGAGAAGATCTCCTTATCCCTCAAGGAGCTCCTTCTTTTGCCTGGAATGTGAACAGCCTCAAACCACCCGGCAATATAGACCTCCAGCACCACCTCAGGCACCGCCAACAGCAACAGTGTCCAGACCTCCTGACTCTCCGCGAGACCTTGCCCTCCAGTCAGGGATGCAGCCAAGTCAGTCCTGGACACAGCTTCATGTACCGGTACTGGCGGTACCACCGGTGCTGGCGCTGCAGACGGAATCACAGCAGCAGAATATTTCCCCCACACAACAGGTGGAAACAAGGTTAGATCTGCCGCCAGAGTCCTCTTTCCTTAATGTGCTCCTCGGCATTTCACAGCTTCCTAGAGCTGCTCCCACCACGGCAACAACCCCCGCTGCCCTGCATGATGTCGAGGCCTTGTCTGAATGCTTGGCCTCTGTTTCCTCTTCACCTTCTTTAATGGAGGAAGATGAAACAATCTCTCTGCCTCCCCCTGACACCATCTCTGACCCCAACCCCACCCTCTCCACGGAGGACAGTAAGGCCTTTCAGGCCATGTTGAGGCGCCTGGTTGCTGCCCTTCCCAAGTTACCTATGACGGTCGTAAAGAAGGCACAGTCAGGACCCATCTTTGGCATCCTGGGCTCAGGGGACTCTGGCCAGATCATGATCCCTATGCTGGATCAGCTGTTGGAACCCGCAAAGGCTGTGTAGGCAAAACCCTCCTCTTCCCTGCCCACTAACAAGCTTGCGGACTCTGTATGCTATCCCTAGGGAAGGGGCAGCCATGTTCTACAGACATCCAGCCCCAAACTCCCTTGTCATAGCAGCAGCCTCTTTAAAATGCAGGGCTGGAGGCATACAGACGTCCCCCACAGATAGGAAAGGGAGATGCCTAGATGTGCTAGGCAGGAAAATATTCTCCTCTGAAACCCTCTCCCTCTGAGTTGTCAACTACAGCTCCGCCCCCTGTGGCTATCAACACTGGTTGTGGTCACAATTGAGTAGAGCATCCGATCCCGCCCAGATCCTGGCCCTGCAGCGAGAAGGCATGCAAATAGCGCAATTCCAGCTCACTGCTAACATGCACATTGTCGTCTTGAACATACGCGGCATTCCTGGCTGCGATCTACTGCCCTAGCCCCTGAGAACAAAACCCACATTGAGGACCTCCCCTTTGATGGGGAGGGACTTTTTTCAGCCTCCACAGATGACACCTTGAAGAAGGTCAAGGAAATGTGCCAGACCGCTAGGTCCACAGGAGTGATCTGATCTGTTAGAAAGAGGCCGTTCTATCAATTCTCTGCCCCTTGGCAGGCCAGACAGCACCCTCATTACTCCTACCAGTCCAACAGATGGTATTCCCCCCAATACCAGCAGCCGCAGACTCCTTCTGCCCAACCTCATTGGAGATTTAGCAAATAAAGGGGTAAAGGTAGATCCTCCTCCACTTTGTCGGCTGGACCTCCGCCCAAGCAGCGCTTTTAGAATATCCAAGATCAAGGCAGATTATGAGCATCCCCTTACCTCCCTCAACCATCTCCAGCCCTTTTACGATCAATGGACTGCCCTTCCTCTGATCGCTGGGTCAGGGAGAGAATACATTGTGCCTACTCCATCCAGTTCCACACTCTCCCCCCAGACTCCCCCCTCCCCCTGGGGTCCCCCTCCCCCAACACTCAAATACCACTAGAGGTACAGGAGCTTCTTGCTAAGGGGGCCATTGAAGAGGTTCCCCTTGTGGAATGAAATACAGGCTTCTATTCTAGCTACTTCCTAGTCCCCAAGAAGGACAAGGGGTTCAGGCCAATCTTGGACCTGCGCTGTCTTAACAAGTACATTAGAAAGTTTAAATTCTGTATGACCTCTCTCCCTATCATCTTTCTCGGCCTTCAACAAGAAGACTGGTTGGCCTCCCTTGATCTTAAGGATGCATATTTCCATTAACGCTGCTCACAGAAGATACTTATGCTTTCTTGTAGGGGACCATCATTTCCAATATTCAGTCCTTCTGTTCGGCCTCTCTTCAGCCCCAAGGGTCTTCACCGAGTGTGTGGCAGTGGTTGCAGCTCACCTAAGGACAATGAAAGTAAGATTGTTCCCATACCTAGACGACTGGCTTCTCGCTGCATCCTGAAGACACACCCTGCTAACCCACCTCCACGAGACTCTCTCTTTTACAGACTCTAGGCTTCATTATTAACTCCAACAAGTCACAGCTGGTACCTACTCAACGGCTCCAATTCATTGAGGCTGTGCTGGACACCCGTCGAGAGCCTACCTCCCTGTAGACAGGTTTCACGACATCGTATCCACCGTTTCAGCCCTGTCAGCCCGAACCACCAGACCTGTCGGCTACTTTCTCCGCTTTCAAGGGCTCATGGCTGCAACTACAGCAGCGACACCGCATGACCGTCTACACCTCCAACCCCTACAGCAGTGGCTTACACGGGTCTACACCCTGAACCGTCATCTCTGCTCCATGAGAATAACCATCCCCCTAGAGGTCCTCTCAGACCTCTTTTGGTGGACCCATCTCACCTCCTGATTGGCATGCCCTTTGATCTGCCTCAGGTAGAGATGTCCATCACTACCGATGCTTCGCTCACAGGATGTGGAGCCCACATGGACCACACAAGGGTTCATGGCCTCTGGTCTCGGGAGGAGGGTCTCCTGCATATAAATTTTCTCAAGCTCAGGGCCATTTGTTGGGCACTCAAAGCTCTAGTCAACCACATCGCAGGTTGGAATGTCTTAATCCTCACAGACAACACCGCAGCGATGTGGTACATCAACAAACAAGGCGGTGCAAGATCCACTCGCCTCTCCCTCGAGACTCAGACCATTTGGGCGTGGTTCATCGAGCCCAATATTCACCTACAAGCCATACATCTTGCAGGCCAAGACAACACCCTCGCAGATCAGATCAGCCGCAGAGGCTCCAACCAACACGAGTGGACTCTCAAAGATGATGTGTTGAACGGCATCTTCGGCACATGGGGCACTCCTGCAATAGCCCTATTTGCAACGCAAGAAAATGAAAAGCTTCAAAAATTCTGCAGCAGAGTGGGTCGAGCTCAAGGGTTGATCTCCGATGCCGTCGCCATCTCCTGGAGTGGGCCCTTTCTATATGCATTCCCTCCTGTCCCTCTGCTGTACAAGGTTCTCCACAAGGCTCAGGTAGATCACGCCCACATGATCCTCATAGCCCCATCCTGGCCCCATCAACCATGGTTTCAAATGCTTCAGATTCTTGCAGTGGACTCCATACTCCTCCCACTGCTACCTGACCTCCTCTCTCGCCAACAGGACACGGTCCTCCACCACGACCTATGGGCGCTCCATCTCTCCACTTGGTTAATCCAACCTTTAATGCAGGACGCCCCCCTCCCCCCAGTTTCAGAAGTCCTACTCAACTCCCGTCGACCATCTTCGCATGCCTGCTATGCCGCAAAGTGGTCTCACTTCTCGGCTTGGTGCACATCTCTTCCTTGCTCCCTAAATTCCCTCTCCCTGCTCCATGTTCCATGTATTCAGATATTTGTTATATCTGCACGGCACTGAACTCTCCATCGCCTCTCTCAAGGTACACCTAGCGGCTCTTTCCTCTCACCTACAACCAGAAGGAGCCGACACCCTATTCTCTCACCCACTCATGAGAACCTTCTGGAGAGGCTTGGTTAACTCCTTCCCGCCAACTTCACAGCCAGCCCCCCAGTGGGACCTTAATCTAGTCCTAACTAAGCTCATGGAACCTCCCTTTGAGCCTATGGCCACCTGGAGAATTTCTCCCTGGAGAATTTCTCTCTCAAGACGGCTTTCTTACTCACAATCACCTCTGCTAGAAGAGTTTCTGAACTCTCCGCACTTCGAGCGTCTCCCCCCTACACTCGTTTCCACAGTGATAAGGTGGACCTCAGGACAGACCCTTCATTCGTCCCTTAGGTTGTTTCTCCCTTTCACTTAAATCAGACCATCTCCTTACTCATCTTCTTTCCGAAGCCACATTCTTTACGAGCGGAGCAGACACTTCATACACTTGACGTCAAGCGAGCTCTCTCCTTCTACATCAATTGTACTCAATCCATCAGAGCATCAGATGCCTTGTTCATCTCATATGGTGGCCAATGCATCGGGGTTCATCTTACGTCACAAAGACTGTCCAAGTGGATCCTCCTTTGCATCCAGAGGCAGGGAAGCCTCCCCCCTCTCACCTTCAAACTCACTCCACTAGAGCAGTTGCCTCCTCTTTAGCTAATCTTCATGGGGTGCCTATTCTGGACATTTTTAAGTGTTACAGTCTCTCTTTGACTGACCTCCTCATCACCCTCCTCCTTGAGGTAGGTCACTTTACTGCTACTCACTCTCCCAATAGTGAGAATAGCGGAGATCCTCAAAGAAGAAATAGAGGTTACTTACCAGTAACTCTGTTCTTCGAGAGAGCTCCGCGTATTATCATGTCCCGCCCAGCCTTCCCCTCTGTCTTGGAGGTACCTTGATTTGGTCTTCCCAGGATGGAATTGGAAGGAACTGAGGCAGTGAGGGCTCCGCCCCCTTTTATGCACTCCCGCTCTTGCACGATCTGGGGCCCGTGCTTTACACAGGAGGGGAGGGGGAGGAGAGATGGAGCCCTCACCATGTTCTAGATCTTTCCAGAACATCTTCTGCCTGGAAACTGCTGACAAGAGGTTTTCCGGTACCTGTGGAGCAGGAAGTGAACCCCAATAGTGAGACTGTGCGGAGCTCTCTCGAAGAACAGTTACTGGTAAGTAACCTCTATTTACTTGGAATTTGTGTAACTTTTGGGAACCTCTGTTTGGAGGTGACATTTTCCGTGTCTGAAATCTGGATCCATATGATCAAGCAAAGGAGCAAAATGTGTCAAAAAGGTAACCAGCATTTGGAATGAGTCCTACCTAGTTTATTCGTGCTCAAAACTTGGTGGGTCATAACACACTTGACAGCCGCTAAAAGCTTCATAAAATTATTCATGTGGCAACACTTATAAATCTGCCTAGGGCAATGGTCAATTTAAAGAATACCATCAGCGACAGCTGCATTGTCCATATACAGGAGAATGTCAACCAGGCAGTAGTTGGCTCACACATAATTCCCAATGTGAAAAAGCTTTTTAACATTGTGTGAAACCAGCTCTAGACAGGTATTTAGAGCTGGGTTTAAAACTTTAGCTGATTCATCCCATTGCATCAAGATAAATTATATTCTATTATGTCTGGAATCACTAAGATCATACGATAGAGGTTTGTGTGCTGTAAACGAAGTAGGGAGGAAGTTTGGATAATGGTCTGAACTGTGAATCTAAATTTACCTTCTGACCTGGGGATAAAAAAGTGGGCGAGATAATTTTAATGTTTGTTTGTTCCTCATGTTTGTTTGTCAGGATTGAGTGTAGGTACAATTTGGGCTTGTTATATATGCAAGGGCACATCTTAATTTTACGGTGTGTGTGTATATATTATACTCAAAGTATGCATAATATTTATTGATGGTCAGACATGGTGTAAATGAAATGGTCAGGGAGGTATCTAGGTTGGAATTGGCACTGGTACCAGGAGTGTATTAAACTCACAGGGGTGTATTAATTGTTTATGCCCCAGAGTTTCTTACCCTGACTTATAACTACTGTGTAAAAACTACTGCACTGGAGGGAGAGTTGTAAGAATCAGATGGTATGGTAATGCATTGTCTGTGTTTCTTCTTTAGAGCTCAGCTATCCCCGATAGTTGAGCTTAATCCTCTGTCTGTGTAATTTTGTAAAAAGTGGATGTAATTAGTAGTGGTGGGACCCCGGGCCCATTACCGGTTACCGGATTTACCGGTTACCGGTTCTAAGAAAAGTTAGAAAACCGGATTCCCGGATTAAATCCGGTAACCGGTACCGGTTTTATTTCATTGGTTTCAATGGGGCGCTGTGTCCCCATTGAAACCAATGAAATATTAATTCCCTCCCCCTCCCAGGCTGCGCGGGTGGAAGGGNGCCTGCTATGCCGCAAAGTGGTCTCACTTCTCGGCTTGGTGCACATCTCTTCCTTGCTCCCTAAATTCCCTCTCCCTGCTCCATGTTCCATGTATTCAGATATTTGTTATATCTGCACGGCACTGAACTCTCCATCGCCTCTCTCAAGGTACACCTAGCGGCTCTTTCCTCTCACCTACAACCAGAAGGAGCCGACACCCTATTCTCTCACCCACTCATGAGAACCTTCTGGAGAGGCTTGGTTAACTCCTTCCCGCCAACTTCACAGCCAGCCCCCCAGTGGGACCTTAATCTAGTCCTAACTAAGCTCATGGAACCTCCCTTTGAGCCTATGGCCACCTGGAGAATTTCTCCCTGGAGAATTTCTCTCTCAAGACGGCTTTCTTACTCACCATCACCTCTGCTAGAAGAGTTTCTGAACTCTCCGCACTTCGAGCGTCTCCCCCCTACACTCGTTTCCACAGTGATAAGGTGGACCTCAGGACAGACCCTTCATTCGTCCCTTAGGTTGTTTCTCCCTTTCACTTAAATCAGACCATCTCCTTACTCATCTTCTTTCCGAAGCCACATTCTTTACGAGCGGAGCAGACACTTCATACACTTGACGTCAAGCGAGCTCTCTCCTTCTACATCAATTGTACTCAATCCATCAGAGCATCAGATGCCTTGTTCATCTCATATGGTGGCCAATGCATCGGGGTTCATCTTACGTCACAAAGACTGTCCAAGTGGATCCTCCTTTGCATCCAGAGGCAGGGAAGCCTCCCCCCTCTCACCTTCAAACTCACTCCACTAGAGCAGTTGCCTCCTCTTTAGCTAATCTTCATGGGGTGCCTATTCTGGACATTTTTAAGTGTTACAGTCTCTCTTTGACTGACCTCCTCATCACCCTCCTCCTTGAGGTAGGTCACTTTACTGCTACTCACTCTCCCAATAGTGAGAATAGCGGAGATCCTCAAAGAAGAAATAGAGGTTACTTACCAGTAACTCTGTTCTTCGAGAGAGCTCCACGTATTATCATGTCCCGCCCAGCCTTCCCCTCTGTCTTGGAGGTACCTTGATTTGGTCTTCCCAGGATGGAATTGGAAGGAACTGAGGCAGTGAGGGCTCCGCCCCCTTTTATGCACTCCCGCTCTTGCACGATCTGGGGCCCGTGCTTTACACAGGAGGGGAGGGGGAGGAGAGATGGAGCCCTCACCATGTTCTAGATCTTTCCAGAACATCTTCTGCCTGGAAACTGCTGACAAGAGGTTTTCCGGTACCTGTGGAGCAGGAAGTGAACCCCAATAGTGAGACTGTGCGGAGCTCTCTCGAAGAACAGTTACTGGTAAGTAACCTCTATTTACTTGGAATTTGTGTAACTTTTGGGAACCTCTGTTTGGAGGTGACATTTTCCGTGTCTGAAATCTGGATCCATATGATCAAGCAAAGGAGCAAAATGTGTCAAAAAGGTAACCAGCATTTGGAATGAGTCCTACCTAGTTTATTCGTGCTCAAAACTTGGTGGGTCATAACACACTTGACAGCCGCTAAAAGCTTCATAAAATTATTCATGTGGCAACACTTATAAATCTGCCTAGGGCAATGGTCAATTTAAAGAATACCATCAGCGACAGCTGCATTGTCCATATACAGGAGAATGTCAACCAGGCAGTAGTTGGCTCACACATAATTCCCAATGTGAAAAAGCTTTTTAACATTGTGTGAAACCAGCTCTAGACAGGTATTTAGAGCTGGGTTTAAAACTTTAGCTGATTCATCCCATTGCATCAAGATAAATTATATTCTATTATGTCTGGAATCACTAAGATCATACGATAGAGGTTTGTGTGCTGTAAACGAAGTAGGGAGGAAGTTTGGATAATGGTCTGAACTGTGAATCTAAATTTACCTTCTGACCTGGGGATAAAAAAGTGGGCGAGATAATTTTAATGTTTGTTTGTTCCTCATGTTTGTTTGTCAGGATTGAGTGTAGGTACAATTTGGGCTTGTTATATATGCAAGGGCACATCTTAATTTTACGGTGTGTGTGTATATATTATACTCAAAGTATGCATAATATTTATTGATGGTCAGACATGGTGTAAATGAAATGGTCAGGGAGGTATCTAGGTTGGAATTGGCACTGGTACCAGGAGTGTATTAAACTCACAGGGGTGTATTAATTGTTTATGCCCCAGAGTTTCTTACCCTGACTTATAACTACTGTGTAAAAACTACTGCACTGGAGGGAGAGTTGTAAGAATCAGATGGTATGGTAATGCATTGTCTGTGTTTCTTCTTTAGAGCTCAGCTATCCCCGATAGTTGAGCTTAATCCTCTGTCTGTGTAATTTTGTAAAAAGTGGATGTAATTAGTAGTGGTGGGACCCCGGGCCCATTACCGGTTACCGGATTTACCGGTTACCGGTTCTAAGAAAAGTTAGAAAACCGGATTCCCGGATTAAATCCGGTAACCGGTACCGGTTTTATTTCATTGGTTTCAATGGGGCGCTGTGTCCCCATTGAAACCAATGAAATATTAATTCCCTCCCCCTCCCAGGCTGCGCGGGTGGAAGGG
>QEPC01003390.1:2026770-2037966 GCA_003113815.1 Sphenodon punctatus
CCTGGCCCCAAGCCTTTTAACGTTTCGGCGGAACTGTAAGACCTGGCTGTTTGCCCAGGCCTTTGGGGGAGGGTAGGGAGGGTTTCTTTTAATCCCTTACCCTTTGTGTTGTCTAAGCCCTGTTAATATTTATATTGGATATTTGATTGTTTTATTGAATTTTAATGTATTTTATGGATTTAATTGTTTTATGATGTGAGCCGCCCCGGGCTGCATTGCAGGAGGGGCGGGATATAAATGTGTTTAATAATAAATAAATAATAAATAAATAAAATATATAATATTAGATTAAAAAAATAATTAAAAACCCCATATAAAAACAAAAAAAACAAATTAAAAAACAAAAGAAAACCATATAAAACCCAATAAAAAACAAAACAAAAAAATATATAAAACAAAAAAAACACCCATAACATTTCCCGAACACAGCCGAACCGAACGGCCGAACGGCCGAACAGAATGGAGAACGGCCGAACAGAACAGCCGAACAGAATGGTCGAACCCAAACCCGGCGAACTAACCGAACGGACGAACCGAACACAGCTGAACCTAACTGCCGAACCGAACGGACGAAACGAATGCAGCCGAACCGAACGGCCGAACCCGAACCACGATCTGTTCGCCCATTCCTAGTAAGTGCTTTCTATTTGGCTCATGGCCGTAAATAAACTTTATTATTATAATGTAAGTGCTTTAAGTTTGTCCCCGTCTTAAAAGTCTTGAAAATACAGAATTTTGGCCTCTGGTTCAGCAGAGGAGGAGCAAGGCTTAAATGTAGGAAGGGGGCACTATATGGTAATTCTGGCTTCAAACATATGCAGGGTTTGGGTTCTTACTTTCTTATTATGTGTTTTAAAAAAGAAACAACAAAAAAACACCCCATGCCTGTTTTTATAGCCAATTGCATGATTTTTGGGGAGGCTTAGTTCCTGAGTTTTGAAGATTTAGAACTGGTAATATTGCAATCCCTAAATGAACAAAGCACTGTTATGAGATCTACCTAGTATGTTATTCTCTTAGGCCCTTCAGCAAGTATTTAATAACTGTGAGAAGCCATCCAAGTGGAATGCTCAGGGCCTAATCCTCCTCTTAGTTATAATTGTGTAGCCATGCTTGGCTCACTCCTACCAGCTCTCAGTTTTACTGTGGGCCTTGTGCTAACTTTTGTGTTTCTAAACTTCTCCATTATTGGATCCCCATGAATATTTGACAATTGCAGCTTTCACTTAAAAGAAAAAAAAATCTAGCTTTTATGGTTGCAGAGCAAAGGTTGAAAATATGACTCTGGTCTTCTCTGCCTTATAGCTCAATAAGATGAAAACAAAATATAAAAAAAAAAATTCTTGTAATCTCATGATTTTTAAATTTCTCATGATTTTGAATGCTTGGAGATGGCAATAACAAAACAGGAAGTACTTTTTCACACAACTAACTTTTGGAATTTATTGTCAAAAGATGTTGTGAAGACCAATAGAGTAAGTAGATAAATTTGTAGAGGATAGGTTTCTAAATAGCTGTTGGTCAGTGGATGAGACCTTGGACTCCAGAATATGGAGTTCACCAAACATGATTAGGAATTTGTCTTCACCATGAGTATCCGGAAAGTTCCACTGGATTCGTTTAGTGAACGTAAACAAAGGTTGGTCCATGACAAGTACTGACACCTGGTCTGGGTTCAGGTGTTGAACAGCAGCCTTAACCATGGTCATGGAATGCTTTATCATAGCAACAGAATGTGTATATTCCAGAAACAGGGGTGTTAGAGCAACTGTTGTTGCAGGGTCTGTTCATCTTGGCTGCGACAAAGCATGATAAGCTGCCCATGAGAGAAAGTTACCTTTGCTAAACTCCAGTTTCCCACTCATATTCCTTTGCTAGAGCATTAGGTAGATTAGGTACTTCTGGTTTCACAGGTTCTATAAGGCATTTGTCACTCTCCTGGCCAATGGAGTTGATCCCATGCCCTGTGGATCCTGCACGCACCCATTTGGGACTGTATGCACCCCCAAGGCTGGCACATTGTGCCTGACAGAAACGACACAGATGTGTGCGGCATGGGATTGGCCCCACTGTCATGTTTAACTGGGTTCTCCTTAGGCACAAAGTCTCCAGAGGTATACATTTTGTAATAGAACTTTATTAAAGAACCAACGCTATCATAACTGTGGGGAGCAACCCTCAGAAGGCCTGCTAGCTGGGGGCCATCTCCTTCGGTTCTGGCTCATAAGAACATAAGAAGTGCCATACTGGGTCAGGCCAATGGTCCATCGAGTCCAACACCTGTCTCAATCTCGGTCGCTTGTTGAAGTACCCAACAGATCACTATGGGTCAATCCATCCCCTTCTGTTCACTCGTGGCTCCCGACAGTAAGAGGTTAGGTTACATTTCCCAAACCTACCTGACTAATAGCTGCTAATGGACCTATCCTCCAGGAACCTGTCCAACCCTTTCTTAAACGCAGTTATAGTACTGGCCTTGACCATGTCTTCTGACAACAAATTCCACAACTTAATTGTGCATTGAGTGAAAAAGTATTTTCTTTTATTTGTTTTAAATCTGCTACCTATTAGTTTCATGGAGTGTCCCCTTGTTCTAGTACTGTTAGAGAGGATAAATAACCATTCCCTATTACCATGTTCCACACTACACATGATTTTATAAACTTTGATTAGCTGTCTCTTCTCCCTCTCTCGTCTCTAGGGGTGTGCACCAGGCCCCTCATGTCATTTTTTGTTTTTTGTTTTCATTATTCAAAAATGTCATTTTTGTTATCCTTATTAATGATAATGTCATTTTCATTATCATTTTTGTTATTGTTTTTGTTATCAGTATTGATATTGTTATCAATATTGATATCGGTACTGTTTCAAATGAAGATTTTATTTTTGGTATCGTTATCGTTATTGAGTCCCATGCACAACTAATATCTATCTAAATTTAAGGAGGAAGGGAAGAGGAAAACTATTATCTAATCAATTATATAACTATTCTAATCTCTATGTCTATAATATTTATCTAATCTATATTACCTATCTATATATACTATACAGGCTGAGGGAGAAAAGCAGAGAAAAGGGGGATGGTAAAATGTAGGGTATGAGGAAGGAAAGGTATTGGTAATACAATGAGGGCTAGGGAGGATTTTTTGTGTGCAAGCACCACAATTGTAAACGCAATCTGACAAGCAGAGCTTTCACACCATGGAGAGAAAAAGCCTGGCCTTCCCATTATAAAGGGTTGCAGTGCCCTCCCCCAGAGCCCCCCTGATTGGTTGTGGGAGGTAGCAGTCATTGAGCAATCACAGAATGCTATGAGACTGCTGGGACCTGCTTGCGCTACTCATTGGCCAGCAATACATCCATCAGATACTGCTGAGCTGCTTGTTTCTCCCAACACAGGCACAGTTCAAGAACTCAACCCTGTTTAGGGCTCCAAGATGTCTGCTCCCTTCTCCTCTCTCCACATTTCCCCTCCAAAACCCAACTGCCACAGCACTAATAATGACAACGATAACCACATTTTCATTTTTGTTGTTGTTATCGGTATCGTTGTTATTGGTATCGATTTTGTTATCAGTATCATTTTTGGTATCATTATTGGTATGTTTATCATTATCGGTATTCTCGATTGTCTTCATTATCGTTATCCTCGGTTGTTGTTTTCATTTTGTAATATAATGAAAACGACATGCACACCCCTAGTCATCTCTTCTCCAAGCTGAAGAGCCTCAACCTATCCAGCCTCTTTTCATAGGGAAGCTGTTCTATACCCCTTACCATTTTTGTTACCCTTCGCTGTACCTTTTCTATTTTCAACTATATCTTTTTTGAGATGGGGTGACCTGAACTGCACAGGGCTCCACCCCCTGATGTGACCTCTCACTTTAGGGAAGGAGATGCTGACTCCCCAGCACTTAAAGTTACATTAACATACCTTAAGCTACAACTATAATCCTTACAGGCACCAGGGGGGCATTGATTACTGGGATCCATGTAAAAAAAAG
Source organism: Sphenodon punctatus (assembly GCA_003113815.1). Classification (NCBI taxonomy): domain Eukaryota; kingdom Metazoa; phylum Chordata; class Lepidosauria; order Sphenodontia; family Sphenodontidae; genus Sphenodon; species Sphenodon punctatus. The sequence goes on from QEPC01003390.1 coordinate 2,030,775, forward strand.
TTTATGGGTCAATGTATAATTATGCCAAGTTTCATGCTTTTAACCCTTTTAATTAACAATTTTACACTTAACCGCCCTGCTAGAGCTGGAAATGAATGGCAGGGAATGGATCACTCTATTATGACCTGTTTGTGCATTTCTTTGAAGCAACCAAAGTTGGCCACTTTCAGAGACAGAATGGGTGATTTCAGACATTACAAGATCACAGTCAACCACGCTCGATTCCGCGTGGTGGCTGTGATCGCGTAACGTCTGGTGGGGGAAACGAATGTTTCCCCCCAGATGTTACCACGGCATGGGATTGCATTCAACACGTGAGCGGCCGAAGCGGCGGGACCGGAGGCCGCCGCGTGTCGAATGCAATCCCATGCCGGGATGAACCCCGGCGTCTCATCTGGTCGGGCACCATGGCCTGGGATCACCGGCGGGACCCCGGGCCATGGCAAATCCGGCCCGACGCGGCGGCCGCATTGGCCCCGCCACTCGCCCGTCTCCCCAGAGGGCGGGCAGCGGGGAGCGTGGAGGGGCCGGGGCCGTGCGGCCGCATGTTGCACCGTGCGGCCCCACCCCCTCCCAGATTCCCCGCCGGGATCCCCCGGCACGTCTGATATGGCATGACGGGGTCACCCCGGCGGGGAATTAATAGGGTGATTTCGTACGGGGCCAAAGGGCCCCGTAACGTCTGAAATTACCCAATGTTGGGGTAGGAGAACCACTGGTCTGACCCAGTGTGGCACTTTTTATATTCAATAGTCACTTACATTAGCATCCAGTTTCAGTCCAGTGGCATTTTTGAACTTTTAATCTCACTGGGCAGAGCTGTGCAGAAGAAATCTTGCTGCAGCTGCTGTATAATTAGTTTTTCACATCATTTAAAAAAAATAAAAATAAAAAACTATTTTACGTCTCACGTTTTCCTAGTAGATGACAAATGTCTTTTCTGGACAGAAATCTTGATTTATTACATGTGAGAACTGAAGACTGGTATCACGACGTCTTGCAGGTAGATATGTAAACTTGAAAAATGAATCTGACATGCATCCTGTATGAGGAAAGCTTCCATGTCACTCCAATCCTTATAACTAGCCAAGTTTCTTATTGTTCAGAAACAGTAAGAGTTTTTTTAGTTGTTTTGTGCTCCAAAATAAATCATTATACCTTCTGGATCAATAACCAACAGGGCTTTAATTAAAGTTGCTGAATGAAACTGGTGTTTGAAATTAAGCTCTTCCAGTATCTGGAAGAGAATAAAAGCTCTGCTTTTCACTGGAGTATTGTTACACCATATTATAGCAAAATAATAATAATAATAATAATTTAAAAATGAAGTTAACCTTTTGCTTTTGGGAATCTAGTTACATCAACTTCAAAATGGATGGTATTTGTGGATTACCGGGGGGAAAAGATTACGGTACACCAATATTATTATTTATTTGGAATGAAATAAAATGAAAAATACCTAAACACAAGCTCTGAATATTATGAAAATAAAGTAAGCATATGGTGCAATTCACCCCCCCACTGGAGTCAAGGGTGAAACTCCCATTGATTTTAATGGATCAGGATTGCACCCTTGGTTTGCAGATAATTAAACAATGTTGGCTGTATTCCTGACATTATGTACTTCAGAGTATTCTCACTGGAGTCAGGATTCTGCCAGGGTTACAAGCTCACAATTTTATTTCAAGTTTTGATGGTTTGGTGGATTTTTTTAGTGGGTTGATTTCTTAACCAAAATCAGAAAACTTGTGCAAAATTCTGGGACTTGCTTTCCTTTTCCTTTTCAAATTGAAGTTTTTCTAGTCCCAGTGTTTGGGGGTCAGGATCATGGCCAAGTCACAGCCAGAATGTCAGAATCCATATCAAGGGGGCAATCAAAGGTTGTAGTCCTAAAACTGTGGGCGTTTTCAAACATGATGGTACCATGGATTTCCACGCTTTCACCCGTGTGGACATCTGTGGTACCATCATGTCTAAAACCAGCCACCAGATGTTGGCCCAGGCCAGAACCCGAGTTTGCATGGGCTGTGGCAGTGCTTAGGCTGGGTTCTTCCATCCCCGCGGAACAGCCTGGGCTCAGCGCTCAGTGCTGCCACAGTCCATGCAAAGGACTCCAGACTGGAGTAATGCGGGCCATCACGTGTGTTGGCTCGCTTGTGCTTACCCTGGTCTGGGTCCGTGGCAGTTCGGGACAGCCATGGTGGCCTTATAGGCCGCTGTGGCCACTTGGTGGGGGAGAAGAGGCACTTCTGGGGGCAGGGCCTTATAAACGCATGTCCGTATGCCACCCTGCCCTTTCCCTGGCCTGTACCCAGCCTGGCCTGCCATCATGTTTGTTTGGTGGCCACGCCAAATCTTGTCTGGAGTGAGACCCCTCACTCCAGGCAGGATTAGTGCACGGCGGTGCTCAGTGCTGTCACATATGAAAGCACCCTGTGTCAGGTCAGGAGTATGAAGCTGAATAACAAAGTCAAATTGGGAATCAGAAACCAATAGCCAGGAAGCCAAATCAGGAGCCATATAGAGATGATGAGAGCAGGATTATGGGGCTAGATGCTGTTAAAGATATTTCCTGTCCCAAAGAGATTCCAGTCTAATTATGATATATGTTGGGGAAGAAACTAAAATGCATAGTAGGTTTATTATTCACAGCTATAAAACCTCAAAACCACCAAACATTGGTTATTACCCACACTGCTATTTCCAGTTCAGGTGTATTTGACAAGTTGACTCACTTTAACAGGTATTCGTTTCATCCCTGGAAAATAGCACATTACTAAAAATTAGAGCTGGAAAAAATAATAATTCTAGAGTAGAAATTGTATCCAGTGATTTTGCTATAAAACCATTGTTCAATTCCAGCTTAATTCCTGAAAACAAATATCCACTTCTTTGTTTATTTCAGCCATTTTGGTATTTTGGTTATTTTATTTATTCAAATTTACATGCTGCCCTTCCCAATAAGGCTCAGGATGGCTCACAGCATTAAAAAAGTAAAAACGGCACATCAAAATAGCTTTTAAAATCCCCTTATCCCCCTATCCCAGCTCATCCCCCAATCCCTCCCACCTAACCCTATCTCTGCCTGTCAAACGTTCTGACAAATGAAAAGGTTTAAATTATTTCCAGAAGACGAGCAGACTCAGGCTTAGACAAACCTCCAAGGGGAGAATTCCATCGTTGTCGGGGCAGCCACAGAAAATGCCTCTCTGCACGCCCTTGTTGTAGACACTTCATGCGGAGATGGTATACACTAGAGGGTGCTCCTGGATGGCCTGGAGATCACAACGGGACATGATGGAAGAGGTGGTCTTTCAGATATGTGGGGCACAAGCTGTTTAGGGATTTCTATGTCAAAATCAGTACCTTGAATTGTGCTCAGAAAGCTATTGGTAGCCAGCGCAGACACTGGAGCACTGGTGTAATGTGCTCCCGGTGGCCTGCCCCCTGCAGAAGGTGGGCCACTGCATTCTGCACCAGCTGCAGCTTCCAAACAGTCATCAAGGGCAGCCCCACATAGAGCGCATTGCAGTAATCTAGCCTTGAGGTTACAAAGGCATGGACGATGGTGGCCAGGTCCGAATCTGATTTTAAAAAAAGTTGCAGCCTTCTCGTCAGATGTAATTGATTAAGAGTGCTCCTGGCTACTACCACAGTCTGGCAATCCAGGTGCATCAATGGATCCAAGAGCACCCCAAGACTGCAAACCTGTGACTAAGGAAGGCTGGACCCCATTAATAACAAGGTTCCCTATGTCTCTCAGGTTACAAGGCTGGCCAACCATTATTGCTTCAGTCTTGTCTGGTTTCAGTTCCAATTGGTTCGCCCACATTCAGTTCCAAACAGCAGCCAGACACTGGATAAGCACCAAGACTGCAGGACCTGGGTCAGATGAAAAAGAGAGAGTTAGGTATCATCAGCATACTGATGGCATACTTACTTTAGTCACATCATTTAATAATTTCATTTATATAGCCCCTGCTCCACCAAATGGTGCTCAGGGAGTTCACAAAATACAATAAAAGTTACAATAAAATAAAATAACCCCAAATCCATTAAAAACCATTTACAATGGGGAGATATAGAGAAATATATATTAAGGGGGAACCAGCAGTGGATGAGAAAGGAGAATAAAGTTGAATATCTAGAGGGAGAAAATTTCATTCCTAGGGACTCACCCCCATAGCAACTGACCAATCACCTGCTGATTTAAGGTGTGATGTTGGGATCCCCAAACAGTGGGTGGCATGGATAGTCATCATGGCAAAGTTCTAGAAACAGATTTCAAATGCAGCCAGGGTCGGTACCATTCAGGGACTTGAAAATCAGCAGCACAGTCTCTTAAATTCATTCCACTACTCTGCAGGCAGTCAATGCAGAGAATGCAGGGTGGGCATAATACGATCACAACACTCATATATTTTAGGCACTTTAGGTGCTGTTACACACTCATCAGGGTGTGCAGTACAGCAAGTAATACTGAATGTTCTAACCAAAATAACTAAAGCACTAAAAATGTAATAATTGAATAAACAGATGTGCAAATAGTATTTCCATGGCAAATAATTATTTGGATATTCAGTGGGATGATCAAAAAAATGTGAATAATATTTGGGAATGTGAAAACTCCTATTCATTTCAGCTCTGCTAGAAATAGAATGCAGGCAGAGTGGAAGTATGCCTGGCCTTTTATTAATCACCTAGTTTTGTGGCTCATCTGACCAATCAACATTTATAGCTTTGTTTCAAATAAAAAAAAAAATAAGAAATAAGATTGGTTGCAGCTCCAAAGCATTTACTAGTAAAATCACTTGGGGAACTGTTTGGTTTGCAAAGAACTTTGAAATCCTGTAACAGAAGAGACCAAAGAAGCATTATTATTATTGATTTGAAAGGAGTGAGCTAGAGCTGAAAAACAGATGTTTCTGTATCTGAATATTATTCTCATTTTTGGATAGCCCTCTGAATATATAAATAATTATCCACCACCAAAATGATACTTGTATATTTCAAAATAATGACATACCAGAAACAAAAGAACAGGAATGGATATCCACTTCAGGAAACCAGGTGAGTACTGATTTTAAACTTTTTATCTGCTTTGTCAGATGTGACTTGGAATGGGCAAAATTGTTACCGAATCCTACCCAAACGGTGTTTCTGAGATGGGATGCATAACATCCTTCATTTAATAAAAAATAAACATTTATTTGAAAGGAGAGAGGAGAATCATTGGTCATGATTTAATGGTCATGCTTTTTGTTTGTTTTCTTTTCTTAAAGCATTCTCATCACATGGCTTTTAAAATTATGAACGTTTCAGTCATCATTTTTTTTTTTGGCGTTAAATTGTTTCTAGCCCTCAGAGCTGTGGGGGAAAGTTTGAAGATGTGACCTTAAAGGACTGTAAAACAAAAGAAAAATAAAAGAACATCAGATTATTATTATTTTTTATTTTTATTATTATTATTATTATTATTATTATTATTAACAAACATTTATATAGCGCCAGCAGTGTACCTGGCACTTTACAAAGTAATTAAATAGACACGGTTATTATTTTATTTTATTTTAAAAAATCTTATGATTATGGCCCTTTTAAATGGGTGGGTGGGGCAGGTCCATGGGTGGCAGGTGGAGCACCACCCATGTGGGCAGCACATGAATGCTGGCATACACAGATGCACACCATCCCCATGCATGGAGCTACTGGCATTTTCTCCAATTGCTCCATGTGTGGGGTGTGGGTGGGCATGTGTGGGTCAGGGGAGCGCGCATCCGTGCATTGGCATGATCTCTTTTCCCTGTGTTCTATGGGTGGATATGCTTGGGAGCGTCTCATGTAAAAAGGGCCTATAAGGCAATCATCGTTATTATATTATTATTATTTTATTATTAGCATAATTATTTTATTATTAATTTTTTTAGGTCTGACGGCTTGACAGTCCTGGTTCACCGAAGTTAGTGAGATTCCCACAGTAGAGATTGTTTATATTAAATATAAACAAAAAACATGTCAACTTTGTCTTCTGGAAGTCTGTCTGAGATGCGTTCCTTTTAGAGGAAATTATGTGACTTGACACAGTGTAACCTGACATAATGCAATGTGATGTTATAAATGAGAGATGCAATAGGTAATTTGACACACCGCTTATGGTATGCGTGAGCTGGCAACCAATGTACTGTCATTCATTGACTGCCCAACTTGCTTTCAAATAGTGCTGCACAGTGCACACCATTTGATGCCATACAAAAGCAAACCAGCAGCTTGGGGGCAGTAGAATGATCAACCCCTTCACATGCACATACCTTTGTCTGCTGAGGGCAGAATGTAATAGGTGTCCCGCATTATTTGCAGGGTCAGGCCCACAATTTGAGTGACCTGGAGTCTCCATAGTGAAGCCTTGATTTCTCCAGGTTAAGTAAGGGTTTCAATAGGCAGTGGAGTATGGGGCTGTGTCAGCAAAGGACCAGTACAATAGGCTCTACAGTCTCCTTTTCTGATGTGTCCTTCTTTGCTCCACTGCAATGCATTGTGATGTCTCAGCTCTACAAAAGAGGTCTCAGAAAGGGTCGGGCGGTTCCCTTTGCCATATCCTCTTTTGATGTGGCTCTGCCCCCTTTGAATCAAAGCAGTGGGGAAGGTGGCAGCCCAAAGTATGGACTGGGTAACTGATTGCAGTGTATCTCTCTGAGGAAGGTGCAACCAAGCCACCTGCAATGGTTATGTACTCCCACCTGAAGCAGAGGAGGGAGCTACTGGCTAGCTGGGAGGAAACAGGAAGAGGAAATGAATTAAGAGATCTGAGCAGAGAACTTGGATGAGGACCTCCAGGAAAGAATAGGGGCCCTAAGGCTAGAGCATGTGTAGAAATAATGGCTCGGGAAGGTAGATTTCAGTTAGAGACCAGGATATATTTCCTAACAGTAAAAGCTGTCTGGCGATGGAAGCTGTCTAAGTAGGTTGTAGGCTCTCTGTTCCTTGAGGTTTTCAAAAAGAGGCTGGGGATGATGTAGTTGTAATCCTGCATCCAAGCAAGGGGTTGGACTAGATGACCCTCAAGGAGGCTGTAGTCTGGCCTATCCTCAAAAAAACCATTGCTTGACGTTGATGCCCCAGCCAATTACCAACCTGTCTCTAACCTTCCTTTTTTAGGGAAGGTTATTGAATGGGTAGTGGCTTGTCAGCTCCA
>QEPC01003399.1:5309-25864 GCA_003113815.1 Sphenodon punctatus
TTGGCCATTGTCAGGTTGTACACAGAGACCAAACATACAAAACAAGCAATAAATATATAAAACAAACAGCATTATACAAAATATAGTATAGCCCTCAAAAATTAAAATATAAGCTAAAACCAAAAACAGCATTTTCAGAAGAACATTAAGCACAAAGAGGTTAGTCAGGGTTTATCAAAGACTTAAACAAAAGAAACTTTTTCCTCATCTCCATAGCTGCAACTAAAAACTTCATAACATCAGAGGAAAAATCTGAGTGAACATTGCAAACAGCCATGTAGGTCAGAAACGGATGAATCCCTCCCGGGAATTTGTCTATAAGAGGCTGCAGAAATCTTAAACACAGGGAGTCATACAGCCTACACTCAAAAAGTACATAGTGAGTAGACTCTGTAGACAAAGAGTCATAGGGACACAAACGATCCCCAAACGAAATCCCCCCAAAACATCCCTCTATGACATTTGTAGGTAGTGCATTAACCCTTGCGCAGAGAAAAAAATACTTCTCTCTAAAGGTGGCCATAGAAGAGAGATAATGGTCCATAGAACTCGACTACAGGGCCAGTAAACGGAACCCAGCCATATGTTGAGATCCCTCAATTATAGCAAGTTCCTCTTGATAACTAACATCTCTAGACCTCTGAATGATCTCTCGCCTTGCCACAAGGAGGTCCTTAGTTACCAAATAAGCCTGGGAAAAACCCAGGTGAGCCAAATGCTCCTTAACCGCCTTATGCCACGGGCTAGAGAAGGTGTCATGAAAAATAAGCCAGATCAGGGAATCCTGCACAGCCCTGCTTCTCTTTAACCAATACAGAGAGGCTTGCTCCCAAGCTACAGCTGACCAAGAGCTCATTCCTACCTCGAGCCTCACGGCAGCCGCCAGAGTGCCATTGGGTATTTTAGTTAATATACTTAGGAATCGAGTTTGGATGGCATTAACATTTCTATCTGACAAAGGGGCCCAGAGTTCCGAACCATATAAGAGGGATGCTCTAACCTTTGACTCGCAGACGTTGACTGCAGCCTCTAAGTTCTTCCTTCCCGTCCCTGAAAAAAAGCGAAGGATGGCTAACATTTGACTTCTAGCCGCCACCTCCACTTTCCTTATATGATCTCCCCATGACCCATTAATAACAAAAAGTATATTTATATACTTTCTGCTGTTGGAGCTGCCTATCATGTATCTGCCTACCCCATAGGCCACCATGTATCTGCCTACCCCTGGAGAACACCAGGACATTAGATTTTCAGTGGTTGACAGTAAGACAATTAGAGGAACAATAATTTTTAAAAGCTTCCAATTGTCTAAGAAGACCCACCCTAGTCTGAGACAGGAGGACCAAATTGTTGGCGTATAATAGTGCACCGACTGGTTTAGAGGCCAATTTAGGTGGAAAATCGCTCTCTTGTCTCATTTCTGGTATGACGTCATTGATAAGAAGGTTGAACAGGGTTGGGGCGAGCACACATCCCTGACGGACCCCCTGTTCAACCGCAACATCCGGGGTCAACTGCCCTGCCCGGTTTAGTCTCACAGCTACTCTGCTTTCTTTATAGAGAGCCTGGATCAGGAGAAGCAGCCTATTATCGAACTTAAGAAGAATCAGTTTCCTCCACAGGAGTGATCTGTTTATCGAATCAAATTCCGCCCTCAGGTCCAGGAAGGCGCCATACAACCTACCATTGGCTGACCTATACTTCTCCACTAAATGATGGAGGACCACACAATGGTCCAACGTGCATCTATCTTTTTGAAACCCAATTTGCTCTGGGTATAGAATCTTATTCTGGGCTATCCACTCTGTCAGTCTTATCAGAAGGTACTTCACATATGCTTACCACACTGATAAGGCTGATCTGCCTATAGCTAGCCGGATCTGTTCTTGGCCCTTTTTTATAAATAGGGGCAACAATAGCTTGGCTCCACCCCCTAGGTATACTTCCTGAGTGATTAATTTCTGTAAAGAGCCTAGCTAACGCAGGGAGTCACCAGCCGGCTCTCATTTTAATGGCCTCAACCTGAATCCGATCTGGACCCGGGGCTTTGCTAGTCTTTGTTAATCTCAAATTCCGTAACTGGTGGCCAATCCAGAAAAGTGTCTGGATTAGGCCAAAACTACCTTGACTCCCTACCTGATCAATACACGGGCAAACCTGGGAAGCCTCAATAAATTCTACCCAGACTAACGGAGTAATCGTAGGCTGACCTCCCGGGTGCGGACTGACGGCCCCGTTGACAATACACCAGAAGGATCTTGACTCACCAGAGCTACTGGCCTTTAATAACTCTTGCCATTGGTTTTGAAAGTACAAATTCTTCTTCTGACGAACTAAGAACTTATACACCCTTTTTTGTTGGAAATAACAGTCAGGGAGATGAGATAAACATCCCAAATGATATTCCTTGTAAATAGCATGGACCTCCCTCCTGGCCTGGCGGCATTCTTTATCAAACCACCTCTGCGAAACAAACCAAATAGGCCTTTGGTTCAGTCTGCTCTGGGCAGCCACAGACAAATGCTGCCCATAGAGAGAACTAAGGCAGTTATAGGCTTCAATTACCACCTCCCCAGATCCACCCTCTAATATCTGTTCCCTGGCCTCCACCATAGGACCTGATTCCAATAATAGATCCCACAGTTGGGCCGTACTCTGATTCCAGGGCAAATAATTATAACAATTGGTATTACTAACTAACTGGGAATCCGTCCCCACAATCTCAGAGTCACAGACTGCCACCAAAGAAAGAACCAATGGCAGATGATCAGAAAGCACACAGGAAGCAACCCTAAACTTGGTCACATAACTATATGTGTCCTCAGTAACCAGGACATAGTCAATCACACTGCAACCCTGGGGGCCCAGAAAGGTGAATTCGCCCTCCGGGTCCTAGAGGCCTGTGCCATTCAGTATATGCAGGTTTAAATCTACCACCAGTTTGGCAAAATGAATGCCAGCTGAGTTTGATTTCTGATCCTTAGATACCCTGCTATTAACCTGCGTCACAATACCGCCGCAGGATGAGGCATCCAAATACTCTGACAGAACTGAGTCATCTGGACCAATTCTGGCATTAAAGTCCCCCAATGCTACAAAAAGAGCATGTGGGTGATCAGTAATGATATCACTGAGGGCTTTTTCCAAATTTGTCCACAGCGTTCCATTGATGGTACCTTCATTTACTGGAGGCACATAAATGTTCAACAACACAAGGTTGCAACCTCCATAGACCAAAAGTATTCCCCAAAGGAATGGGGGGGGGGGGGGACCTAATCTCACCAACCAATCTGAGCCCGGCATTATCTGCCACCAAATAGGCCAGACCCCCACTTGGTCTTCCCCTGGCAGCAACTACTGTAGCTGGCAAACAGACAGCTGTATACTGCTCCATTGCTATGGGATCTAAAGCCCAAGTCTCCTGAACAAGGATGACTTGATGTTGTCTAAGGAAAACCTCAAAATCCCCGGATCCCTTATGTGCATTCCATCCTGACACAGTCCAAGAACAGACTGAGACAAATTCCCCCTGCTTCGAGGTAAGTCATGGTCTGGCCCCTCCCTGAGACCTTAATACCTGCGTTGCCAGGTAATCCGAGCCCGAGTAGGTAGGAAGCAATCCCTGGTTATGCTGATTCCCCACCTGAGGGGGCTCAATGAGTCCCTGCAGAGGGGGGGGATGAAACCTCAGTATTCTTCACCGGGTCAGAACCAAGGCAATCAAGGGCCCGCTCCTCCTGGGAGCCAGCTCCAATTGAGGGCATCTGTGCAGAAATAGCCAGTAAATGCTTTGGAGCATTCTCTGCCTCACAGGGTTCTAATTGGAAGCTCTCACTAGCCTCCTGCACGAGGGAGCTTATTTCCTCAGTGAGAGCCACCAAATCCCTAGCTGATTGAACAACTACCAGCTCACCTCTATTAGCACCCTTATCCTGAACCTGACTCCATAGCCAGATTGGACAACCAGCTATGAATAGATGGCCCCTTGCCTCCCATTGGAGGTTACCCCCAGATTAAATTTACTGGCCAAATTTTCCTTGACACTGGGGTTACATGGTGGAAGACTAGACCTAGAGTTCCTCTGGGTGCCCCCCTCTTCATGGCCAAGCCCCCTTCTGGAAAATCTCCCCCATCTGAACCTCCCAGGAGAAAAATAAAGGGATATGCTGGTTTACTATAGATGGTTTACTAATCTAGAGTTACGAAAAGAAATAGTCAGGCGCTGACACGGCCCACATGAGGAGATTAAACGAAAGGAGCCAATGTGATAGATCGGAATTGGAATCCCCAGTATAGAGGAAAGATGGCAACAGATATCTTTTTTTGGATTTCCATCGGGGGGAACTATCATTTGGGAGTGGCCATATCTGAAATGAAAGGACCCTAGTCTCAGGGCTAGACTTCGCCTGTTGCAATGGAGGAATATTGGGCCTCCGTATTTCCCCTAGGCCCCTACGAGCCCCTATAAACATTATAGATGGTCTACTTGACTCCTGTACTGAGGCCTGAGATGGTATTGGGGGTACTGGGGAATTATGTTGCCTCAATGGACTGGCCAATAAGTCTGCTCCCACTGAAGGGAGATTAGTCCTATTGCATAAATCCAGGCTCTCCTTGAGACACCTTAACTCCTGAATAAATTAACTCACTACTAACCACTGTTCTTTCTGCTCTCTTAAAAGCTCAGAGATCTGTGCCAATTGAGCCATAAGATCCTTCATCAAATCGCCAGGTGGAACCCATTATGCCCCTGTTGGCTCGGAGATTAGGAACTCACCTAGATCTGATATCTGTATGCTACCCAAACACTTGGGATTAGGCACCTGTGAAATAACTCGGGCCTTCCCAGAAACCAACACATCACCCTCTGGGCTGGCCTGTAGAGTTGAGCCAGAGGGGATTTGCCTCCCTTTGCCTTTACGAAGCTCTGTTCGTGCAGGGGCAAATTCCTTTATCTTCCGCTGTCTGGGAAGCATATATCCTGCATCTTTTGCTGCATCTGTATGCCTCCTAGTTATCATCACCCTACAATCCCACCACTATAACAGCAAAGAACGAAGTTAAAGACTATAAGACACCCCCGCCCCACACTGGTGCTGCCGGAAGCCAAGCCGCTCTTTCAAGTGTCCCGCTACTGGAGCACCGCTCAGAGCACCTGCGCTAGTCCTGCCTCACTTCCAGCAGGTGAACAAAGTTTCTAAGCCCAGGGGCTCACGACAAGTCCTGGTGAGCCAGATGGAACCGGGGCTTCTGCTGGGGAAGGAGTGCTCGGTGCTGTCTTCGACGTAAGGAGAACCTACTCACACAGAGTCCCACTGGTGCATCCTGCCAACTTGGGTGATACAGCGGCTCTGACTCTGTTCCACAAGCCTCGTCTTCTAACATAGGGGGCCGCCTCCACCTCCACTGCCCTGCTAACAGCACCACCAATGGTACTTCGCCATTTGGCGCTGCCCTGAGGGCAGCACTCAGTTAAATGGGTTACCTGTGGGAGGAGACACAAGGCCCCCAGGTGAAACCAAGCAGTCCTTCTCTGCAGCTCCTGCTTGCAGCCAAGCCCTCTAAGCTGTTCCCCAGGCACCCCCCCCACCTAGCAGTTTGTTTGTTAGTCAGGGTGGGCACTTGATAACAGGACATCTTTTTCCCTTCCTTCAGGCAGGGAGCAGATATGCTATTGTGTACGCCTTTGTTGTTTACTGCAGTTGACCATCTGAGTGTCTACCAGGTCTTTATCTTACGTCTTTGCTCCAGCACTGAAAGTTTGTTTATAGTTAAAAGCAGGATACCAATGCTATCTGTTCTGGTGCAAAAAGGGTGATGGTTGCTTGAATGGCTGCTGCTTACCGGTTGACATCTCCCTGGGCAGGAACATCTCCTCCTTCCCCTCCAGGCGTGAAGCAGATATTCTGCAAGGATGCTCCTTTTGTCATTCCACCTGACCATTCGGTGTCTTGTGTTGTGTAAGTTGCATACAAGCACCCTCTTATCAAACACCTTTGTTTAGTCCTTGTTAGTGCTTTGTCCCACGCTGGGTGCAGTTGGTCAACAGGATGATGTGAATCACAGACCTTGCCAGACATGGTGATATGTTAGGAGTTTGTGAAAGTCATGTGAGCTTATTTTCCACACATAGGCTACCTGGCTATTTCTAGAAATCCTGCCTACTGGATCAGTACAGATAATTTAGAGCGTTGGTACAATAGTTACATGCATTTTCAAATATGGTCATTGGTTCCAGTATATTAATTCTCATAGTAAATTACATACAATCAAACTGCAACACTGCTGCTGCTGCTGCTGCTGCTCCTCCTCGCGCTCCATCGCTCTCCTGTCTCTCTACTCTCTCTTCCTGTCTCACCACCTCATTCCCCTGGTGCACTGTGCCCTTTAAATATCCCACCCTGTTCTGTTTGTTGTCCATTGCCCAGCAACAATGCTGCATGCAGTTGTCACAGCGTGGGGTCATTTTGTATGTTCGCGCCTGGTGGTTGCCGTTCAGATGGTACTTTGGGACATTTCCAGGTGGGGATTGCATTGACCATGGGTTACGAGATCACGCTCAACCATGGGGAATTCCCACATGGTGATCGTGGTCTCATCATGTCTGTTGGGGGGAACGGAAGCTCCCCACCAGATGTTCACCCCCGTGAATCACGGGGGGGAATCACATTGAACACGCAAATGGAGGTCCTGCCCGGACCATCTCTGTTTGCGTGTTCAATGTGATTCCCCCTCATGATCAAGAGGATTGTCTCATCTGTCCCCCGATCACAGTCCGGAATCAGCGGCGGATTATGGGCTGTGGTCAATTCCCTGGGGGGGCGGACGGGCGCTGCAGCCGCATTGGCCGTGGTGCCCATCCGTCTCCCAAGAGGGCAGGTGGCCTAGAGAGTGTGGGAGGGCGGGGCTGTGCGGCCGCACATTGAGCCGCACGGCTCCGCCCCCTCCCCTATTCCCCACCGGGATCAGCCGGCCTGGCGGGGGATCGATGAGTGATTCCATGACGGGGCCAATACAGGCCCCGTCATGTCTGAAAATACCCCACATTTCTGGACGTGCTCCTATCTTGAGGTCAAGAACCATGGTTGGCCTTGGCCCCTACTGGTGATTGACTGTGGTGAACATCTGGATGCCGCCGTACAGACATTCATGGCTCATTGGCCATGCTGGGGGAATTGACTGTGGTTGACTGTGATCTCGTAACATCTGAAATTACCCCTAGGGTGAAAGCAGACATGATGCTAACCACCCTTTAACCACCCTTGGTAGTTATTTATGCATGTTGCAGGGCTGTATTGGTGCCCAATGCAGCCCTGAAACATGCATAAATGACCACCAAGGGTGGTTAAAGTGTGGTTAGCGTCATGTCTCTTTTCACCCCTAGGGTGATTTCAGACGTTACGGGGCCCCGTACGGGTCTGTTGGCCCCGTACCAAAATCACCCAATTCCTTCCCCGCCGGGATCACCCCATCACACCACAACAGATGTGCCGGGGGGATCCAGGTGGGGAATTGGGGAGTGGGCGGGGCCGCGCGGTGCAACGTGCGGCCACACGGCCCCGCCCCCTCCACGCTCCCCGCCCTCTGGGGAGATGGGCAGGCGGCGGGGCCAATGTGGCCGCCGCGTCGGGCTGGATTCGCCACAGCCCGGGGACCAGACAAGACACCGGGGTTCACCCCGGCATGGGATTGCATTTGACACGCGGCGGCCGCCGGTCCCGCCGCTTCGGCCGCTCACATGTTGAATGCAATCCCATGCCGTGGTAACATCTGGGGGGAAACATCAGTTTCCCCCAACAGATGTTATGTGATCACAGCCACCACACGGAATTGAGCGTGGTTCACTGTGATCTCGTAACGTCTGAAAATACCCCATGTCTCCCAGTTCAAGAACTGCATACCAAAATGTTCATATTGCTAAGAGCCACAATGTGTATTACATTGATTGTGATGATCCCATTAAAGCTGTGGCTCTCAAGTGGTCTGGTGGATTTGAATAGCAGCAATACTATCACAGGGCATGCTTCCCCTGTTCCCATGGCCCCAGGAAGCTCTGGTGGCCAAAAGCAAGAAGCTTCTCTTGCTTCCAAGGGAGCTGCATGGACAGGTCTGCAGTCAGTCGGTTCTGGAAAGAACTCCAGGACAGGTGCCCAAGAGCAGCTCCCAAGCCTCCATTTGCCCATCTCCATTTACCCATCTTAGATGATCTCCTAAGGTCCATTTCAGCCCTATGATTCAATTCTCAGTGACTATTCTAAGCATATGGAGGATGATATGGCCATAGCAGAGAATAGCATTTTCCACAATAAAAAAATGTGCTTGGAATTTCCCAGCCATCTCCAATAGCTATATTAAAAAACAAAAAACCCCACTAGAAGCCTGTCATACTATGGAGCGCAACTCTTTGCAGGAATGATCTGGAGGGAAAAGGAGAAGCAGTGAAACCAAACAACCACTACAGGAACCACATATGCAGACCCAGCATGGAAGCTACTCCATGGGGGCTGCATTAACAGCTGTGGACTAGCAACACAGTCTGGAAGGAAGGATGCTTCCTCCATCCTCTGAGGAGTTTTCTAATACAAAGCCCAGCTGTTCAGGCTTTGTTCTGGGAACAGCTTGGGGTTTGCTTTAAAAAACACTCTACTCTTGTGGAGTGAGTTGAAAAGCAAATCTGATTGAAATTAATTCCAGAAAGGTCATGCAAATAAACAAAAAATATGTTTTTGTCCTGGGTACTTTTCTCCATATAGAGTCTTTAGACATTCTAGTATAAACAAAAAAATAACACACCCGCACCCCAAAAAAAACCACCAGAAAAACCCAGGCCTTGTGCAGAAACTTAAAGTTGGCATTTCTGGTAGTTTATTTTGTATGCAAAAGGTTCAGCTAGCTCCTCTTAAATGTGTTTTGTATGTACAATCATTTATTGCCAAAAATGATCATATACACAGTCCAGATGCTTCACAGCATTAGAGTTGATTGGAAAGTATTGAGCAAAATCATTTTTTGACCAAAATGCTGTTTTTGTTGAAAAGATACCCCAAAATAATTCATGCTGTTAAATTTTAAGCTGATCAAATGAAAATTGATGTAGGTGATCTGAGGTGAATTAAACTTTCCATGATGCACTGACTGAGAGCACATAGGCACCATCTATCGAATGTGAAAACCAAAACCAAGTGTCTGGAGATCTGTATGGCATTCCTGTTTTCCATAAAATTCTTGAATCATTGATGCCTTTAGTCCAGCGGCTGCTGGTGGACTTTCAGGTTGGGGGCAGCAGTGAGGATGGCAGGAAAGACAAGGAGGGGTAGAAACAGAACTGGCTGGGTGGATGGGTGGAACGAAGGGAAGCCAGGGAAGGGTAAAAATGGGGGTGGGGTGAGGTGGAAGGAGGGGAAGCCAGGGAGAGAGAAAACAGAGGGCTGCAGGGGAGGTGGGGAGGGAGGGAGGAGGAGTAAAGACAGAGCTGAACTAGAAGACATAGCTGAAGTATGAACTAACAAAAAAGACATAACTGAACTAGAAAAGGTACAGAGAAGGGCAATGAGAATGATAAAGGGTATGGAATGGCTTCTGTACAAAGAGAGGCTTGACAAGCTGGGTCTCTTCAGCTTAGAGAAGAGAAGACTGAGAGGGGACATGATAGAGGTTTATAAAATCTTGAGTGGTATGGAACGAGTAGATAGGGAACGGTTATTTACTCTCTCAAATAGTACTAGAACTAGGGGACACTCCATGAAACTAGCTGCTAACAGATTTAAAACAAATAAAAGGTAGTACTTTTTCACTGAACACATAATTAACTTATGGAATTTGTTGCCAGAAGACATTGTCAAGGCCAGTAGCATAGTGGGTTTAAAAAAGGCCTGGATAAGTTCTTGGAGAATAGTTCCATTAATGGCTATTAACCAAGTAGCTTACAGGATGAACTTCTTATTGTCAGAAGCTGGGAGTGAACAATAGGGAATGGATTGCTCATTGTTACTGTTAGTTCTTCTCCCATGCAATTGAAATTGCCCACTGTCAGAAGACAGGATACTGGGCTTGATGGACCATTGGTCTGACTCAGTATGGCACTACTTATGTTCTTATGAGTATAAATGGGGAGTGGATGGTTGAGAAGGATTGGGAGGGGTAGAAAGTGGACATGGAGGAAGGCAGGGAGGGACAGAAATGGGATGGGCAGATGAGGAGGAAGGCAGGGGAAGGAGAGAGAGAGGCAGAAAGAGAGGGTGGGGAGATCAGGAAAATTAAGAATGGAGGGTAGGGGGAGAGGCAGAGAGGAGGGAGGGAGGAGTAATAGAAATGAGGGGTGGGGGTTAGGGGAAGGCAGGGAGGAGGGGAGACATTGAAATGGAGGACTCCAGAGGCAGGCTGAGCTTCAGAGGGTATTTTCAGATGTTACGGGATGTTTGGTCCACCACACTGAATCCTGGACCGGGATCTCTCTCAGATCCCAGTCCGTGATGAAGCTGGCTGTCCTTTAGATGTGCCAGCTCTATCACACTGGGGAATCTTGGTAGGGGCGGGGCTGCATGGTGTGACATGCAGCCACATGGCCCCATCCCCCTGCACTCCCTTGGCCTCCCGCCCTTGGGGAGATGGGCGAGCGAAGTGACCAATCAGGCCGCTGCACCCAATTCCGTATTGCGGTCAGGGCCATGATCCAGGATAGGCCAAGGTAACACACATTACTTTTGGCCTATCCCGTATCATGGCCAATCTAACCATGGCTCTTGACCTCCGGCCGGCTGGAGGTCGAGAACCGTGGTTAGCTTTGACCCCACCAGAGATTCACTGTGGTGAACATCTGGTGGCTGTCAAACAGACATTCATGGAAATGCTGCCACCACAGGGAACCACTCGGGGTCACTGTGGTGAAAGGCATTTTCGTAACTTCTGAAATTACCCAATGTTTCAATGGGTGATTTCAGACGAGATGGGGCGGCATTTGCCCCATCCCGGAATCACCTAAATGTTTCCCTGCCGGGATCACTCCGGCACGTCCAACAGACGTGCTGGTTGATCCCAGCGGGGAATTGGGGAGGGGGCGGGGTCGCACGGCACAACATGTGGCCACTCAACCCCGCCCCCCCATTCTCCCCCACTGCCCGCCTTCTGGGGAGACGGGCAGGCGCCACAGCCAATGCAGCCACAGCGCCCGCCCAAATTGACCACGGCCCGGAATCCCGCCGGGGATTCTGGGTCGTGGTTTCCGTCCAGACGAGATGGGCCCCTTCATGGCGGCGGGGAATCACATTCACCACGTGATCGGTGCCAGCCCTGCCAGTTCAGCCAATCGAGTGGTGAATGTGATTCCCCGCTGCGATTGACCATGGCAAACATCTGGGGGGGAACTTCCAGTTCCCCAAAAGACATTACGGGACCATTCCCCCCCACAGGGTATTGACTGTGGTTGAGCGTGATCTCATAATGTCTGAAAATACCCAATGTGTGGGTAAGACGATGGTGCAGGGAGGAGGGTTTTAGATTTATTAGGAACAGGGCAACCTTTGGGGGAAGGGGGAGCCGATATATACACCGACAGGATGGGCTTCACCTTAACCAAAACACAACCCGGCTGCTGGCACTAAAAATTAAAAAGGAGATACTGTGGGACTGACTGATATGTGGATTGATCCCTTTACACATTACGAGAAATGTAGGTGATGAATTTAGACTTAGGCTGTTTTTACACAAGCATTAATCTGAATTAAGGGTGCTTTCAGACATGATTAAAAATGTTCTTACAAGTGCGGATTGTCAGCATTCTGACATGATCTTAAAGAAGTGCATAATTTGCATTCGTGTCCCCTCTCCCGCATTTGTAAGAACACTTTTAATCATATCTGAAAGTGCCCTAGGCAACTCTTAATGCGGATTAAGTTGATTGTGTGAACAATTTAGTTACGAATTAATGAACCATGGATTCAAAATTTAAACTGGGTTGTGGAAACCTAATTGTTGAGGATTTCTTTTAATGTGGATTAAATTTAGTCCAAATTAGTTATTGTATGAACAGTTAATCCGGACTGAGTCCCAGGCTCCATAGAGTGCTGCAGATAGACATGTCTCCCCTCTAGCCATCTGTATCTCTATGGTATCACACAGTTTTTCCAGCAGTCTCTGCTTTGCATGCTGAGTTTAAAATCCACCATGCCATGGTGAAGACCCCTTCATTTTGCAAGGTGACTGCTATATCTGTTGCTGTCACTGTACTCCCAGAAATCAGAACGGAAGAGGATGCTGAAATCTGGTTGCCCTGCACCATGGGATTTCACTGTCTTCTTTGTGACTCCTAATTCGGATTAACCTGTTCACACTGCAAGGGTGTTTTCAGATGGACAAACTATCACTTGATTAGGAAAAAACTAATCAGTGACTGTTATCCAGTGATAAGTGGTACCTGTTTAGATGAACACTTGTTATTCCTTGATAACTTAAATCCAGAATAGTCAATCTGAATAGAACTTGTTGTTATTCAGGAATTAGAGTATCTGGGGTGAATCTCAATCCCAGGGTGTGTTTCATCCATGCTCGCACTGAGCATGGATGAAACATGCTCAGTGCGATTTCTGGAACTGAGGAAAATCTGATTTTCTTCATTTTTCTGATTTTTTAGTTGAAGAAAATGGTAACTTGTCCCTTTGTTCTGCAGGTGTTTAAACTTGGTATTCCGCAATGCAGGTCATTTTCATGGGGCAATATGCACAGCATTTGCCACCGGGAAAAACTTTGGGATGCAAATGTTATGCAGCTTATGTCTCATGGGAAAACAAAGCTGTGTAGCTTTGCCTCCAATCATGCAGAGAATGCAGCACTGAAAAATCAAGCTCTGCATCCTCTGCATGATTGGAAGCAAAGCTGCGTGACTTTGTTTTCCCACAAGACACAAGCTATGCAGCATTTGCCTCCCAGAGTCTTTCCAGGAGGCAAATGCTGAGCATATTGTCCTATGGGAAAGGATGAATGATGTTGAAGGATGACAGAGGTAATATGATCGCCCCCACAGTCATGTGCCCCTAGCTACAATAGAGGCAGTAATGCCTAGAGAGGATGTCAGGTCTTGGCATAGGACTCTGTGTCATTAATCAAGGAATAGTTGACTAATCCATGATAGTCGTTTAAATGGACCTAATCAAGGAATAGTTTAACATCTGAATGTTATAAACCCTAGTAATCAAGGGTTTATAACATCTGGATGTTTTTGTTATCATGTGATAAGAATCACTGTTTTGTGGTGTTTAGACAAACATCTCATTCTGGAATTAAGGCTCTAATTCTGGAATAAATGTCCGTCTGACACCCCAAATCAGGGATTAATAAGAATTAATTCTTATTCCTAATAAAAAACTATTGTGTAAATAGTTACTCCTGGACAATAAACCCAAAGTAATGGATCTGGATTAAAAACTAATTCAGATTAACTGTGATCATGTAAAAACAGCCTCATTATTAAAACTTGTTTTCTGGCTTAACTTGGGAGTTAATGTGCATTTCAGCCAGTGTATCCTGCAATCTAACCTTTTGCAAATTCAGAAATAAGGTGGGGGGCAGGGGTTTCCCCATACTAGCATCTCTTGTGGATGCAGTTTAATGTTACCACTTAGAAAAAGGATCTAAGAGTAATTGTGGATAGTTCACTGAACTATCAGCTCAATGCACAGCAGCAATCAAGAAGGGAAACAGAATTAGGAGTTATAGGGAAAGGGATAGAAATTAGAATGAAAAATATAAATGCTACTATATAAATCCATGGTAACATCCACACCTTGAGTATTGTTTCATACCATCTCCAAAAGAATATAGCAGAACTTGTGGAGAAAAGCTAACAAAGTTGATCAAAGCAATGAAGGACTTCCACATGAGAGGTTCAATAGCTATGGGCTGTTCCGTTTATAGGATGGCAGGAGCTTATCCTATAGTGAAGGTGGGACTGCATATAAGAGACATGGTAGAGGGGTCGACTGGGCATGCACGGCTAGCCAGACGTGCGTGGCTGAGCTCCCTCCAGACCCGATGCGAAAAGAAAGAAAATAACCGCAAATGCCTCAAAAAAATTAAAAATAGCCACAGCTGAAAAAAAAGAGGAATGAGCCTGACCCAAAAAAAGGAAGCAGACTCCACAATAGAAAAGACTGGGCTCCCGAGATGAAGTGCGTGCAGAGGAGAGGCCCTGACTTACAGGATGGCGGCGCCCGCAATAAAGGACAGTGCCGGGAACCCGGCTACAATAACGCAAGTAATGGACCTATTTAGGCCAATTAAAGAGGATTTGGGGATCAACAAGGAGGGAATAGCAGCAATAAAAACTGGACTGGGGGAGCTAAAATCCCAAATGGAGGGCATTACCAAGAGAATAGAGGAGGTGGAGAACAGAGTCAGCGAGCAGGAGGACAGGGAGAATAACAATGACCTAAGAGTCACACGCACAGAAGCTGAATTAAAGA
The DNA here is from genome assembly GCA_003113815.1 of Sphenodon punctatus. Taxonomy (NCBI): domain Eukaryota; kingdom Metazoa; phylum Chordata; class Lepidosauria; order Sphenodontia; family Sphenodontidae; genus Sphenodon; species Sphenodon punctatus. Next base: position 19,766 of record QEPC01003399.1, read on the forward strand.
CATTGCAGGAGAAACTAGAAGATTTAAAGAACCGGTCCCGAAGAAATAATCTGAGAATTATGGGGGTACCAGAAGGATCCAAAGCAGCGGGAGTGGGTGACCTAGTGCAGCGAGTCATGAAAGAAATATTTCCTGAAAAGCAGGATCTTCACCCGTTGGAGCTAGAACGAGCACATAGCCCTTTGCCCCAAACCAAAAGACCAGGATCCCCCCAGGGCTCTGATCGTGAAATTCCTCCGGTTCCAGGCTAAAGAGGACATACTGAGAGTGGCCAGGAACTCCAAAGAATTGAATTTCCAGGGCCATAAGATTTCAATTTTCCCAGACCTTGCCTTCGAAACTGTGCAGAAACGAAAAGCCTGGAGAAAATATTTAGACATTTTCCAAAAAATAAGAATAAAGGCACAGGTCTTCTTCCCTGCAAAGTTCTCCTTTATATTCCAAGATAAAAAAAGATACTTCACCCAGCAAGAAGACTTGCAAAGATTTATGGAGAAAAACTTCAAGGAAAACAACTGAGTGGAGAACAAACAAGCTGCAAGAATATGAATATAGCATGTTGGTGGCTATTTATATATAAAGAAAGAGATAAGCTGTAAATAATGAGGATTATAAGATATCATAAGAGGCTTATAAGAAATAAGTTAAGGGTTTGGAGGGAGTGGGGAGCTCACATCGCACGATACTTCGTTTAAGGGGGGCCCCTGAAAAGGATTTGTGTGGAGGGGGGAATTGTTGGTGGAGTTAGTTATTGGTTATAGTTATTATAAGACCTAAAAAAGGGACTGAGGGAAGGGTGAGGAAATGTGGGGGGGAGGGTAGGATAAAAGGGGACAGGTTAGGATATAAGAATAAGTTTAACATAGAGATAGTGAAAAGATACAGAAACGAAAATAGAGAGGGAAGGGAAAGTTCAGAGAGGACTGAGAGACCTCCACACTGGGTGGATCAAAAAAGAGAGGTTAAGGTAAGAAAAGGGTAATAGGAATTATGGCAACGGATAAACTGAAAGCAATTTCATTTAATGTTTGTGGTCTCAATAACCCAATAAAGAGAAAAAGGGTGTGGCAATTTATTTAAAAAGTCCAGCCACATATATTTATGATACAAGAAACGCATTTCACAGTCCAAGATAATCATATATTTGCAAATAAATAGTATAAGATATACTTTGCAAATGGAGAAAAAACAACAACAGGGGTTCTAGTGGGAATATCCAAATCCCTGAACGTGCAAATAAAGGAAATCAACAGAGACAACCAAGGCCGAGTATTAATATTAAAAGGACAGATAGAACAGGAAAAGTACACAATAGCAACGGTGTATGCCCCCAACAACAACACAGGGCCTTCATGTGCAAGCTAATTCCAGAGATAACAGAAATAACAGAAGGGAGGGCTATATTAAGTGGAGACTTTAATTCCCCACTATCATCACTGAATTTATTTACCAAAGCACCCCTAAATAAACAGCAAGAGAAAATCCAGAAAATAATTGCAGATCACCATTGGAGGGAAATTTGGCAAGCATTTCACCCACAGGAGCAGGGGTTTACATTTTATTCTAACCCCCATAAAGTATCATCTAAGATAGACCACATTTTGATTAACAAAGAACTGATGCCATTGTGTGAGAGAGCATACATACAACAAATACCTTTCTCTGATCATAATGCAATAGTTGCAGAGATAAATATAAACATGAATAGAAGAGAAACCACACAGGCTTGGAAACTTAAAATTTTTTATTTTTTATTTTTTATTTAAATAATAGCTGGATCCAGGAAAAAATCCAAATAGGAATACAGGAGTACATGCAGGACAATGATCAGCCAGATACATCCCTGCTGGTGTTATGGGATGCTGCTAACGCAGTTCTGAGGGGACAGTTTATATCCTTGGGAGCATACCTGAGGAAAGAAAAAGGAGCTCAAATCAGCTATATCTACAGATAAAACAATTAGCAAAACAACCAACAATTAATGCAGAAAAAATAGCCCTGATAAAAACACAGATAAATCTGTTTAGAAACAGTGTCCAGGATGAATAAGCTTAGATATACTAAGGCATATTACTATGAGAAGGCAAATAAAGCAGATAAGGTCCTGGCATGGATGATAAAGAAAAAGAGGCAAAAATCAGATATACCATTTGTAAGACAAAATCCTGAATCAAAAATGCTTAAGGGCATAGACAAAGAGCGCTGCTTCCTCCAGTTCTACAGTAATATATACAAATCTGAAGAGCCCGCCCAAGAGAATATAAACAAATTTTTAAATAAGATCAAGATACCACAAATTAATTTGGTCCAAAAAGATTTTTTAAATAAGGATATAGAGGAAAAAGAAATTAATGAAGTCATCAAAAATCTAACCCAAAATAAGGCGGCCGGCCGGGTATGTGGCTGAGTTTTATAAAACCTTCACAAAGAGTCTTAGCCCAATTCTAAAAAGGGTCTATAATGAAATTATAAAACAACAGACAATGCCAGACACATTTTACGAGGCCAACATTATGCTTTGCCCAAAAGAGGGTAAAAATAAGGAACTGTGTAGCGGATATAGGCCAATTTCATTAATTAACACAGACGCAAAAGTATTTACGAAAATTTTGGCAGACAGACTAAAGCTAATTATACCTGAAGTAATAGGAATGGATCAAACAGGCTTCATGCCAGGGAGACTTGGTATAGACAACATACGAAAAATTATTGATCTAATAGCTCATATCAAGTTAAAAAACATTCCAGCAGCCATTATCTCGCTAGATGCGGAGAAGGCCTTCGATTTAGTGGAACATAAATATCTGGTGGAAACTATGAAACGAATGGGTATGGAAGGCCAGTTCCTTAAATGGATCCAGATAATATATAAAAACCCCAGGGCTAAAATTATTATAGATGGAAAAACAACCACAGCCTTCAAACTGACTAGAGGCACCCGACAGGGATGCCCCCTATCACCACTTTTATTTAATATTGCAATTGAACCCCTGGCCATTACAATAATAGCACAACAACAAATTAAAGGAATGCAGATACATCAAAAGGAATTTAAGGTGGCCATGTACGCAGATGACATGATGCTAAGTTTAACTGACCTTCCTACATCGGTCCTGAAATTAATAGAGATCATTACACAATTTGGCAGAGTATCAGGATACAGAGTAAACATAGATAAATCCCAAATGTTACTATTTAACAAGGAAAAACTAAGTATAAAAGAAAGACAGATGGCTACACCTTTTAAGGTACAAGACTGCAATATAAAATACCTGGTGATATATATACCAAAAAAATGGAAAGATCTATATAAATTAAACTTTGCCCCACTATTGGAAGAAGTAAAGAAGGAAGGAGGAGGAGTGGAAAAAACTACAAATTTCATGGATAGGCAGAACAAATTTAGTAAAAATGGCGCTGCTACCAAAACTACTGTATACGTCTTTCGCCCTGCCGATAAAGGTTCACAAGGAGTATTATGATACAATAAACAAGACTATAGCAAGAATAATTTGGCAAAGAAAGAAGCCCTGGATCAGGAGGTCAATTCTATATACAAGTAAAGAAAAAGGGGGTCAAAACATGCCGGATGTAAAAATGTATCATTGGGTCTCAGCCCTTCGGGGAATTAAAATCTGGTATCAAAATGAGAAGAATCCAAATTGGATTGAAATTGAAAAAAATTACTATGGGGTAATGACATTTGAAGGTATCCTAACTGATGGGCACCAGGTGCAGACTCCAAGGGGAATTGAACATCCATTTGTAGGGCACACGCTACAAATTTGGGAAACATGTTTTAAAAAAGCAGAAATTCTAATAGACCCTTCACACCTATTTTTGGAAGTTGGATAAAATCAGTGGGGATCCCAACAGCCATAAAAAAACAGTGGGGAAAAAAAGGACTTAAATGGGCTACACATTTATTTGTGGGACAAGCGTTCCTAACTCAAGATACCATAAAACAGAAAATTGGAAACAAGATAGACTTTATGGTATATGCAAAAATTAGAAACAAATACACTCTAAGACAAAACAAACCACGTTATTTAAGGACAGCACATGATCTAGAAAAAGTGCTATACAGAGACCAGCTGCATGTGCTGTCCAAAATCTATAAAGTACTATATAAAATATATAACCTACCTGATGCTGGATATGTGGTGGCATGGGAAGAGGATCTACAGGACAATATAGAAAAAAAAGAATTAGAAATGGTGTGGCAAACAATGAAAAAGGCATCAAGATCTGTGTCGGTATTGGAACCGCAAATAAAAATAATATATAGAATGTATTACACGCCACAAAGGATACATAAAATGAATGATCAATATCTACAGCAGTGTTGGCAAGGTTGTAAGGAAGTTGGAACATGGATGCACTGTTGGTGGACATGTCCCCATATAAGGAGTTTTTGGCTACAAGTATGGACTTACCTGAATCAGATGGCGCAACTGGAAATACCATTTCTACCAAAGTTTGCTCTAATGGGTATCCTCACAGAACTGCAGATAAGAAAAGAAAGGAAAATGGCATGTCAACAACTTAGACTGGCTGCGATACACACTATAGTTTGTACTTGGAAGTCAGCAAGGAAACCATAAATAAAGAAATGGAAGCAAAGGTTGTGGTGGACACTTACCATGGAGAGAATCCAGGCGGAGCTACACTCAGATCTGGAAAGGTTTTAAGCAGTGTGGAACTATACTTGGGAACTGATCCAACCTGAGATTGAGGGTGAAAACAGACATGACACTAAGCACACTTTAACCACCCTTGGTGGTCATTTATGCATGTTGCAGGGCTGCATAGGGCACCAATACAGCCCTGCAACATGCATAAATAACCACCAAGGGTGGATAAAGTGTGGTTAGCGTCATGTCTGTTTTCACCCTGTGTCGAATGAGAGACAGCTTTCACTATGTTTAACAAAAATATGAGAAGTTATTGATAACACTGATATAAGAATAGGGACCGAAAATGTAACCTTAGGTCCCCCTGAGAATCTTTCTTGTTAAGATATTTATATATTATATTGGTTATTGGATAACTTTGGAAAAACAATAAAGAGAATGTTTTTTTTGTTTTTTTTAAAGAGAGACATGGTATGTCCTGACCTAATAATTTTGGGGCATGTAAGGAGTATTCCACTGTTTTACTATTGAGAATGTACAGAATTTTACATCTGTAGATTATTAAAAAAAAATTTAAAAAAAACTTTAATTTTCAATATTTAATTTGGCAAAAGTCGTAAATAAATTTAATTGATTGATTGAGGTGGGACTGAATCCCTGTTTAAAAGTGCACACATTCAAAACATACTATAGAAGTTTACAAAATGAATGATGCAGAACAAGTAAATAGGGAACTGTTATTTATTATTATTTTATATAGTTGCAGCAATATACCTGGCACTGTACAATCATAGTTAGTAGGGATGGGAATTTTGGATTTGGTTAGAACCGAATTGACCTGAAAATGGCTGAATTGATTCTCCTGAAATTTTGGTTCTCTATTCAGTTTTGGGTGATTCAGGTTTATTGCATTGTTCCCCCCTCCCACCCCTGTTCTTTCTTTCAGTGCAAATAAAAAACAATTCAATGCAAAAAACCCAAATCGAGAACTGAAATTTTCTGAAAACCAAATTTAAAAAAACCACAAATCCAAAATTTGTCCCTGAGTCCCATCCCTGATAGATAGAGACAGGTCCCTACCCAAAGGGCTTACAATCTACCCTCTCTCAAAATACTAGAACAAGGGGAAATCAAATGAAATTAACTAGAAGCAAGTTTAAAATAAACAAAAGGATGTACATTTGCACACAAAGCACAATTAGCCTGTGGAACTTATTGTCAGGGGATTGTCACAGCCCAGCCTTGAACCCATGGCCCCTGGAGAGGCTGTCCAGTGCTCTGCGCCACCTGGTGGGCTTGTGAGGGTGTTGGATTGTCCTCCCTCTGTTTCCCTTGTGTGCTTGCTCCCTGTGTGTCATGCCCCTTCCCAGCTGTAGCCAATTACCTTAGCCCTGCCTCCCAGCTTCCTGATTGGCCACAGGAAGTATTTAAGCCTTGGTGTGGCCACAGGAAGCTGGTGGAGCAA
>QEPC01003399.1:35338-48207 GCA_003113815.1 Sphenodon punctatus
GGGGGTGGAGCCCTGCCGCAATGGGTGTTACATTTTATTATACATGTTGCAGGGCACCCATAGAGCACACCTGCAGCCCTGCAACATGCATAATAAAATGTAACACCCATTTTATCAGTGTTAGAGTGTCTGTGTGAAAACGGCCATGGAGTGTGACTTAGATTCGCTGGTCGCGATGGAGACCAGAACCCCAAGGAGATGAGGATGCACAATTATAAGAGAAACCTTTATGTGGAGTTATGAAAAGAGAGAGGATGTAGGTCAAGACTGGCTGCTTAGTGGATAGAAAACCCCCAAAGAAGGACCTATAAAAGCAGATCCGGCCAGATACAGGTACAAGAACATAGAACTGCTGAATGTTTATAAGTAGGAAGGGGGACACTAGTCATCAAACTGATCGTTATGAGTTTCACAGGTCATGTGGGGTCCTATGTCAGCAGAAGTCCCGACCTCCTGGAAGCCGTGAGTCTCGCCTTGGGATGGAAGTGCCGTGGGTAAGTGGAAGTGACGCAGAAGGGGGTAATGCTTCCAGGTCAGGGAAGTGGGAACCAAAGGTTCCCACCCCCTTGAACCCAGAAGGTCCTTACACTTGACTTTGGGGGCTCTGCTTGTGGGTCAGGGTGGCTGGAAACAAAGGTCCTTTGAAGAGGGTTTTGTGAGGATCGGAGCAACTTTATGGTGCGGGATTCGGGGTAGGGTGAATTGCAACGATTGGGTCATTGGTAGATGGCCAGCCAATGTTCTCCAGGTTGGGGGGGTTGACCACCAGCCCAACAGGCCTTTGTGCTAATCTTCCTTTAGGGAGCCAGTCGCTTGGGAACACATCTAAGAAAGTCTTTCTTGTGTAAGGGTCTGATGATAAAACACTTATTAACTGTATGGTGTCCATGTTACATATAATCAAACAGCATGTTTCTCCTCTGATTTATCTCTATCACATTGTCAAAAAGGCTGCCAATCTCACCTGCACCCCTCCCCCCTACAGGTATTTCCAGCGGGGCAGGGCCCAGGGGGCTGCGAGCAGAGGGAGGTTTTGTGTGGCTGCCTGGCCCAGAAGGGGGACCTGCAAGAGGAGTGCCGAGCTGCCAATCTCACCTGCACCCCTCTCCCCTACAGGTATTCCCAGTGTGGCGGGGCCCAGGGGGCACCAGCCCGAGGGCAGAAGCCCGAGGGCGACACCCAAATGGTGTCAGCCATTGGTTGGGCCATTGGTTGGCCGGAATTGCTGTTGCCAGATACCCTGCCCCAGGAATAAAGGAAATCAAAGCCGCCCACGGCGAGGCATGTCCAGTTCCAGCAGAACCTCATTGCGGTGCCGCTGAATTACACCTACCTGTCAGTGCGGTGGGAGAGCGGGGTCATTGGGGTGAGGCTTGATCCAGCCGCCAGGCTGCTGTGTTACCTGGCGAAGCCCCCCGTTGTCATCAGTACCAGCAGGGCCCAGGGCCCCCTCCCAATCAGTGGTTTCACCGCGAGACTCGCTAGGAGCTCCTTGAACAGCAAACACCTGTGGGGCCTGAGCAAGTGCCACCAGCTGAGGACGGATCCATAAAGGCGCTACAGAGTCTATGGTGCACCTGTGGGCATCCCGCCTAAGGCATTAGGCATCATCTGGGCCTGGGCCGGAATCCCTGGTTTTTTGGGCTTAGGGTTGAGGGCAGTTCTGCTCTCTCATATTGACTATGGGAAAGAAGCGAAGGAAGGAGGGAATGGAGACTTGAGCGCAAGCACGTGTGCAACAAGCAACTCTGTGGGACTATCTTAAAAGCTTGAAGGTAGGACTTGGTCAGGAGGAGTCAGACCTCCAGCAACATATTGACTGTACACTATCGGTGGAGGATGGGCTGGGAAATTTGGCAGGGCCTATAAATTTGGACTTTTCTCTTACCCCCCAGCTGGGAATATCTCGGGGAGCTGCCCTTGAAACAGCTACAGAGGTTACTGCTACTCCCCCTAATGACACTGAGGATCTTTTTTTGGACCAATTGGGAAATCAGTGTTTTGTTGTGGGGGAGTTAACAGCAAAACTTTATGCCCAATTAGAATGTATTAATATGCAGCTTGAACTCCAAAGAACACAGTTGGGGATTATCTCTAATATGCTAAACTTCATAGGGCCGAGTCATTGAGGCCAGTTGGTGATAAACCTCGGTTGGTGGCCACGGTGGGGACCCAAACATCTCAGGATGGCATCCACCCTCAGTTAGAAATTAGTTCATCCCAAGGGGTCATAGAGAGTGGTCCCCTTTCTCCTAAAAGGAGGGATGCTGTCCAATTAGATTCTTATGTGTCGGCATTTAGGGTAAACTCTTTGCCCTCAAGGTACCTGCCTGCCTGGTCCTCTAAGCGCCTTATTCACCAGCATTTGTCTTATATTTTGGGCTATTCCCAACTGTGTTATTCGCTATGTATCTTTGTCATCATTACCATATTCTTACCGTTTATTGGTTCACTTTTCTTCTGTATCATTAGTGGAGTGTTTATGGCACAAGACACCATTATTTGCCACTTGGGGGATCTATTTGTCCAGAGCATACACAGACCACGCGGTTTGTCCGCTATTGGCCACCCCCGGTATGGCTGCCCCACTGAAAAGTATACCTCCGCCCATTTTTTTCTAATTGTGACAATCCTAATTTCATTTCTTTGCCTAAGAGAAAGGTTATCCACTTGCCTCGGCGACTGGTAAACCCTTTTATAAATCTTCGGCCAGCTCAACATTCCCATGAGGTACAGATATTGGCTCTGCCCGCTAACAGTGTCACCGGGGGGTTGACCCCTCCAGGTTAGAGCCGGGGAGTTCTCAGGTTCTAACACAACCCTCCCCAATAGGGAGTATGCAGGCAGGCACCCCAGGCAGCGGTAAGCAGAACCCTAATGTGACTCCAGTCTTATGACTACCAGGAATATCTTTCCCAACCTGTATTTCCATTTGTTCGTGGAATATAGCAGGTTGGTTTAGACACTGCAATGATCCAGACTTTGCATCATACATAAAAGGGTTCTCTGTTATTTTGATTCAGGAAACTTGGTCCAAGAATCCAATTGACCTCAAGGGTTAGTCAGCCTATTTTTTCCCAGCTGTCCACTGGAAATCAAAAGGGCGTCCATGTGGGGGGCTGGGTTGTTTTGTGACCCAAAACATCCCTTTTAAGATCTTAGAAANCAACAGGCCTTTGTGCTAATCTTCCTTTAGGGAGCCAGTCGCTTGGGAACACATCTAAGAAAGTCTTTCTTGTGTAAGGGTCTGATGATAAAACACTTATTAACTGTATGGTGTCCATGTTACATATAATCAAACAGCATGTTTCTCCTCTGATTTATCTCTATCACATTGTCAAAAAGGCTGCCAATCTCACCTGCACCCCTCCCCCCTACAGGTATTTCCAGCGGGGCAGGGCCCAGGGGGCTGCGAGCAGAGGGAGGTTTTGTGTGGCTGCCTGGCCCAGAAGGGGGACCTGCAAGAGGAGTGCCGAGCTGCCAATCTCACCTGCACCCCTCTCCCCTACAGGTATTCCCAGTGTGGCGGGGCCCAGGGGGCACCAGCCCGAGGGCAGAAGCCCGAGGGCGACACCCAAATGGTGTCAGCCATTGGTTGGGCCATTGGTTGGCCGGAATTGCTGTTGCCAGATACCCTGCCCCAGGAATAAAGGAAATCAAAGCCGCCCACGGCGAGGCATGTCCAGTTCCAGCAGAACCTCATTGCGGTGCCGCTGAATTACACCTACCTGTCAGTGCGGTGGGAGAGCGGGGTCATTGGGGTGAGGCTTGATCCAGCCGCCAGGCTGCTGTGTTACCTGGCGAAGCCCCCCGTTGTCATCAGTACCAGCAGGGCCCAGGGCCCCCTCCCAATCAGTGGTTTCACCGCGAGACTCGCTAGGAGCTCCTTGAACAGCAAACACCTGTGGGGCCTGAGCAAGTGCCACCAGCTGAGGACGGATCCATAAAGGCGCTACAGAGTCTATGGTGCACCTGTGGGCATCCCGCCTAAGGCATTAGGCATCATCTGGGCCTGGGCCGGAATCCCTGGTTTTTTGGGCTTAGGGTTGAGGGCAGTTCTGCTCTCTCATATTGACTATGGGAAAGAAGCGAAGGAAGGAGGGAATGGAGACTTGAGCGCAAGCACGTGTGCAACAAGCAACTCTGTGGGACTATCTTAAAAGCTTGAAGGTAGGACTTGGTCAGGAGGAGTCAGACCTCCAGCAACATATTGACTGTACACTATCGGTGGAGGATGGGCTGGGAAATTTGGCAGGGCCTATAAATTTGGACTTTTCTCTTACCCCCCAGCTGGGAATATCTCGGGGAGCTGCCCTTGAAACAGCTACAGAGGTTACTGCTACTCCCCCTAATGACACTGAGGATCTTTTTTTGGACCAATTGGGAAATCAGTGTTTTGTTGTGGGGGAGTTAACAGCAAAACTTTATGCCCAATTAGAATGTATTAATATGCAGCTTGAACTCCAAAGAACACAGTTGGGGATTATCTCTAATATGCTAAACTTCATAGGGCCGAGTCATTGAGGCCAGTTGGTGATAAACCTCGGTTGGTGGCCACGGTGGGGACCCAAACATCTCAGGATGGCATCCACCCTCAGTTAGAAATTAGTTCATCCCAAGGGGTCATAGAGAGTGGTCCCCTTTCTCCTAAAAGGAGGGATGCTGTCCAATTAGATTCTTATGTGTCGGCATTTAGGGTAAACTCTTTGCCCTCAAGGTACCTGCCTGCCTGGTCCTCTAAGCACCTTATTCACCAGCATTTGTCTTATATTTTGGGCTATTCCCAACTGTGTTATTCGCTATGTATCTTTGTCATCATTACCATATTCTTACCGTTTATTGGTTCACTTTTCTTCTGTATCATTAGTGGAGTGTTTATGGCACAAGACACCATTATTTGCCACTTGGGGGATCTATTTGTCCAGAGCATACACAGACCACGCGGTTTGTCCGCTATTGGCCACCCCCGGTATGGCTGCCCCACTGAAAAGTATACCTCCGCCCATTTTTTTCTAATTGTGACAATCCTAATTTCATTTCTTTGCCTAAGAGAAAGGTTATCCACTTGCCTCGGCGACTGGTAAACCCTTTTATAAATCTTCGGCCAGCTCAACATTCCCATGAGGTACAGATATTGGCTCTGCCCGCTAACAGTGTCACCGGGGGGTTGACCCCTCCAGGTTAGAGCCGGGGAGTTCTCAGGTTCTAACACAACCCTCCCCAATAGGGAGTATGCAGGCAGGCACCCCAGGCAGCGGTAAGCAGAACCCTAATGTGACTCCAGTCTTATGACTACCAGGAATATCTTTCCCAACCTGTATTTCCATTTGTTCGTGGAATATAGCAGGTTGGTTTAGACACTGCAATGATCCAGACTTTGCATCATACATAAAAGGGTTCTCTGTTATTTTGATTCAGGAAACTTGGTCCAAGAATCCAATTGACCTCAAGGGTTAGTCAGCCTATTTTTTCCCAGCTGTCCACTGGAAATCAAAAGGGCGTCCATGTGGGGGGCTGGGTTGTTTTGTGACCCAAAACATCCCTTTTAAGATCTTAGAAACTATATAATCTTCCCATTTTGCTTTGGGTTTTCTTACGAGGCTTGGGCCATTCACTTTAGTAGTTATAACAGTATATATACCGCCATCCAATGCTGGCTCTTTTCAGGTCTCCATATGGGACATGTTGGGAAAATTAGTGGAAGGACTTATCTCCAAATACCCCGAGGGTTTATTTATTATGGCAGGAGATTTTAATGCCCGAATGGGCGTAGATGATCAAGCAATGGCACCCTACTGTGATGGGCAATTATTCAACCCATCAGGTTTATTGGCTGCAAGGAGATCCAAAGATAATCTACCTACCAACTTGGCAGCTTGGGGCCCACCCGGTAGCTGTGGTGATAGCGGAGCTGGTCATCTCCTGTTGGGGGTATTGCAGAGGGGTTAGCATCTGCCCCACAGCCCTCCTGTGCTCTCTTGTGGGGTGATCCTTCCCCACTCCTCCCGGGGGGCAAGGGCATCTTACCTGGCTGTCATGGAGGCCCTCCTTGGCTGTCTCCCCGGTGGTGCATTGCTCCTGTGTCTGGGTGCTCTTCTGGGGGTGGAAACCGTTAGCTGTCGGCTGCCTGCCCTGTGCTCCCTCAGGTTGTTATTAATTATTATTATTAGTAGTAGTAGTAGTATTATTAGCAAGCATTTATATAGTGACAACAATGTACCTGGCACTTTACAAAGTAATTGAATATATATGGTTCCTGCCCTAGGGCTTACAATCTGTTTTCCGCTACTGGCATGTGCCCCCCTGGGTTCTTGGGGTCCACTCGCACATACCTCGCTGTCCCTCATGCTCCCTTCCCCGTGGCTGTGCTGTAGTGGGGGACTGCAGTTGGTGTGGGCACCACGGTGTATCCTTGGCCCTGTGGCAGGACAGGTGTGCTGTGTTTAGCGGTCCTTCCCACTTCCCCCCCCNGCCTGGGCCGGAATCCCTGGTTTTTTGGGCTTAGGGTTGAGGGCAGTTCTGCTCTCTCATATTGACTATGGGAAAGAAGCGAAGGAAGGAGGGAATGGAGACTTGAGCGCAAGCACGTGTGCAACAAGCAACTCTGTGGGACTATCTTAAAAGCTTGAAGGTAGGACTTGGTCAGGAGGAGTCAGACCTCCAGCAACATATTGACTGTACACTATCGGTGGAGGATGGGCTGGGAAATTTGGCAGGGCCTATAAATTTGGACTTTTCTCTTACCCCCCAGCTGGGAATATCTCGGGGAGCTGCCCTTGAAACAGCTACAGAGGTTACTGCTACTCCCCCTAATGACACTGAGGATCTTTTTTTGGACCAATTGGGAAATCAGTGTTTTGTTGTGGGGGAGTTAACAGCAAAACTTTATGCCCAATTAGAATGTATTAATATGCAGCTTGAACTCCAAAGAACACAGTTGGGGATTATCTCTAATATGCTAAACTTCATAGGGCCGAGTCATTGAGGCCAGTTGGTGATAAACCTCGGTTGGTGGCCACGGTGGGGACCCAAACATCTCAGGATGGCATCCACCCTCAGTTAGAAATTAGTTCATCCCAAGGGGTCATAGAGAGTGGTCCCCTTTCTCCTAAAAGGAGGGATGCTGTCCAATTAGATTCTTATGTGTCGGCATTTAGGGTAAACTCTTTGCCCTCAAGGTACCTGCCTGCCTGGTCCTCTAAGCGCCTTATTCACCAGCATTTGTCTTATATTTTGGGCTATTCCCAACTGTGTTATTCGCTATGTATCTTTGTCATCATTACCATATTCTTACCGTTTATTGGTTCACTTTTCTTCTGTATCATTAGTGGAGTGTTTATGGCACAAGACACCATTATTTGCCACTTGGGGGATCTATTTGTCCAGAGCATACACAGACCACGCGGTTTGTCCGCTATTGGCCACCCCCGGTATGGCTGCCCCACTGAAAAGTATACCTCCGCCCATTTTTTTCTAATTGTGACAATCCTAATTTCATTTCTTTGCCTAAGAGAAAGGTTATCCACTTGCCTCGGCGACTGGTAAACCCTTTTATAAATCTTCGGCCAGCTCAACATTCCCATGAGGTACAGATATTGGCTCTGCCCGCTAACAGTGTCACCGGGGGGTTGACCCCTCCAGGTTAGAGCCGGGGAGTTCTCAGGTTCTAACACAACCCTCCCCAATAGGGAGTATGCAGGCAGGCACCCCAGGCAGCGGTAAGCAGAACCCTAATGTGACTCCAGTCTTATGACTACCAGGAATATCTTTCCCAACCTGTATTTCCATTTGTTCGTGGAATATAGCAGGTTGGTTTAGACACTGCAATGATCCAGACTTTGCATCATACATAAAAGGGTTCTCTGTTATTTTGATTCAGGAAACTTGGTCCAAGAATCCAATTGACCTCAAGGGTTAGTCAGCCTATTTTTTCCCAGCTGTCCACTGGAAATCAAAAGGGCGTCCATGTGGGGGGCTGGGTTGTTTTGTGACCCAAAACATCCCTTTTAAGATCTTAGAAACTATATAATCTTCCCATTTTGCTTTGGGTTTTCTTACGAGGCTTGGGCCATTCACTTTAGTAGTTATAACAGTATATATACCGCCATCCAATGCTGGCTCTTTTCAGGTCTCCATATGGGACATGTTGGGAAAATTAGTGGAAGGACTTATCTCCAAATACCCCGAGGGTTTATTTATTATGGCAGGAGATTTTAATGCCCGAATGGGCGTAGATGATCAAGCAATGGCACCCTACTGTGATGGGCAATTATTCAACCCATCAGGTTTATTGGCTGCAAGGAGATCCAAAGATAATCTACCTACCAACTTGGCAGCTTGGGGCCCACCCGGTAGCTGTGGTGATAGCGGAGCTGGTCATCTCCTGTTGGGGGTATTGCAGAGGGGTTAGCATCTGCCCCACAGCCCTCCTGTGCTCTCTTGTGGGGTGATCCTTCCCCACTCCTCCCGGGGGGCAAGGGCATCTTACCTGGCTGTCATGGAGGCCCTCCTTGGCTGTCTCCCCGGTGGTGCATTGCTCCTGTGTCTGGGTGCTCTTCTGGGGGTGGAAACCGTTAGCTGTCGGCTGCCTGCCCTGTGCTCCCTCAGGTTGTTATTAATTATTATTATTAGTAGTAGTAGTAGTATTATTAGCAAGCATTTATATAGTGACAACAATGTACCTGGCACTTTACAAAGTAATTGAATATATATGGTTCCTGCCCTAGGGCTTACAATCTGTTTTCCGCTACTGGCATGTGCCCCCCTGGGTTCTTGGGGTCCACTCGCACATACCTCGCTGTCCCTCATGCTCCCTTCCCCGTGGCTGTGCTGTAGTGGGGGACTGCAGTTGGTGTGGGCACCACGGTGTATCCTTGGCCCTGTGGCAGGACAGGTGTGCTGTGTTTAGCGGTCCTTCCCACTTCCCCCCCCGGTCCATGGGGCCAGCCCTCCTCCCCTGGGTGTCCCAGGGTCCCTCTGCTTATCCTGGACCGTCCTGTGTGAGTCACGGTGCTGGTTCCCTTCATTTTGTCAAGGCTTTCCTTCTAGACATATTGGGAGCCGGTGCACCCATGTCCTGTTTTGGATCCCTTTTAAGGGCTCCCGAATGGGCATCCGGCGTCTCCCCGGCTGGGCGTGTCTGCTTGGGTGCACCTGCGTAGCCTCTTTAGCCATCTCTCTGTGGTCTCGGTGGACTCGTTCCTGTGGGTGTGGGTTTTTTGGTTTTACACGGACAGGCGGGTGTTGAATACCCATCTCCACCCACCTTCACCCACAGAGCTTGCCAGCTCCTTCCCGGCTGCTCCGTGGGTGTTGGTGGGTGGGTTATGAACACGCACCTACTCACTCGTAGATGTTTACATGGGCACTCTCCCACCCATCCGATGGGTGTTTATGGGTGTTTGTGGGTGGGTGATGTCCGTGTAAAAATGGCCTAAATCTTCATATCTTGATGAAGGTCTCTAAAAAATAAATGATTAAATAAATATTGTATTCATGCAAGTAATAGACTGATAAAAAATACTAATTAGTCATAACACTGATCTTAGAGTCTCCACTTGAGAAGACAGCAAAATACTTTACCACTCAAAACTGAATTGTTCAAAAATAACCTATATGAAAAATGATTACTTAATCATTTGAAAATATTTAACATAAAAAATTACCTCTTGTAAATAAGAATATACTTCTCAAAGGACTAAATGTATGCAAAACAATTCTCAAAAAACCTGTAAATAAACAGACTCTATTCAGAAAACTGTATCTTAACCATAAAAACAGAAAACATAATAAATGAGAAAAGAAGAAGAAACCACCTCGGTTCCAGGTTTGCAGACTGCCATGCCCCTCCCTTGAAACATGAGGTGAAAAGCCAAACCTCTAGCTTAAATGCTTATATAATTGCTCTAGGTTGACCACATATTTTAATTAATTACTAATCAATCCCTATAATTACTACCACACAACTTAAATCAGTTAATTATTTAAATGCGATAACTTGAACAACTTGACACCGCCAATGACCACCAACATAAGAAAGAGTATTACTCAGCAATACACAATATGTATTGAGGCTTAGATTCACTGGCCGCGATGGAGACCAGAACCCCCAAAGAGATGAGAATGCACAATTATAAGAGAAACCTCTATGGGGAGTTATGAAAGGAGAGAGGATGTAGCCCAAGACTGGCTGCTTAATGGATAGCACAGCAGAAACAGGAAGCTGAACATCAGTGATGGATGTGAGTACAAGGAGAGTATGAAACATAAAAAGTAAGCATTAAATTGGATTGAATAGGAAGCTGGTTACGGTGACAAACTGTG
This sequence comes from Sphenodon punctatus, assembly GCA_003113815.1. Lineage (NCBI taxonomy): Eukaryota > Metazoa > Chordata > Lepidosauria > Sphenodontia > Sphenodontidae > Sphenodon > Sphenodon punctatus. The sequence continues at coordinate 45,662 of QEPC01003399.1, forward strand.
TTGGTGGCATGTTCTGACATGTCCAGGGCAGTCTACAGCTCCATATATATATTATTTATTTATTATTTATTAATTTTTATTATTATTATTATTATTATTATTATTATTATAAGCATAGCACCACCAATGTACCTGGCGCTTTGCAAAGAATTAGATAGACACGGTCTATCTTATAGCTAAAATCAGCTATAATATCTAGCACAAGCCTGAAAAGACGGCTTCCTAATAAAATCTAGTGGCCATGGGCACCACCCTGATTTCAAATACGGAGCGTATTCACTTGCTCAAGGAGCTAAATCAACATTCTTGACTTGCCCTCTCCTCCTTTGTTCCCCCTTTCCATTGCCTCAAACTATTCTGTATTGTATAAGAGACTCTTACTATACACATCTAGATGTGTATAAGAGACAGGCCGTTGATCTAGCACAAGCCTGAAAAGACGGCTTCCTAATAAAATCTAGTGGCCATGGGCACCACCCTGATTTCAAATACGGAGCGTATTCACTTGCTCAAGGAGCTAAATCAACATTCTTGACTTGCCCTCTCCTCCTTTGTTCCCCCTTTCCATTGCCTCAAACTATTCTGTATTGTATAAGAGACTCTTACTTTGTACAGTGTCTTAGAAGAACCACCTTGGCTAGCTAGGAGGGTCCATGTTGCTGGTTCTCCTGGGCAGGGACAGATTTGGATCCACTGTCCCTGTTCCAATACCAAAGCAATAAAGCCTAGCAACCTGATCCTGAGAGTGTGGTGTCTACCTTGTGCTGCAGTACATCACGTGTGTACTGCAGCAACCCTTAAACCCCTCACCACAAGAGACTACACTATGGTATTATGGTCACAATTCCCGTATATTAAAAAACCCCAACCACTTTAATCAGTTAAAAACAGTATTTTTGCCTCGGTCTAGTCTGTTGCTTTCTTTCATAGAATACAGCTAGAAAGAGAGGAAAAAGGAAATTTGTCACTTAGAGTTTTAAATAGGTTGGAGTTTTATAATGTGATCCTGATTTAAAAAGTGACTATGTAACTTTGTACTCCACAGAGATAGTTCCCATGCACTTGGTCCATGAAGAATGTGCAAAGGCAATAGGACGAGACAAGCATAAATAAACCTTTATTATTACTGGCAAGGATGTATAACAGAGAAATATTCCATTCTGACTCTCAAAGACCAGACTGGGTTTGCAGGGCTGCTATCAAAATAACTGAGCACATTTAGTAAGGCAAAACCTGAAAGACTATAAAAATCCCTCCACTCCTCCCCCTCCACCCCTCAAATGCCAGTTTTGTATATTCTGTTTTCAGAATAGGACTGTATTTTAAGACCTTATGGTAAATGTTTAAGTGCTTGAGTTAACAGTAGTCCTAGGATTTGGGTTGTAGATGCAGCAAATAATGTTGAGAAGATGACACGGCTTCACAAAGATTCATAAGATCACTCACTCTGAAATGCAGCTTTTGCAAATACTGAGCATTTGTAAAACTCTAGAAGCATTTATTAGATTTCTTTTATGGTGCTACTATTCAAACAATCTTTTTGATTATCAAAAGTGCTTGCAGGCTAAACAAGAACTCACTGGCACTAAGTTTAGAACAAAGTTTGGAAACCTAACTTTTTCCTATTGTTGTGCCAGATCTATTTAAAAGTTGCACCTGAGAACAGCATTTTTAATAGGCAATGTTCCTCTGGGTTTACTCTGAGAAAGATGAGTTTATAATCCCAAAATCCATTTAGTGGTTACTATTTTTAATAGAAAATAAATGCCAGACTTTGCACAACTACAAATTATAATGGGAATGCAGAGTTGTGTTTCTGTTCTGTATTTAAAGCAAAGACATAAGCAAAGAAAAAAAGGGAATAAGATTGGTTTTAGAGGGCTCATGCAATTATGTTTTTCAGAAGGATTGAATTTGAGTGAAAGGGAACTGTGCAAATGTATTCTTGCCACATGTTTGTTTAAATATTGAAGGGCATTTTTGAGAAGGTTTGCAAGTTTTAATTCAATTAATCTCTTTTAACACTCTAGTTATGATAAACTGCACAGTCAGGTGAGCTCTAATTGTATTTCAGATATTTGGGAATTTCATGTCATTTGGGGATTTCAAATAATGAACATTTCCTTTATATAATGTATCTCAGGCTTAACCGGAACAAACGTGATGGCAGTGAGGGCCCCCTTCTCCCCCTCATGGCCTGTCCTGCGATGGAATACTACAACTGAGATGGCCTGGATCAGGGAGGGGCACAAAACAAATGTGCCTGGGACCCCAGATGGCCGGAAAGCCATCCCACCATCCACATGGCCGGGGTAGGGCAGAAGAACAAAACAAACCTACAGCTGGCCAGTCCTGGCCCCGTCCTGCTCCCAGCACCCCCTCCCCCTGCCATGATGTACAGACATCGTGAACTGTGGGCAAAAGAATCCACAGCAGCTGCTTCCGCCTGCCCTCCACTCTGTACTCTGCAAGGGTGGGGGTATAGGCTGGGGAAGCAGGTCCTGGAAACCCTACCAGCACATAAAGGGGGACCTGGTGCCACACAT